>OY998251.1:35337453-35649953 GCA_963922045.1 Persicaria maculosa | reverse complement strand
ATGGAAGGCCATAAGGTGAGTAATAACTTGAGATTTTTACTTTAGAGGAAATACCCAAATATAATTAGAGAATGCATCAACTAGCACAAGTGCATAGCGGAAACCATCATGGTTGATAATGGAAGAAATCCATAGATCACCATGAATGATGTCAAATGGCACATGCAGATGAGTATAAGACGTAGCAAATGGAAATCTAGTGTGTTTGTCAAGTTGGCACGTCGGGCAACTAGTGGAGGGGGGGGAGCTTTATTGCAGGGAATAAACCTGGATCTAAGAGACTCAAAAGCCGGGGAGTCTGGATGACCAAGACGGGCGTGCCAGAGAGATGCTGAACGGGCAACCAAGGAGAGATGGGCGGCTGCAAAAGGGGTGACAGGATAAAGGTCTCAAGTGCTATTACATCTCATGAGCGGGGTCCCAATTGTGAAATCTTTGACAGCAAACTCAAAGCGATCAAACTCAATGGAGATATTATTGTTTGTGGTGAGGCGACGAATGGACGCAAGGTTCTTTATTAAATCGGGGGAGATATATGAGGATGTTGTTAAGGCTTAGGTGGGTGGTAGGGGTCGGTAATGTAGTTTTCCCAAGATCCAAGGTAGGAATGCGTTCACCCCTACCGACAATAATGGATGTAGAAAGGCTTTTAGAAGCAATGACATAAATTATACACGAGTTGTAAGACATGTGCGCAGTGGTTCCGCTATCCATGTACCAATTCGGATTAGCAAGTGACACGCCCATAGGTGTCAGGGTGGCTGGTTGCCTGTGTCAGGATGATGGCAATTATCCCGCTGCTAAGGCCTGATCTGGATGGTGCAGAGAGGGCCTGAGAAGTCCCTGTTGGCTCGGGTATGGCCTCATTGGAGAGGTGTACTGGGGAGTCGGAAAGGCATAGGCCAAGTAGCCCCGGGGATAGGCTCCAATGGGGGAATACCCCCTTTGTAAATGACTTAGAGGGGCGATAACACTGACAGGAGGCTGTTGTTGATTATAGAAAGCCATAAATGTCGTCTGTTGTTGCGAGGTAGTTTATCGTCACAAAGAGGGTGAGAGGACACAATGGCAAGGGTGACAAGACACAGTGTCAATAGTGACAGGACACAACGTCAGATCCGCCAAATTAGGGTTTGGCGGAAAAGAAAATGAGAGCAACAGAGAGAGGGAAAACAGACGGAGATGCGACTGTTGGGAGAGGTGGAGGCTAGATAACCGCCAGGAGAGGGAGCGGTTGATATAGGAGGAGAGAGAGTGACCAACGGGTGGTGGCCGGCGACAGAGAGGATGGAGGGTGCTGATAGAGGTAAAGGAGAAGATAGGTGGGGGATCTTGGTAGTTGGCAAACTATCAGGGGATGGTGAAGCCAATGGAAGGAGGGTCGGCAACAAGGAGAGGAGTACGTGGTCGGCGATAGAGAGGGAGGAAAAATGATGAGAGGATCGATGGTAGGCTAGGGAAATTTTTTTGAAAAACTCTAGAAAATGCTCTGATACCATGTTAGATTGGGGTTGTCTTCGCTATCATTAGAATATACATAGGAGGTGTACATTATGACCTAATTACAATTGGGCCTATGAGCTTATATATTAAATCTAACATTTAAAACGTGTTGGTTGTTTCCCTAATGCAATTATTGTTTATAAAATCTTGTTGACTATTCACATTACTGTTGTATGTGCATAAAGATATTTTTCAAAGTTGAAGTTGCTGAAATCGTACGTACCTGCGATCTACAATGACACGAGAGAAACTTAATAGATTAGCTTTGATATCAATCGAGAAGGGATCTTTTGTACAAAGTAGATGGCGGAGAATTGATTGAAAGCTTTGTTACAAACAATGTTAGGAGGATGATGCTTTTCAAGTGATTGAAAATATAAAGCATTAGGTTGGAGTTATTTTGATTAAGAACTATTTAATAAGTTAAGTATTTTGATGTTATTTTGATTAAAAACTATTTGATAAGTTAAGAATTTTGTTGTTATTTTGAATAAAACTATTTTCTTACATAGTGTCATGCAAGTTTTATTTAAAATTTTCATCGAATACCATCTCTTATTCAACTAGGTTTTGCACAAGGGCTCGGAAACCTAGTGATCGGCCCCGTAAGCAACTTGATTTTGTTGGATTTGGGAGTCGGTTTTTCGGCCGCTGCAAAGTCACTGTCCGCTCTCTCTCATTTTCACTTTTCTCTTCTTTATTAAAAGTGATGTGAATTACCCGTTGGCTCATTTTTCTTCTTTTTAAAAAAAAAGAAGTGATGTGCGCGTCCAATTTTGTAGGTAGGTTTCGCTTTTTGAAATACTTTAAAATTAAATTGGTTACACTTTACAACTAGCTAGATTCTCACTTTTAAGTTTTAAGAAGCATAAACCATAAGCTAATTGAGCTTTTTTCCGACCAAAAAAACGAAGAACAAGAAGCAGCAGCTAATTGAGCTTCGACCGTAGGGAGATGGAGGAGCTCTGGTCAGATGGAAATGAGCAATTTCGGTTGCAATGGAGAAAGCGTCAAGAAAAACTGCAAGGCGTCGTAGCTTTGAAGGGGCTTCCCTACACTTGGAAGTCTCGGCTTGCTGAGCTTATAGGAGAATGGGCCACCTGTCCGGTCTTATGCATCGACGACTTCTTATGCTATCAAAATCAATCGGCCGCTGCATATGACTTCTCTCCCTGCAATTCCAGCGGTGAAGAACAAGTCCAACGCCATCACCAGCACGCATTTATCACGCTCTGCGCCGTCGCAAAGCGTCACCTGCGCCCAAAATTCTCTGGTGAAGCATTCGGCAGCGTCGTTATCAAATCCCGTCTCGCTTCAACACTCGAGCTTGACCAGTTGACAGAGTTGACTCACGCTATCCAATTCGGTAAGAGTACATTTCCGTTGCTAATCATTGAGTGTCAGATGAGAAACGAGTTCCGTTGGGAGCTTAGATCGAGGTTCTTTGCCAATCGTACTCGTGACTGGTATAGGCCTGTAAATTGGAAGGAAATGGAGAAGGCTAGAGATGAGTACTATGATCCTCAATCTCGGGGAATTTGGGATAACCATCTTCAACACTTAGTCAAAGGTTTTGACGACGATGATCCTCCTCTCATCAGAGTGCTAGTGGTTGATCCCTTTAGTGATCTCAACTTCACCCCTACGAGAAAAACCGTTAGAGACCTAACTGCCGGCGGTTTCCTTGATGCCGTTAAATATCTCTTAACAGCCGACAATGAAGACTTGAACCATCAAAATCCGTACGTGGTGGAGGTTGATGAATTGCGACGGTTTCTCTTCGACAGAGAATTAAATGCAGCGGCCTTGCGACCAAGAAGAAAATACCTCTGTCCTCGAGGCGACTGCCTGTTCAAATATTGGACTGCACTTGAAGATAATGAGCCTGAATTTTGCGGAGTTTGTGAAGAGCGAGTTTCGGGATCAGCCTACACATGTTACTTTTGCATCCTGACTCTGCATAAATCATGTGCAGAAAGGGTTAGTATCAACACTACCTTACCTTCGTATACTAATAACGGGATTCTTGGCTTCTTCCATGAATACAACAGGCTAAAATTCTCGGAGAATCATGCTTGCCCCTCCTGCATAGAACATGGAAGAGACTTCTCCCGCGAATGTGGATCCTGCCTTTTCCAAACACATCTGAAATGTGGTTTGGTGCCGACTATTATCAACCACAGGTGCCACAAACATTTCCTTTCCATACAGTTTCGTCAGCTGAGTTTTGCTTGCAAAGCGTGTGGAACGAATTACTCTGCTTATAGCTACGGTTGCAAGAGATGTGCATCGTACTATCACTTGCATTGTGCTTCTTTGCCCGGAGAATTGAAGCATGAGCACGGTGGATACCAGCATGTAATGAACCTCATGTATTCGCGTGATGGGATGGAGCCCGAGGAATCCTATTGGTGCGACTACTGCTACGCCGACATGGACCCACAAGGTTGGTTCTATTGGTGTCAGGAATGCCCCTATTACGGGGCTTGTCCACATTGTGCCGGCGGATATGATATAACTTATGCTGATTTGATATCGTCGTCCTTGGAATGAAACCGTGATTTATTCAATCTCAGCTGAGAGTTTTACTGAAACAAGTCCACAAGAAAAGTTAAATTCCAGTCCTTGATTTGAATGCCATGTTTTTAATGCTTGAATTGAATTTCGTGTGTAAAAGAATGTAAACTTGATGATCGAACGAAAAAAGATGTTTGTATATATTTGGTAATTTGGATGTGGTCGATTCTGCTGAAACTAGTCAACAAAATGTTTCTTTGAAATTTCTGAAGCAGTCTTGCAATGAGTGAGTTGGGCCAGAACAGACTCACTGACAGAAGAGGTGAGGATGGCCATTAGCCCATAACGTAACAGCCTGCCTCGTTAATTTTCGGTTTATATATTTGGCATAAAACTCAATTCCAACAGAATACAAACTCGATCAATTCCAGGTTGAATTTTGTGAAACCTGCAATAATGAGACAGCGAATGACTCCAATGAGTAGGTGGGCAAATTAGAAATGATCGACTCAAATTGTATTTGGCATATATGGCCACTAACATCTCTTATCAAACATCTGAGAGTAGCGTACACGACTATTACCTAGCTTGAGATCGAAAGATCAATCTAGCTGGAACAACCGGTAAATCACATTGGGAAGTTATCTTTCAATCACATATCTGTGATCTTATTAAGTACTCCACGCATGTGCTTTGTGCCTGACCGTCTCATTTTCTCAAGTCACTTAATATGGCAATTCAAAAGAAAACGGAATTTTTTTTCAGCTCAGATAAAGTGAACATGCCCATTCTTCATTGCTGTCGCTCTGGATGACCTTAAACGCAGCGTTTTGCTCAGGCGTAAAAATAAAATTAATTCCGATTCAGGGTCGGAGGTTTGAACCCGACGTGAATCGAACACGCAACCTTCTGATCTGGAGTCAGACGCGCTACCATTGCGCCACGGATCCTGTGATGTATGTTTCTACATACAATAATACCTGGATAAACAATTAAATACCAAATTGATTTGAAGCTCTAAACTACTCGTAAGTCTTAACCTTCGCGTCCCGAATTATACAATCGGTCCATCATGAGGATTGATAAGTAGTGGATCGAGGATATATAGTTGAATAGTAATAGTGCGTGAAAGAATCGAATGAAACTTGCCTCTCGGTCGGTTGTTTAATTGCACAGATTTGATCAAACGAGGGATAACAAATTAACAATCAAGAGAGAATAAGACCAACCAGATCCTTCAAGTCTTTGCTGCAAGTATAATACCAACCAATTATGCATTCACCCAACATGGATCCATCACGAAGGCATCAATAAACTAATTATATAAGTGTGTATTTGGATTTCATTAATGGTTGGTTACACGTTTTTTCTTGAATAGGTAAATATATAAATAAGGTGATAAAAACCAGATTACAAAAAACAAAATCAAACCAAAGGTCTTATGTAAAACGGGAAACTATACCCAAAATATTCCCTCTATACAACATCTAATAACAAGTTGGTGTAGTGGTTGTGGGCCCTTGTGGGGCTACATCCCATGTCAAGAGGTTCGATGTTCAAATCACCTTGGAAACATAGAGTCGCTTGTGAATGGGAAGGTCAACCCTTTAAATGGGTCACACAGTACCCGACCGATCCAGATGTATAGTAACTGAGTTGATCAAAATGGACTAAGATTAAAAAAAACATTAGATCATAAATCTACCACTTTGGAAACATAGAGTCGTTTTTCCGATCCATATGTAGAGTAACTGAGTCGATCGAACTGGACTAAGATTAAAAAAAAAACATTCGATCATAAATTCACCAGTAAGCCCAAAACCCCGCTAGCCACTCTAAGAACTCAACTGCACCTATCTAACTACTACTCTACGCCCAAACTTTTCTACAAGTGACTTGCACTTTCACTTCGCAGAAAAGCGGGATTGACAACTTTTTTTTTTTTGAAGTGTTTAATTTATAGAATGTAAAACGTAGTTACAAAAAATGACAAGTCCAACCGACTTGTCATAAACGCCCGACTGGCGTGGGTTAGAGTGTAGCATATACCCCACAAAATATCCTTCTCTACCAAGAAGCCTCTCTTACTCTTCCTGCGGGATTGACAACTTGAAATGACCTGCGATGCACAAGCATTCGAGCTAAAGGGAACACTACAAAAAATATTTAAAAGTTAAAAAATATATACAAATATAATATCAACTTTTATATTATTTTTTTCACAATTGCAAAATTATTACTAATAATTTTATAATTATTAAAAAATATTTACAATTTTATTATTTTATATAGTTTTAACTCCATAAAAACGTATCAAAAATATTTTAGTGTATTAATGCATGATTTACTAAATCGTATTTACCCAAATCGACAAGAGATTTGTAACAATAATTCTCTGTATGCAAAGAGATTAAAGAAATGACATATGAGTCGGTTTTCTAAGGACATAGTTTTTCTATATTTTTTTGGTAAATGTCCATTTTGAACATGACAATTTGCAAAATGTCCACTTTCATATTCTCTTTTGCAAATTGTCCATTATGACATTTTTGTCATTCCTTCCCATTTTTAAGTTTACTTTGTTCCTTTCTTCCTATTTTTATTTTGACTATTGATCGGTCAAGATCAATGACTTTGATGACACAACTTTAGTGACACATGTATGGTGATAAACAAATTTTTTTATGACAGTTTTTTTTATGAGATTAGTGTCACCACCTTTATTAGTGGTTACACATGCGGTGACATTTTTTCTTTGTGACGTCTAGGTTTTAGAGTTTTTTTTATGAGGTCATTGTCACCACCCTTATCGATGTCACCACCCTACCCTTATCGCAGTCACCACCCTTATCGTTGTCACCACCATACTCTTATCGTTGTCACCGCCATTATCGTTGTCACCACCCCTATCGTTGTCACCACCATTATCACTGACACCACCCCTATCGTTGTCACCATCCTTATCACTGTCACCACCCTTATCGTTGTCATCACCCTTATTCATGTCACCCTCTTATCGATATCACTGCCCTGTCGTTGTCACCACCCTTATGGATGTCACCACCTTACCCTTATCGTTGTCACCACCCTTATTGCTGTCACCACTATACCCTTATCGATGTCACCACCATTATCGTTGTCACCACCCTATCACTGTCACCCCCCTTATCACTGTCACCACCCTTATTGCTATCACCACCCCTATCGCTCTCACCATCCATCTCGATGTCACCACCATATCACTGTCATCACCCTTATCGCTGTCACCACCCTATCGTTGTCACCACTCGCACCGTTGTCACCACCCCCATCGCTATCACCACCTTTATCGATGTCACCGCCTTATCGTTGTCACCACCCTATCGTTGTCACCACTAGCACCGCTGCTACCACCCTTATCGCTATCGATCACCGCCTTTACGAGGTCATTGTCACCACCCTATTGTCACTAAAAGGAAAAACCCTGTAACAAAGAAACACAGGAGTAATACCTAAAAACAGTGTCACCACTATTGTCATAAAAAAAAACATGTGTTGTTCGATACCATGTTTTCACCACTAACAACGTGAATAATTAAACAATACAGCAAAAGCTTTAAAGATAAATGCTCCATTCCTACTTCAAACAAGAATCCAATATGAAATATCAAAATTTATATAGTAGCTGCTGAAGTGGTCACAAAACATGAATTTGATATCAAAGGTACAAAACTTAGCATGCATCTCCAGACTATGTTTATGCCTTTGTAGCTGGGTATTCGAAAACAACCTCCTTTCCGCAGAGCTTCTAGCAGCAAGGGAAACACCCAAAAAATCAGCAAGGGAAAGTGGGAAACAACCCTGTCACCATCCACGTTCAGCAGCAGCAATAACAACGAACTACTGAACAACTCACATTACATGGGCTCAATCTTCATTCAACAATCCACCGTCTATGAAACATCAAATCTTCAAATTGCAGCTTTTCAATTTCTTACTAAAATGGATGAATTAGGTACAATTTAAAGTGATTCTATTTGCTTGCCTCTTCCAGGTAGCGAAAGAGAACCTCGTCGGGCTCTCCTTTTAAAATCAGCAAGCGCAAGCCAATCTTCCTTAGGGTTTCGTGGAGGTCCGAGAGGCTCTCGAGCAAGAACCGGATCCGGTTCAGCCCGGCCCTGGAGGATCCAGGGGAGAACGCGCAGGGGTCGAGATCCATGTAATGCGGGTCAATAATGAAGAGCTGGTAGAGAACGGCGGAGTCTTTGGCGGCATGGTGGAGGGCAGGGTTGTCGTGGATCCGGAGACCCTTGCAGAACCACTTGAGAGAAACCCGACCCGATTGATGAAGGCCCATTTTGGGGAAGGAAACGACTTGTATATGGTTCCAGAGTGGAAGACGAAGAAGGCGCATCAAATTGAGAGGGAGAGAGAAAGTTGGAGGGATTTTATTAATACGAGGATAAAGTTGGTATTAGCAAAATATTTTGGACATTTAGCAAAGAGGAGATATTAGGGTGAACATTTAGCAAATTAGGGATATGAAAAGGGTAAATTGCAACTAATATCTAATATTTAGGGATAGTTGTTTTCAATACCCTAATCTTGTAAAATTTCACAAAATATTCTAACTTATACCATTAGTTGTAACATAAGGGCTTTAGGCAAGATGTCGGAATGACTATTGACAAGATAATTTCACCTGAATTGCCACATGTCCTTTTCATTTTTTTGGAACACATAGCAAAAAGGCCCAAAACTCTCTTTTCCCGAATCGAAACCTAAATCTGTCGAACGAATTGTTTTGATCGAAAACAACCTAAAATCGATGAAAGTAATCAAAATATCAATTGATCGACACACGAATGGGTATATCGCTCGCTTTACATGATTATCGAATTGCGATTTTTGGTCTTCGTTCGAAAAAACCGTCGAAGGAAGGAGCTCAACAGATAGGAACGAGGTACATGAATAAGCTCGGCAGGTTTAGACGAGGTGAATAAGTAACCTCGGTGCTTAAATATGAGGTTATGACGTAGCCTCGTCTAGTTTTTGCGAGGTATATAATGACCCTTTTGAAGATCTTGTCTAAAGCCTCATTGACATAAGTCGAGCCCAATAAATAACCTCGGCTTTTGTTGTTGAGGTTAAGGAAGAAGCTCGGCTTCTGTTGTTGAGCTTAATGAGGAAGCTCGGCTTCTGTTGTTGAGGTTAATGAGGGAGCTCGGCTTCATTGACACGTAATGCATAAATTCATTATGTGTGATGGATCTTGTTATAATGCAAACTCATATGCTTCTAAGAATGAGACAGACTAAATGACTAAATCAGTTTAGAAAATGTTGTTTTCCCCACTTCTGATTGCAACTCTCAACAATGACTAAATCAATATCATAACTTTATCCAAATAGTAAATTAGTTGTTCTTAAGCAAACATGAAACAAATTAATGAATATTTTAATGTTTTATCGTACAATAATTGTTTCAAGTGGCCACTTCTCACCTATCCTCAACCTAAGGATTAATGGCGAGTCCGTCAAGCCAAGCGGTTAAAAACGAGGGTCACATAGGTCTGCCTGATGTTAAACTAACATATGTCCAATCAAACATGAGCTTTAAAAGTGATGATCTTCAGTAATTTTTTCCTAATACGTTTAATGCTCATATGGTTTTATCCTTGATACAACTTGTATATGACATATATTACAAATCTCTTTTATAGTTAGGATTTTATCCAATAATTTAATTAAAATTATCAAAAAATAATTTTGATAGACGATAAGATGTTAGTAAATTCGCGGGTGAGTAGAATAAGATGAACCTCGGTTACATTTTCCGAGCTTATTTATGAACCTCATTTCTGTCAACCGAGCTTATAGCATAAACCTAGTCATGTTTTTCGAAGCTATATTATAAACTCGTTTAAATGTATTGAGCTTATTTATTATACTCGATCGCCTTCTCAAATTTGTATTGATATCAGAAGATAGTTTACACAATCATCGCTACTACGTAACATCAAAACATATCGATTGAAATCTGACCTTTTATTGATAATAATAGTCTCATTACAATCTGACATCCATAGAAGAACAAACTATAAATAAAGCTAATGATTCGATTGAAATAGATCAAGAATAAATATTAATTTTTCTTCAACTTCTTCACTCTAGGTGATCTTCTAGGACCTTCTTCATTGACGATACATAAATCCGCAACCGGAAGTGCAAGCACCCGTTTGCCCGCTTTAACCAATTGTTGAAGACTGGGATGCTTACTTAGCTCGTAGTGGTTCAATTCCTCTTCATACATCGCGTCTAGGGTATATTGATGCCTCGTTCCTTTGCGAATGTTCGATGCGACAAGTGATGGACCGAATTCCTCCATCAAATTCCGCATAAAAGTCCGTACTTCAACAAGGTCGCGAGCATGTTGTTTGTGTTTTTTCGCCATCTTTTGGAGTTGTGACTACTTTGTACCACTATGGAGGTCTTATATATAATTTATTGGCGGCCAAACCCTAAATTTTCCCTCCCAATCCATTTATTTTTCCCTCCAAAACCATCCCGGGCTTTTGTAGGCGCCGTTGTGGTAAATTCAACCTTATTACGAGGTGACATGTTAAGCTCATCAAACTTTGTTGAGCTCACAACATCACCTCACTAAATTAAGCTGAGGCTATTTCATAAGCTCGGTAGATTTTCTCGAGCGTCTTCTATATCCTAACAAAAAAAAATTGAAGTAAAAAATTCATGGGTTATTTGAAATCGAACCTAAGATGTTGTGAAATATGTGCAGGGGTAGAACCAATGGGATAATGACTTTCATTGACTAATATTAGATTTCAATATTATTTGTTCATAAAACAACTGTCAAACTGTCATTTTAACATCTATATCAATATATCTATATAACATATAAAGTTAGCTTAAAATATTTAGATTCACAACAATAAAAAAATATATCTATTTAGATTAATAATATACCCCTCTAATAAGAAGTCAATTAAAAGCTCCAACCATTAGTACAAGTCGAAAAAAAAAATTTAAAGTTTTTTTTTATAAATATTAATAAATCTAAGAGGAAAAATTAGAAGGATTATTTTTTTAGATAATGATAAGTCTAGAATTTACCCTCATAAAAATAAATAATAATATAAATAAATGAATAAATCTATATAACTTATAAAAGAGGATTTCCTTTTGCCCAATAAATTAAATGCATTAATGAATTATATCCTTAAAAATTAGGAAAACTTTTAGATTAAAAATAATAACAATATAATGGAGGGAGTATCTATTTAGATTAACCATTTTAAAATTAATATTGTAAATCATAATATTCATATTATTTTTATTAGAAATCATAATAATAATATAAATTGGCATAAACATCATTTTTTAATTAAAAATCAATATATTAAATTGTAAGAATGAACTTACTAAAGAGATTTTTTGCCCAATAAATTCATTCATTAAATGCTTTCTCATCAGTTAGAAATATCCTTTTTAGATTAACATTACTCATTTATTTAATTTAATCATTTTAAAATTAATATTAGAAATCATAATATATCATATTAATTTGAATAAACATCATCTTTCTTTATTACAATGACAATAAATTAAATTTCAGAATCAATAGAAGCAAGAAAAAGGTTATTTGTATAATGTTTGTGGTGTTTAATATAAATATTAGTATGAAGCACGAAAAACTATACATTTGATAATAATTTAGCGGTTAATGTTCATCATAAATAATCTCATTATATTTATACAAAAATAGGTGGGAAGTGGCCACTTGAAACAATTACTGTAAGATAAAACATTAAAATATGCATTAATTTGTTTCATGTCTACTTAAGAACAACTAGTTTACTATTTGGATAAAGTTATGATATTGATTTAGTCATTGAGAGTTGCAATCAGAAGTGGGGAAAACAAAATTTTCTAAATTGATTTAGTTATTTAGTCTGTCTCATTCTTAGAAGCACATGAGTTTGCATTATAACAAGATCCATCACACATACCTCTACACATCACACATACCTCTACACAATTTAATGAATTTATGCATTACGTGTCAATGAAGCCGAGCTCCCTCATTAACCACAACAACAGAAGCCGAGCTTCCTCATTAAGCTCAACAACAGAAGCCGAGCTTATTCCTTAACCTCAACAACAGAAGCCGATGTTATTTATTGAGCTCGGGTTATGCCAATGAGGCTTCAGACAAGATCTTCAAAAGGGTCATTATATACCTCGCAAAAACTAGACGAGGCTCCGTCATAACCTCGTTTTTATGCACCGAGGTTACTTTTCACCTCATCTAAACCTGCCGAGCTCCTTCATTCGACGGTTTTTTCGAACGAAGACCAAAAATCGCAATTCGATAATCATGTAAAGCGAGCGATATACTTATTCGTGTTTCGATCAATTGATATTTTCATTAATTTCATCGATTTTAGGTTGTTTTCGATCAAAACAATTCATTCGACAAATTTAGGTTTTGATTCAGGAAAAGAGAGTTTTGGGCCTTTTTGCAATGTGTTCGGAAAAAATGAAAAGGACTTGTGGTAATTTTTATGAAATTATCTTGTCAATAGTCATTCCGACATCTTGCCTCTAGCCTCACTTAACACCCTAAATGAGTTTCTTGAATTAAAAAATTAACCACATCAAACAAAATTTTCAAAAAATCACTCATATTCATAAAATATTTTCAATGAACCCCTAATACATTTTTAAAAAATGAGAATTAAATAAATCTCTTACAATTTAACCCCAAATGACCCACCATCCATAATTATAATAGATATATAAAATATACTTCTTTTGAAATATAATATAATTACTTTAGCATCTACTCATTTAAAATTTTAATATAATCAATCAAAATAATTAATTATTTATCTAAAAAACATATATTATAATTAAAATCTAAATTTATATAAGTCTGTCTCAATACATGTCGATTTGTACATCTATATATTCGAATTTTTTTTCAAAATATTCAAAGAAAAATAAAAAATTACAATAAAATTCATACCTTTAAAATATTTACGAAAATATTCAAAATTTACAGAGACGTCAGAGAAACGCGGTCTCATATCGCGTTTCATTCACAATAAGTAAAATTTGGAACTGGGAAAAAATAAACGAAAGAAACGCGGTTTCAAACCGCGTTTTACCATTAATTATAGGTAAGACGCGGTTTAAATCCGCGTTTATTTCAATATAAATTTGAAAATAAAAATAAATAAATAAAAAACCAGTGAAGCCGTCTTGATCATCCCGCTAGAGAAGAAATCTTGTGATTCATATTTGTATTCGTAGTATACCTCTTTCAAAGAATTTAGCTTTCCTTGAAGATTAAGGCCCGATCAACTTCTGATTTTGCATTCTCTTTTTGGATCCAGTCAATTGACCGCCTGGAATGATCGAGATTTCGAGTTATTCACCTCGTCGTCGATGTCGGCGGGCAATTCTTGTGGATTGACTGCGACTCCGGGTACTCCTCCTCCACCGACTACGGCATCTACAACTCCGCCCCCCGCTCTGGCTACTTCAACAACACTGGCAACCTCCTCGCGGAAAACTCCGTCACCTACACCGCCACCGGCGGCCAGCTCGGCTCCGATGTCGTTGCCATCCCTTCAACCGACGGGTCAAACCCGGACCGGAACGCCACCGTCGATAACCTCCTGGCTGGCCCACCCGACCTTCCTCCTCGACGGCCACCGCGCTTGTCTCTCTTGGCCTCCACGAAGAGGATGATAGAAATGGGAAAAAAGAAACGTGGCTCCAAGCCGCGTTTCACTGGTTTTTCTTTTATATATATATATATATAAGTATATTGAAATAAACGCGGATTTAAACCGCGTTTTACCTAAAATTAATGGTAAAACGCGGTTTGAAACCGCGTTTCTTTTATTTATTTTTTTCCTAAATTCAAATTTTATTTCTGAGACCGCGTTTCTCTGACGTCTCTGCAAATTTTGAATATTTTCGTAAATATTTTGAAAGTGTAAATTTTATTGTAAATTTTTATTTTTCCTTGAATATTTTGAAAAAAAATTCTATATATTCCTTGTATATTATTTGATACGATTATACTGTCTTTTTGGTTAATATTATGTTACTTTTTGGGGTGGTGAGGATGGAGATTATTTATAAAAAAAATAGTGTGATTTAGCTAATTGGACCTTTATGAAAATCCCAATTAGCTAATCAACCTCTTCAAAAAAAATAGGTGGGGATGTACCTTCCCCCATATAGAGTGTTAATGGTCAATGGTCAACGTTGACCATTGACTGACTTATTCGGGTTTTTTTAAAAAAAAATTTATGATGCCTTTTTTGTGATGTCATTTTTTACCGTTGACCACTGATGCCATATTTTTATATCATTTTTTGGCATCACGTTTTTTTTTTATTTTATGATGACTTTTTTGTGATGCCATTTTTTTTTACCGTTGACCACGAATGCCACTTTTTTATGTCATTTTTTTGGCATCACGTAGTGTTTTGATGCCATTTTTCAATAACATTTTTTTTCTTTAATGTGATGCTACTTTTTCAAAGTAGTGTTTTGATGCCATTTTTGTTAATGTAATTATTTGATGCCACTTTTTTAGTCAAATCATTTGATGCAACTTTTTTAATTAATCAATTGTAAATCAATATATTTCCATTGATTCTATTTTTATTCACTGATGATATATTTGTGATTACACTTCATTGATGCAATCATTTATGGTGATATTTTTATAATATTTTTATATAATTGATGGCACAAAGGGGATAAAATATGATTAAACTTCATTGATGACATCTTTAAATATTGTCTTTTATTATTTGATGACATTTGTGATTACACCTTATTGATCCATATCATTTGTGATGACATTGTTTGTTGATGATAATTTTTTCTGATAACATTTGTATACAATTGATCACATATGAGGATAAAATTTGATTACACTTCATTGATGCCATTTTTATTGTTGACACATTTATAGTGACATTTAAGAATCTAATAACATGAAATACCATATAACATGTCTCACCTCCTCCTTTTTTTCGGACTTGGGACCAGTTGTGTACCAAAACACAAGCGGAGTTAAGAACATGTTATCACCTAGTTAGCAAGCACTAAACAAAGGATTAGATCAACTAGCTAGTTAAAAACATGTTGAACTTGGAAGCAGTAGAAGATCCATAACCAATAATGCAATGAAGCAATGAGTGAGAGGAAACGAACTATCAAATTGACTCTAATTCAAGATCAGTTTTATGACATCGCGGCCAAAACTACCACACGTATGATTGAGAAAACCATGTATTGCATGTTTCCTGCCTTCATTTCTCTACATTCTTTTATTAAAAGAGATTAATTAAAAGAAAAAGATAGATTGATCTTCTAAAAGATTTAACTTGAATTTAAATCTGAAAACACAGGAAACAGTGAAAAGCAATTTAATACTAGGATTTTTGAGAAAACACTGAATCTTTGGTTTGTCTCTATAGCAGCAAACATGTAATTGTAGCCACAAGTTTCTGGCATGACATTCTTCTTCAATTTAGCATTAAAGGCTGCCGGGTGGCCTCAAGTGGAAGAATGCAGTAGCCACGCCCAATTAACAATTGGCAAGAGCAAATGAAAAGGTTGAAGATCCCAATATTATCTCAAGACATTTGGAAGCCACGTGTATGAACCTCCATCTTTGGCCCTGAAAATACATGTGGAGGATCCAAGGCCGTTCCGTTATATTTTGAGACCTTGTGCAACTTATATATTGAGGCTTTTTTTAACTAATTCAAAGGGGAAAAAATAATCCACCGAATCCAATGACAAAATAGATGTTCTCATAGATGTAAAATTATTACAAAAAATCATTAACTAAAACTAAACTTTTACCAGATGACTTCAAGAGGTGGAACACAAAGGATTGATGTTGAATGTTGTTGAATGTTAGTGACGGCAAAAGGAATAAGTTGAATGTTAGATCGGGCTGCTTTATTTTTGGGGGGAAAAATTGAAATGGGCTCCAAAAAAAAAACAAAACGGGTTGTTGGAAAAGTAGATTGACCTGCTGTCATTGAGAATCGAAATCGGCACACTTTGAAACAGGGGCACGCCTATACCAACTAATCTATCACAACATTTTGATCTATCTTGTAATTTATGTATACATATATATATACACTTTAAAACCGAGGCCCTCAAGATTTTGAGGCCCCGTGCAATTGCACGCTTCGCACATGCCATGGGCCGCCCCTGGGGGGGATCAACAACATTTGCAATCAGAACTGTTCATGTTGTCAAGCAACATGACCGACTCACGGGAGGATCAACAACATCTGCAATCAGAACTGTTCATGTTGTCAAGCAACATGACCGACTCACATCACTTAGAGAAATCTTCAAGCAACTACAGGAAATCTAGAACAGAAGGAATAAAACACGTAATCGTTAGCAATAATCTGTTCAGTTGGGTATAAAGGCTATAGAGAGAGGGATAGAGGAGTGGGCGTTTATAACCTACTTAATAACATATATAAATGACTTACAAGTTACATATGCTGGTGCAACGAAAGAAACAACTTCCTCACATACCATAGTATGAAAATAAGAGTTGTACATTGCAGTAGATTCAATAGGTAAGTATACATTGGTAGACCAAAAGATGAGACACGCAAATAAAGAGCCAAAAAAAAAGAGCTAAAAGAAAATTTCAAATTTTCATTTCCATGTAGTTTCATGTAAATAAATCTTTAGCATAACCTTCTAAAACTTATAAAGGATATCATTCATCCAAGAATGATTATTCCTTGTTCGTGAAACAATCTAGTTCTAAAATTGTGCTGGTAGCTGTGTATGTTGATGATATTTTGTTAACCGACAATGATGTAGATGAGAACACACTTCTCAAGCAACAACTTCATTCTCAATTTAAGATCAAAAATCTTGGTTAATTGAGCTACTTTCTTGGTATGGAGGTATTGTATGAACCTTCTTCAGTGGTTATCTCTCAAAGAAATTTTGCTTTTGATTTACTTAAGATGCCAATATATCTTCTTCTAAGTCTGTCCAAGCTCCTCTTGAGTTAAATCTCAAGCTTCTTCTGGAGCAAGGAGAATTGGTTGAAGATCCTTTATGGTATAGACGAATGGTTGGAAAATTAAATTTTCTAACAAACACTAGGCCTGATCTAGCCTTCGCAGTGCAGTGTATGAGTCAATTTATGAAGTGCTCCCGGATTCCTCATTATGAAGCACTAATGCACACCCTCAAGTATCTCTCAAAAAATCTTGCACATGGGTTGGTGTTTTCCAGGAATCCATATTACACTCTCAAGGGTTATTGTGACTAGGATTGGGGTGCTTGTCCTTCCACACGAAGATCTGTGAGTGGTTATTTCTTCCTTCTTGATGGAAGTCCTATAAGCTGGAAATCTAAGAAACAGCACACGGTTTCACTTTCGTCTACTAAAGCTGAGTACAAGTCGATGAGGAGATTGGTTGCTGAGCTCACTTGGTTGTCTAGGCTTCTCGTCCACACCAACAAAAATATAAAACTTGAAGCTTTACTTGCTTCCAACATAAACAAGTCCATTTAAACATGCAAATAATGCACTATATCATCCCACAAGATCAACCCCAAACTGCCCAAAGATAGCCTGCAACTAGAGCTGGCAATTTGGGTTATTCGGTCGGGTTCGGGTTGATCACATTCGGGTCGGGTTATTGGTGAATCGGGTCAACTCGGTCAAAATTTATGTGTCGGGCTTGGTCGAGTCGGATTCGATCAAAATGAAATTCAGATTGGTCGGGTTTCGGTCAAAATCGGGTTGGACCCATTCAGATTTTCGGTCAAAATCGGGTCAGTATCGTTCGAGTTTCGGGTCGGTCTCATTCAGGTTTCAAGTAGAAGCGGGTCTACGTTTGTTTCAAACTTCTAATTGTTTGGCTTGAATTTATTGAATCATCTTCATTCGGGACTTTCGGGTATTCAATTTTATTAAATTGAATATGTAATTCATGTTATTTGTGTATTTCAAAAAGTATTTTTAGTAAAATTAAATATGATTCAATATACAATCTACTCATTGGCTCGTAAGCTCCAAATCCTAAGCTCATTCTATTCATCATTAACTTCATTGAAATTTGGCATTATATTGTTATCAAAATCATGCTTGATTCCCTATCTAAAAGATAATTCACGTTATTTGTGTGATTGTTATTTGTGTCTTTCAAAAAGTAGTTTTCAAAAAAAATCATACTATGTATATGATTCAAGTAATAATATCCTCATTGTACTCGTCTTTTATTAGTGAAAAATGAGAATTTTGAATTCAAGTCGATCATTCCTAATCCTTTACATAAGTAAACAAGTAACTTTGATCAATGGAATTTTTTATTTTGTTTAGAAATAGCATTAACTATTAGTAGCTTGATAATGGATTACAGTAATTTTTTTGTTTTTTAGCATAAATATATAATAGATATATATTCAAGGATATTCGGGTCAGGATGGAAGTCGGGTCGGTAGGTAGATCCTGCCAGCTCTACCTACAAGTCATAATTGCCTCCAAAATCAAGGACAAATAGCAAGTCACTAGCTATTATAATGCAAACATCAACCTTTGACACACACTGCACTACTACATTTCAAGCCCTAATGTAACATTTTTTATGTAACATTTTTATAAAATGTTACCATTGGTATCTATTGTAACATGTTTTGACCTTTATTCATAAATTGTCACATTAGCACAAAATATGTTACATTGGATGTAACATTATTTAAAATGATGTAACACTTTTGTATAAGCAACACATTTTCTATTGTATGGTAACATTATTTAAAATGATGGTTTATATTTATTATTAGGATTGAAAAATAAATTAATTACAATTTAACTTACAAAATGAAAAACTAAAAATTGTAAAAAAAAATATATTTCAAAGATAACTTAAATTCAGTTACAAGGTCAAAACTAAATAATACATCAAAGCTAAATTTTATAATTTTATAATATTTTTAAATCCTAAATAATAATTAAAAAACACATGTTTAAATTTGTTTAATTTTTTTATTTTTGGCATAAAAAATATCATCTTATATAATGTATATTTTATAATAATTTTATTTTTAATTGATTAATTAAGGGCAATTATATACTAAAATATAATTGAAAAATTATAATATATGGTCTAAAAATGAGTTTGCTAATTCATACATGTCTGTGTAAAAAAATAATTTTAAAAAGCAATATTTTAAATAAAAGAAAAGTGAAGGACGTACATATTCATTCATGTATTCGAATTTTTTAGCCAATTGGGTAGCCTTGGCGCTTACACGAAAATTTTCATGGTTGTTTGGCGGTATAATTCCCAGCTTGTGAAAATTTAGACGGGTTTGTTCACTTGTGCTTTCTAACCCTAAATCCTCAAATTCTCTCTCTCTCTCTCTCTCAGTCGCTGGCTACAGAGAAGTCACCACTCTCCACAGAACCCTCTCATCCCAAATCGACAAAGCTTGTGTTTGGCACCAGCGGTAGAAAAGCTTCTGGGGGCAGATGAACAATCCACCGCTAAAAATTTGGGTGTTTGGTTTGAGGATCGGTTGATGAAGTGGAAGAGTTTTGGGGGCGTCTGGGAGAGGCGGAAGAATGAGATTCTGGGCGCTTAAAATTCCTTCGATTGCAAGCGCTTGGTAGCGGATGAAAAACGACATCCCTTATCTTAACATATTTTCACTTTCTCCTCCAGATACATCGCTCAACGTCTCCTCCATCTTCAATAAATTGCCTGGTAATTTCTACCCTACTTTCTAGATTTCATTTTTTAGTCAATTCGACCCTCTTTTCCACTTTTCGGTTGGGCTTCGATTGATGCTTAATTGATTTAGGGTTTGCATTTTTGTTATCAATTTGAGGATTCCAAGTGGAATATTACCCTCATTCAATTTGGAGATGCCTTGATTTGAACTACTATATCAAATTAAGTTGCATCACAGTTTTATGCGTATTCTTCTCTTGCTTCATTATATAGATATATCCAGGCGCAATTGATGTACAGTTGCACACCATGGGCGTTCTTATTAGAAGAGTAAGAAAAGGCAAATATTTCCCTACTTTGTATAGATAAATTTGTGGAGGTTTAAAAAAAAATTATAGATCAATTTGATAGGCATTTGCAATTTTGCATATCACTCTCTTTGTGAGTTTTAGGATTGTGCAAGAATTATAGATTTTTTTATTGCCATCTCCATCATAACAGTTCAAATGCTACTCTTCTGGAAGCATTAATGTATTGTCATATAATTTCTATACTTCAGGCATGTAAACAAAAAATTGAAGAAAGAAAGGAAGGAGAAGTTGCACGATAACTAAATCATGTGTGCCAATAAGGTCATATTTTGCTAATAACTTCCTTACCAAATATCATTGCAATTCTCTGATTACATATCTCTTCTAATTTGTGTTCTTAAAAAATATCATCACAATAGTAGAAAACATCTATATTTCTATTTCCATGTTAGTTTGTTCTCTAACGTCAATATCGGATGCACTTGTTTGACTCATTTTAAGTGTATGAAAATTAGCGTAACCAGAAAAGCGTACCTCTTGCACCATTGCACGATTATGGTCTGGTGTATATTATGTCAGCTGAGGTGGTTGCATCAATGGCTACTGCTAAAAGCAATAGGTTTGAATAGCTTAATTAGGATGCTTTTACATAGTGTAAGATGTCAATGAGCATATTCTCATTCTTATGATTATCATATTAATTCTGTTTCAAATAATAGGCGAGTTTGCTCATATGAAGAACTACTAAAAAAATGTCACCTACAAATGATGGATATTCTGTGGATAAAGTCCCATACTATATTATTACCAAATTATTTTCTTTGCTTTCATTTAGCTCTTTCAAATCTGAACATACCTCATGGGTCCTGCTTTACTCTTCCTCACCACCTAGGATGTCAATTCTCTTATCTTTTTTTTTTTTTTTTTCTGTTTCAGATGAGTTGTTCATTGGTTTGTTTTCACGCATATGGATATAGGTAATTCTTTTATTCCTTCCATTCAATTCAATTCAATTTCTAACTAGGTAGGCTATATCTGATTTTTTTTGGCTTCTATTTTGCAGGTTATGTTAAACAATTTCTGTTTATTGCCCCAGTTCTTGGCCACTCCATCTATATCGTACTCTCCAATTTTGCCTCCTTTGTCAACAAGGTAACCCCCTTATATTTCTCACGCTCGCCCTCATTTTCTATTGTATTTTCAAAGATTTAGTTTTATTTCCTTTTACTCATTTGTCATCAAAATTTTTCCACTTCTACCAGCTTCCATTAGGATGCTCTTAAATGCAGGGAGAGATGTCAACACTAGTACAAAGTCCTACTTAATACCGGTAATTCAACATCGGTAACTACTAATGGAACATGAAATGGTTACCTATAAAAATTTAGGTATTCTAGTTTTAAAATTTAAGCTTAAATCTTTATGATTTATTAGACGAGTTATAAAATATTTTCGGATAGTTTTGGGTTCAGGTTACGATAAGAAATGATGAAATTTCTCATAAAATTTTCATATCGGATTGTTTTTTCACATATCCGTCAACTTATTAAAAAACTTCTCGCATTTCAGCAACCCTTGTAGTTGAATGGAGCAGAAGCCAATGCTGGCATGAAGATGAAAATGGCGGCATTCAATTGAGAACATTCAATCGTTGTCACAGGTAATGTCAATGTTATTCTTGTCTTTCCATGATAATAGTTGCTTAATTCTGTGTAAAATTTATCATAAATCATTTAACATTATGAAATTAATTTTCTAACTACAATTAACTTGCCAAGCTTCCATGGGTGAGCTTGGACTGGATAGTAATTGAATCATGTTAATCAATGCAAACAATTCAAATTTTGATATCTATAAGAAAGATCCATTGAATATGAAATGTGAAGTTCTCACTCATCAGATACCTCCTGGCGCTAATCTTTCAGCATTAGTAATCCTTATTGTCTTTCATGCTCTACGGTTGAGGAATAACTAATGCTGGTTTAAAACAAATTAAGAATCTTTCTTCTTTCACATTGCTAAATATTTTGCAAAGTTGCAGTTTGACTGATAAATCCTTGGAATTGATTTCTGGTACTAACAGAACTCTATCTTTATCTACATGTTCTCCATTTTCCTTGATCAATATCTCATAAACTACTCTCATATCATAATAAGAGCTTACTATTGATGTGTATTTGACCAAATTTCGTTAGATTTTTAGAAATTAAGTTGTGAATTTCCCCTTGAACTCCATAAGATTTTAGTTATTGTGAACCGAGACAATTTGAGCAGTGGTATGTGTTCAGTTGTAATTGTCACTTGTATGTTGATAGCATTGACAAACCAAGAGAAACCATCCAAATATCGAAAGATTGAAAGTGCATTTAGCAGACAATAAAAATGGACTGAATTTCTGCTCAAGCGGTTTTGATGCATTCAGGTTTGACTACTTTGATGTCTCTGAACGTTTCAACCTCGCCAATAACCCGCACTGAACTGCATTACCTGAATCCACTGAAAAATCTATTGTTGTGAGTGTTAGAGGCTTGCAAGGTTACAGCAAGTGACATCTGGAATTGGAAGCTTCAAGAAACTGACCTTCCCAACTATCTCAGGTTCCGCCATGCACTCCTTTCAATCTTTCACTATGTATCTTACATGTTTTTCCTTGTTCCCGATTCGGGTATATTAATGAAATGTATAAAAATTGGTCGTTGTATCTGTGTGCTCTTGTTTCTATTTATTTTCAGGCTTCATGCAAACAAAGAATAGAAGGGAAGGGACCTAACCTTTTCATGCCTTACATCTTTAAAGGCTTCTTGCATTTTCTCTCCCATTGTTCCTTTGGCTTGATTTGTCTTTCACTTGTAGACTTGCAGCTCTAGTAGCCATGTAACTGGATATTTAGATAAATCCAAAGTAGGTTCAAATATGAAGTATATACTTTGTATTACACCTATTTATGTAATGCTTCATGCACTATACCTTTTGGATTTTTGTTGAATGAAACTTTTGATTTTTGGATAATGTATATGTGTGTTACTATTACTTGAATATATTTCATATTATTCCTAATTTATATATTATATAATGGATACTATTATATATTATACATTATACATTATATAATGTATAATATATAGTATATATCATATCAGATAATATATTATATTACAATGTAATAGGTTCACATATTGTAAAAAATTTAATATAAATGAAATACTCGAAAATAAGTGTAACATTGTCATTTAAATGTAGCTTATTTGGTTAAAGGTAACAAATTCCATTAATGTAACATTTTTTTACAAATGTAATAGTTTTGGTATTAAATGTAACACACATGCTTAATAATCAACCAATGTTACATTAGGCAATAAAAACTGTTACCTTAGAGCAAATGCAACGGCCGCAAATGTAATCCACAAAAAGTGTTACCTTTTCTCCTAATGTAACATATTTAAGGGGTAATGTAATAATTTTTGGTGATACCTTATGTCAATATATGTAGTAGCGCTGGAAGAAGTATCTCCATAAGAAACAACTACCTCCAAGATCAAAATCGAAAAGACGAAAATCAATCACAAACGGATACCTCTTCCCATAGGCTGCTCATTAAACAGATTGATACCGATGCAATCAAGGATGAGCTTCTGTGGGTCAAACAATGACCTTGATCCAAGCGAGCTCTTAAGATCGATTCGAGGGCTATTGATGGTAAAGAGTATCGTCCTCAAGAGGAAGAAGAAGGCGCCACTATGGATTAAAGAAAAGATATTTTATTTATATTATTATTATTATTATTATTATTATTATTATTATTATTAGTTTTTAGGTTCTTTCCATATTTAGTAACTCCTATGTTAGTTGGAGCTATTTATGGAATGTCTTATTTTTAGTAATACTTAGTTAGGTAAAATAAAAGTGGAAAAGGAAAGTATATCCGTTTAGATATTTTCCTTGGCCACTAAATAGGAATATTTATCTAGGAGTTATCTAAGAGTTTATTTATTATTATTTTAGGAAGTCAAATTCTATCCTTTGCAAAGAAGGATTGACAACCCTTTGTTATTTAAACCCTTTTCATCATTCAATAAACTTAGATTGGAATTAATATTGAAGAAACCTTTTTGGCTAAAAAGGTTCCTCAATTCCCTAATCCAAAAGCCTTAGCAATCTTTCCATATTCTTATTGTTCAAGTTCACAAAGATCCAAACACTACCCTTCATACACACGTCAAACAAGGAAGAACACAAATCTGCAGGACAACCGTCGCCATTCAGAACCCAGATCCGTCACATAAAGGAGGGAGAAGCCTTCGCTGCTCGCGTACACGCCCTAGCGGCGGCCGCAACAGGCCTGCGGTGCCTGCAGCACTCCCGCGCGATTCTGTCGCTGCTGCTGTTCCCTTGTTTCTGTCGCTACTGCAGTGTTTATTATTTGCTGAATTTGCTTTAAGTGTCAACCGTCACTAGTGTTGTCCTTAATCATACTTGTCTTAATTGTTGATCATCAAGAGAAGTTAAAGAATAATTGCAAGATCGGGACAAACTCAAGTCGTTGTTCTTGATTCTGAGCCCATAGGTGAAGGATGGGGAATACCTTCTGCACCAATTGTTACCAGAGGCGTAGGTTTCGCAAGTTCTTGTCTTTTCTTGATGATACTAATCGTTTGATACAATCGATTGCGCTGTCTATGAAGATTGGGATGATGTTACCGACCCCTTGGAGGAATTCTTCGCCCTCGGAAGGGCAGTCGAACGACGTCAGCGACAACGAGAGGCTGCTGCCTTTGGCTTCAACGGCAAGCGGAGATCGAAGAGGAGAGGCGTCAACAACAACGTCGTCATCAGATTTGGCTTCTAAAACAAAGGGAGGCTAAGGAGGCACGACAACGAGAGACAGAGGCGCAACGTCAAGCCGAACTAGATGCCCTTGATGCCAAATTGAGGGTCGAGTACGAGGACAGCTTAAAAGAATGGAGGGACGAGTTCAGGAAGAGCGTGAAGGAGGCCATCTCGGATTGTTGTCGTCGAGCTCTTGCTTCGGCCATCTCCCATGCTCTAGTGGTTATAGTTGCCTCAACCGACGATGAGGTAATTGAGCCTAAGGAGCCTTCTGTAGAATTCGTTGCCCAGGATTCAGCAGAGCGCGCCGATATTGTTTCGCAGATTCCCGTTGAGTCCGACCTCAGATTTCCCTCATCTCAGTCTTGTTGCGAATCTGACTCAACGAGCTTTCTGACGATAGGTCACATGCTGCACGACTCCCTTGGGAAGACCTCCGAATCTGCGCTGCAACGGGACTGTAGTGCTGCGCAGGATGATATGGTCGTTGCCATTGACGACGATGAGGACGTTGAGGGAACTTCTCTCGAGTTAGTTATTGTACCTCTTGAGAATGTTCCTAATGTGGTTATTGAGCCTATTGATATTGTTCCTTTTGAATGTTCAATAACCGCTACCACAGGTGTTGTTTTTGAGGTTTCTATGCCTCAAATTCTTCCACCACCCATCCCACCCACCCCTCTATCCTCATGTATGAAGGTTGCTGCTCCTTCTCCTTTGCTCACCAACGACTCGATTCGAAGACGAATCGAAGATAAGAGGGGTAGAATTATTCAATGAAGGATGAGCTTTTGTGGTTCAAACAATGACCTTTATCCAGGCGAGCTCTCAAGATCGATTCGAGGGCTATTGATGGCAAAGAGTGTCGTCCTCAAAAGGAAAAAAAAGGCGCCACCATGGATTGAAGAAAAGATATTTTATTTATTTAATTATTATTATTAGTTTTTAGGTTCTTTCCATATTTAGTAACTCCTATGTTAGTTGGAGTTATTTATGGAATGTCTTATTTTTAGTCATACTTAGTTAGGTGAATAAAAGTGGAAAAGGAAAGTCTATCCCTTTAGATATTTTCCTTTACCACTAAGTAGGAATATTTATCTAGGAGTTTATTTATTATTATTTTAGGAAGTCAAATTCTATCCTTTGCAAGGAAGAATTGATAACCCTTTGTTATTTAAACCTTTTTCATCATTCAATAAACTTAGATTGGAATTAATATTGAATAAACTTTTTTGGCTAAAAAGGTTCCTCAATTCCCCAATCAAAAAGCCTTATCAATCTTTCCATGTTCTTATTGTTCAAGTTCACAAAGATAATCCCTCACCCAAAGCACTCGGCAACACCATAAACACCAAAGTTGTAGAGCCGATGTAGAAAACATAGATCCGTCGCAATAGATAGGAAAGCCCAGGCGCGTGCATCCCTCGGCTTCGCTCCCGCGAGCGCTGGTGCTCGGCACCTCGCGCCCAGATGCTCGGACACGCCCCTGCGTCCTCGCTCGTGCACCCTTCGCTTCTCTATCTTCTTTCTATCGCTATTTCTGGGTTTCCTTTCCTGAATTTTTCCAAGTCCTATTTTGTCGCTAAAAAAGTCTTGACTCACTTGTTTTAAATTGTTCCAAATCAGGAGATAACAAAGAGAATTGCAAGATCATGGAAAATATACGACGTGGTTCTTGATTCTGAGCCCATAGGCAAAGGATCGGGAATTCCAAACGTATCAGATACCTCTTCCATGACAACAAAAATCTACCCGGATCGAAAACTAGAATCGAACTCTTGCTTGGACCAATAAAGGTTGAGGTAGCTCGCCCGACCTCTGTCATATGGAAATGAAATTTCCATACTAATTAGCATCCATTGTAACTCAACAACAGTAGCATCCGCTCGTCCTTTATCAAATGTCATTAGAAGCAGGTGGTTTTTGTTGAAATTAAGATGAAACGAGGCACCAGTGACGTTCTCTAGATGAAAACCTGAAGTCGTCACCACCCAAGAATCAAGATTTACCTTCCAACAAACTAGTTGCGCCTTAACATCATTACCGCTGGCTTTTCTGGCCTATTTTGCATTTCTTCAAACATCTTGCAAGCATGAGTGTTTAGCATCCCATTTGGAGCCTAACTAATCTCAAATGCTTGCTCAGAGGGACCAACAACTCCTGTCATCATTCCAGAGAAACCCAGATTCTTATCAACATTCTCATCTTCAAAGTTCTACATATGGTACTCAATGGAATAGAGCAAATCGAGAGATTTGAAAACTCACTGTCGGAATGAAGCTCCTCTATGCATTCAATTGTTGTCGATTTTTCTTCCTTCACGTTGATGAGTTCTTGTCCATCAAATTCCTCGATGATTTCTTGGCTTGGATTTTTGATCTCTTCAGCTTCCAACTAATTGTAGTTCTCGACAACTAGAGAAGCCACTTCAATTTCTTCAAGAGCTGCACTTTCTTGATTTGAGGATTGAAGGAATTGTGTCTTTTAATTTAATGTGCAATGACTAAACATGGAATAGGACAATTGATATATAGAGATATTCAATCCGATTATTTTATGAGTTGTAATGCTTGGCCAGAAGCCAATTACGATTAATGGGGTTAAACGATTTAAGTCCATGGCTATTATAAACAGTTCCTATGAGGTCACACACTTTGAGTTGATGGACTAGATCAACGGGATTGATGGTTTATTAATATATATGTGATATATTTTTAATAAGAAATACGCCCTCTGTTAATTAAAACTTGTCGTTTACTATTAATGCACATTTTTTAGAACGCTAAAAACTATATAAAATATTAACCTTTTTTTACATTTGTTTTTATAAATTCATACTTAATAGTAATAAGTATGAAGTTATTAAAAAAATTATTTAAAAAGTTAATATTTTATATAGTTTTTAACACCTTAAAAAGCGTGCGTGAATAGTAAAACGTCAAATTTTAATTAACGGAGGGAGTAATATTTATTTAATAATAAATAATAGATGTTATTTATTTGATAAGTAACATTACGTAAATTTGCTATGGGTGTACATAACCCTTTTCGCCTTACCTAATTAAAGACTCCTAATTAATTTGAACTAGTATGATCTCCGCGTCATGACGCGATTTTTTATAAATAAAATCTTACTAATATATTAAATTAATATTATAACATAATAGCAAAAGTTCAGATAATTAAATATTTTAAATTAAACTCATGGGTTGAGAAAACGATTAAAGTATATATATATATATATATATATATATATATATACATACATACATACATACATACATATACACACACACACACATATAGGGAAGCTTTAAAATGTAAAAACTCCTTAACGTGTAAAATTTATTTTTTTTAATCAAAGCGCGCTCACCCATCGGATTTCAAACGGAGACCACATGCCGGCCTTCTCTCTCGGCCTCCCACACCCACCTCGAGCCACCTCCGGCCACCAACCCCTAGCCGCACTCGAGCCCACCGCTGTGCGCACCCCCGAGCCCAGGCGTGGCCCTGTTCGAGCCATCTGCTGCCCTGACGCGCCCACCTCATCGCTGCACGGTCGAGCCACCAGCAGCTTCGCTTGTCGGCCTCCCACGCCACCCACGAGCCACCTCCGGCCACCAGCCCCCACCAGCTCGAACCCCCTCCCTCAGGCGCACCCCCCGAGACCGGAACCCCCATGGTTCGAGCCCAGCCCAGCTCACACCGAGCCCATCTCTCCCGACAGAACTGTTCGACATTTTTGGCTCGATATACCTTCGAAAACCCGATTTTATCTTTGTTTCAACTCGAATTTGGTATGATTTCTAACCCTAAAATTGTTTATTACAATTATTTAGATTGTTTGAATGATTTAGGTTGAGATTGAAAATCTAGGGTTTGATTTAGGAGCGGAATTTGGGACTTTTTGCCAAAAGCCAAATTGATTGAAATTGATGATATGGTTGTGTTGTTGGGTTGATTTTGAACTAATTTCATGATCATATCATTGTCAAATTGTTTATGGATCATGAGCTAATTGAATTTTAGAATTTTAGATTGCGATATGTTTTAGAATTTGGGGCTTTTTGCCAAAAGCCAAATTGATTGAAATTGATGATATTGCTGTGTTGTTGGGTTGATTTTGAGCTAATTTCATGTTCATATCATTGTCAAATTGTTTATCGATCATGAGCTAATTGAATTTTAGAATTTTATATTGCGATATGTTTTAGAATTTGGGGCTTTTTGTCAAAAGCCAAATTGACTGAAATTGATGATATGGTTGTGTTGTTGGGTTGATTTGGAGCTAATTTCATGTTCATAGCATTGTCAAATTGTTTGTGAATCATGAGCTAACTGGATTTTAGAATTTTATTGCGATATGCTTTAGGTTGATTAGGTTCTTCTATTTTAGCATGAAAATCATAATTAAGCCTATTAGCTCAATTGGTAGAGCAATGTGCATTTGCACAAAGATGTGGGTTCAAATCCCACATAGGTTACATAATAGACAAGAGCGCAACAATCGCAAATTGTTAATCATGCACATTATAATCTTAGTTATGCACAATTGTATCCTACTTTTGCACAATTCTATCTTACTTTTGCACAATTCTATCTTACTCACTACTACAATTCCGAGCAAAAGTGGCGGTTCTGAGCAGCGGTTTATTAAGGTGGCGGTTCAGAGCAGCGGTTTAGGATGATTTCACGTAATTTGAATTGGTTTAGGCTATGGAGGCAGTTTAGGCAGCGGTTTTTACAACATGTGCCTATGGAGGCGGTTCAAGTATATTGTGGAAGCGGTTTATTTAAATGAAAATGGCTAGGGCGGCGGTTCACTCAAACCCCACTAAAAAATACATTTAGGACAGCGGTTCGTCCTTTTGGCGGGTTCACAATACTCCGGCCCGCCTTAATTTTCCCAAAATCTCAAAAGGCCCGCTAAAAAAATAAAACATTAAAAGTAACACATGCAATGCTCATCGAGGGTTAGACGATTTGGGGGAAACACATGATGTTCGAGGGTTAGATGCTTCGGGGTTTTTGGGGAAAATCGATGAACGAATCGTTCGATTGTGTACGAGTGAACCGATTTGGGGTGAGGATTTAGGGCGAAGAGCGAATCGATCAATTAGGGGTCTCAGTAGGGCTCAACAGCGATTTGGGGAGCAATTTCGAGTGAATCGATATGGGCTAAGGATTTAGGGCGAAGCAATTTGAAGTAAGTCGAATTCGGCGAAGGATTAGGGCGAAGCAAATTCAAGTTCAAGGGATTACCTACAACAGGTGATTGATTCTTTAAAGCCTGTCCTTTGATTTTTTTTATGTGATGAACTGGAGATTTTTTTTGTTTAATCTCGGATGTTTTGGTTCAGTGGCTGTCTGGTTTTCTGGATTGGAGTTGTTGCTGCATTCTGTTTTGCTTTTCTCGTGGTTGGCTGTGTATCTCAAGCCCAAAGGTATAGTATTTTGGTTTCTGTTTTTCTTTGTCATGCCGTTGATTGGTGTATAATCTGTGGTGTTTATTTTGCTTTGCCATTTTCATGTTTATTTTGAAAGGGATGAGTTAATTTTGTTGAGGGCAACTTTGGTTGTTCATATGTGTCGATGAGTAGGTATTGGTGCTTAGTTGGTCACTTGATTAGGGGCTATTTTTATCAGAGGGGAATTGCCATTTTCATGTTTAGTGTGAAAATAATTAGGGTTTCAATAGCTTATTTTCCCAAATCTGTAAATGGATCTCCCCACCAGAAAACAAACAAACACCATTACATTGGTGCCAGTGGCAACTGACCAGGTTGGGGTCTCAGCCAGAAACCTTCCTTCTTCCATTTTTCCTCTTCTTCTTCACCACCCAAGAACACCAACTCAACCTAATTGTACAGATTCATGAGATCCTACTTTTAGCCATTTGTCACTCTAGAACGACCAGAACAAGCAGCCTTGCTCATTCAGACAGTAACAAATAAAGAATGCTTGCATCAGACGGAATAAGATAGACCGAAACTAAGAAGGTGTTGATCCTCTTGTAAGTCATGATGAACTCAGAAACAAATGCCATTCAACCATCAATATGCATCTCCGGCCATTAACTGAAAGAAAATAAAAGATCGCCAAAAGAGAAAATGTTCGAATAAATGCTGTTTACAGTGACTGGATAAAAAAAAAACTCAAGACAAGAAAGAGTTCATAACCTTGAATGCTGAAAATGATGGTAAGCTACAGATAAGAACCGAATGGTTCCTGTGTGTATTTGTTAATATTAATCATTTTTTCGTACAGGTATAGAGGCTATGGTTTTGGGTTTGTTAAATTGCAATAAGGCATATATTTATTCAGGTTATTCTTTTCAGAAGAACAATCATCAAAATAGTTTTCTTTCATTTTTGTTTTTGGATGTGTATTTGCTAAGATATTGCTTAGTATATATGAAAATAATTTGGTGAAAATTGTTCATTTAGTACGCCTAATTGGTAAATTGCATATATAAGCCATGCGTACATGGTTAGGTGTTTGATTATCTAACTTGATAATTTTTCTATATTAGAATGAGGTGAAAAGTGAAAACCGTGAAATAGATTTACATAGATACAATAATTAAAATATATTTTGTATATATTTTGTAATACTATAGACATATATCCTATATATATTAAGATATATTTATATTTTGATATTAATATATTAGGAAATTAACTTCTATATATTTTATATTGATAGTTTATCTTTACCTTTATTAAATTAGGATACATCTAAACAATCTATCTATAATCTATAATCTATAATATATTTTATATATCTTTTTATCTAATCGATCTCTGATCCCTCTCTATATATAGCCACATAGGGCTTAATAACACATTCAAAGCTTCCTGAATATCTACAAGGGATATTTATCTCTAAACCTTGCATTTCTCTCTGTCTCTCTCTTTTTTACAGAAGAAGGTTATTCAAATTAGGGAACACAAAAAGAGAGTTGCCCAGTGCCTTGGTGTAACTTTGAAATCTTGTGAAAGGGAGATGCAGGTAAATGTAAACTTGGGCTAGAGCTTTAATTTTTTCAATATATTATGAGATGAAATAGAAAATGTTTAAATTTCAGAAACTGTTAAGCCCTTGAATATATGCTTTAAAGTGTTTTGCTAAAGTAGAAGTTCTTTTATTTCATCATTTCTTAGTGGTTTTGCTTAGTCGCTCTATTTTTTGTCATAATTTTTGCATTTTTATGTCTTTCTTTCAAAGTATTCTTTGTTGGCCTCGTTTTGTTTGTTTCGTGATTGATTGGAATTTTGTAGAATATCTATAATCAGTCAAGATATGCGAATTGTCAGGGTTTATCTTGTCTAGTAGATTTTCCTCCTATAAGTTATAATGGAAAATAACTTATTTAATCTAAAATACCAACTCTAGCCTGCAACTACAGAAAAAAGCCCATTAGCAGTCCTCCTATAAGTTATAATGGAAAATAACTTATTTAATCTAAAATACCAACTCTAGCCTGCATCTACAGAAAAAAGCCCATTAGCAGCCAGTAATTCCCTCTTCTGTTCACTGCTGGCTGCAATGCACCCCTTCAAAAAGTTAACTAAAATCGTAGGTCAAACAATAATCTAAGAACTCTTATAATATAGTCCTTGCTATACTGAATTTTTGTTAAAAATAAAATTTATTAGGCATGGACAAAAGTAGCATGAAGTGGTGGATGTTTCCGAGATCGAGTAAGGAATACTCAAAAGGAGTGGATGAGTATATAGAAAAGGCATTTGCAAATGAAGCACGAGGAGATGAAATTCGTTGCCCTTGCAAAGTTTGTTATCGTCGTAATTGGTTACAAAGACAAACTGTCAAAGATCACATGATTGTGAAGGGTTTCCATAGGCTTCCAGATGAAGTGGAACAACAGCAACCTACTGATGGTAATGAGGTCGGCGATGGGGCGAATAAGTTTGGAGATAACATGGATGATCTATTGCATGACACATTCAGTAATGGTCCTAATGAAGAGACAACCAGTTTTTACAAGTTAGTGGAGGAGGCCCAAGAGGAACTGTATCCTGGTTGCAAGAGTTTTTCTAGGCTTTCCTTTCTAATTCGCTTATTTGTTCATAAGCGAGACCATAAACTGAGCAATGGTGCCTTCACTGATCTGTTGAGAATTTTGAAAGCCATGCAACCCGATGTAAAGTTACCTAGTTCTTATAATGAAGCGAAGAAGGTCCTAAAGATTTTGGGTCTTGAGTACACTAAGATTGATGCATGTGTTAACGATTGTATCTTGTATTGGGAAGATAATGCTGAAGCAGCAAGTTGTCCTATATGCAAGACTCCTCGGTGGAAATCAGATGAAAAGGATGACAAAACCAGGAAGGCTTCACAAATACCTGCGAAAGTACTTAGATACTTTCCGGTTAAGAAGAGGTTGCAAAGATTATTCATGTGCCGAGAGATTGCACAGAACATGACATGGCATGCTGATGGACATCCGAAGGATGGGCGTTTGAGACATATAGCAGATGGTGAATCTTGGAAGAACTTTGAGTTAATGTATCCATCATTTGCTAATGATTCGCGCAATGTCAGATTAGGTTTAGCTAGTGATGGATTCAACCCGTTTAACTCAATGAGTATTGTACATAGTACATGGCCCGTTATTCTGACCACTTATAATCTGCCACCTTGGATGTCGATGAAGTCAGAATTTTTAATGCTTGCCTTAATCATCCCAGGTCCTTCTTCACCCGGAAATGACATTGATGTGTATTTGCAGCCTTTGATCAAGGATTTGAAAGAGTTGTTTATGACTGGCATAGAAACATATGATGCCTCAAGAAACGAAATGTTCAATATGCGCGCTGCCTTGATGCCTCAAGAAACGAGTCCAGGAAGCGAGTGGCAGGACGTACATATCTCACACAGAATGAGGAGACACTTTCAAACATTGTGAGACCATAAAAACTTATCCATATTTTGATGAATGAGTACATGTATACAGTGCTGAATTTCTATTGCACATAATATTTTGTTTTTGTTTTTGTCTTTTTAAGGAGAAGATGAAATCAGTAACCTCTGTGGGTGAGGGGAGCAGCAAAATTGATCCATATTTTGATGTGATCACCAAGAAAGAGCATAATGGGCGATTGCGTATGCATGGACTAGGTGTGACAAAGTCAAGTTTCAAATGTAAGGATGTGAAGACCCCATTTGTACTTCCCGAGGTGTTCTTGGAGGGCATTGCAGAGCACTTTAACAAAAAGATGGAGGACACCTTGATTTCTGTTTTTTCGAAGTTACGAGATGCTAATCCCGGAGTTGATATTGTCATTCCCAACTTTTCTACGAACCACGAAGACGGATCAACCTCACATGAATCATCAGAAAACGAAGAAGGTGGATCTACTTCCCATGGCGATGAAGTTATGTGAGTTAGACTAATTCCTCATCACAATATTTGATCAATTTACACCTTCGTTAGACTAATTTGTGTTTTACTAGGACACTTGGTTTTTCTAAGAGATATATTTTGTACATGTTAATTTCTTTGAACATTTTCTATGTACACAATTTTTGTAGGTCTGACCAAGGGGTTGAAGACTAGTGCACAATCTTGGTTATTGATTGCCCTATCATGCGGATTTCCAGTAGGTAATAAACTTTACTCACAATATTTTCTGCTTGCCATGATGTGGTCTTGTGCTGTTGAAATTGGTTGTCGAATCTATGTATTCTGTCTTGGTGGAAGTTGATAATGTGAGGCCTTTGCTGAATTGTGAGTTTGTTGGGGTTTGGTTGATCATATTGTTGTTGGCTGTCTTGGTGGGAGTTTGTTGCGTTTCATGTAAGCTATATCAGTTGAATTTTGTATTAGCCGAATGCATTTATGTTCAAGTTGTATTCTGCCTTTTTGCCTCTGTTTGGGGATCCATTATCTGATTTATATTATGGCTGCTTTCCTCATTCTGTTTAGGGATCCAAGTTATATTACTTAGACATGTTGGTTGGGTTGAATGCCTCATTCTGTTTGCCCTTATATTACTTAGAGTTGTATAGCTTATTTTAATGTTAATATCCCCTAATGGTATGATTACATGCTTCATCTAATGGCATGCTTAAATGCTTTTGATGTAAGCTATAGCACTGTGTTTTTTGTTGCCTTTTTTTCCATTCAAATGTTGCTTCTTTAATGTCATACTTCATTTTTGTTGCTTAATTTTGACAACCATTTTAATTTGCAGGTCTCTAGCTCGATGACATTTTGCTAATCGACGTATAATGTCCATATTGCACATGTTGCTATACTTTTGCTCGGATTCCCCTTTTTGCCTAGGTGAATTACAGACTTGCACATTGCACATGTTGCGCGCTAACCATTTGGGTATAGCCTTTTGTTTATATGATATAGCTAACCCTTAGGAAACCACACTTTTGTAATGAAACTGTGCTAGTTATTATAATGCCATGAAAGTCCAACATTTTCATTTTATATTATTTTGTAGTTTATTTTAAATTTATGATTTCAATATATATAAATATTTATATTAATATCATATCACAGGTGTGTATATATATACGTGCGTTCTAAATAAACCGCTGGGAAATCATCTCATTTTAAAGCCATAAACAACCGCTGCCACATGTCTTTATTTTTGTTCCCGCAACACACAATAACCGTTGCAAAAGAGTACCAAAACCGCTGCAATATAGTATCAAAACCGCTTCCACAGATCCATATACCCGCCTCTATAGGATACCAACAGGATTGCCCCTTACTGGGGAACCGCTGCCAAAGAGTGATTAAACCGCCACCAAATCTCATGAACCGTCACTATAGACAACTGAAACCGCTGCCAAATATTATGGACCGCTGTCATAGGGTTCATCAATCGCTTCTCTAGCCCTTTTAAAACCGCTGCCCAAACCATATTTACCCGCTACCATTGTTCTCTCACACAAATGTCTCCTTAGACTTTTTGGCAGCGGTTCTTAGTGCTTTTTGGCAGCGGTCTTACCTTCTTACAATAGCCGCTGCCCTAGACTGCTAAAACCGCTGCCTTAGGTGTATAGCGACGGGAGCAGATGGTGCGGTCTGATAACCGCCACCAAAGGCTTTAGGCCGCGGTTATACGGCTTTAGGCAGCGGTTTTTGACCGCTGCTAAAGGTCGGAATTGTAGTAGTGACTTTTGCACAATTGTAGTTTAAATTTGCACAATTGTATCCTACTTTTGCACACTTGTATTCTAAATGTGCACATTACAATTTTATTTTCACATTTTATGTTCTTATATTTGCACTTGAAAGTTGCACAAAAGCACTTTAAAATTGCACAAATGCACTTCAAAGTTGCACAAATGCACTTCACAGTTGCACAAATGCACTTGACAATTGCACTAATGTACTACACAGTTTCACTTTATGTTCTTATATTTGCACATTACGATTTTATTTTTGCACTTTATACTCTTATTCATGAAGAGAAACATCGAACTTCTAAGCGATAAACATATATAGTTGCACAAATGCACTTCACAGTTGCACAAATGCACTTCACGGTTGCGCAAATGCACTTCACAGTTGCGCAAATGCACTTCACTGTTGCACAAATGCACTTCACTGTTGTACTTTATGTTCTTATATTTGCACATTACGATTTTATTTTTGCACTTTATACTCTTATTCATGAAGAGAAACATCGTACTTCTAAGCGATAAACATATATAGCCTATGCGGGGTTTGAACCCGCATCTTTGTGCGTAGGCACAATGCTCTACCATTTTGAGCTAATAGGCTTTAGTGCAAAAACCACTAAGGGCATGTTTGGCATTCACATTTTTGGCACGACTATTGATTATCCAAGCTTTTTGGAGATTAAATTGTCAAATTACCAAAATTGATCTATTTTATTTGATGCATGACTTTAGAGTCCGGTCATATTTGGCTCGGGCTATAAAGTTTCTTTATAAAAGAGAAAAAATACATGACATTATAGCCTACAACAAGCCCGGGCTATATATGAAGCTAAAATCATAAAACGGTAATCAAAGCATCCACATTCATAAGCTTAGGCAAAACTAGATAGATCAATTACAGTGTTTAGCTTCACAACCTGTAAGAAAGGGATGTTCTCAGTTTAATATCTTCCCATATATAAATATCATGATATTTAAACTAGATAGATCAATTACAGTGCTGCTAGGACAAGAATGCACCAGCTGCTATTGAGGCCCATGATCTCTTTGTAGTGGAACACTGGAAGGGCATCTATGAGTGCCTGATCAAGGCCTGAATCATGGAGTTCAAACAGCTGCTGCAGTTGTCTCTGGAAGGTGTCAGTCCCTGGCATTTCTGGGTACTGGTTTTCTGAGTGGGAAGCTAAGAAGGAAGGTCTGTTTTTCATGATGAATCTGACTAGCAAATGGAGTGCAGTGCAGCAGTTGACATTGCTGCACCAATTTGAATGCTTTGATGACCTCCTTGGTGTTGCGAGCTCCACCTCTACCATCTTTTCGGCTTCGCACACCACAAACAACTCAGCTCACTGAGACAGAGTGAGTGAGTGAGTTCATACATCATACATGGCACAAACAATACAAGGACTATGCTCTTCTTATTTCCATACTAGGAATAGGAAGTACCTCTTTCTCTTTGTAATATATAAATATGAATATATAAGATGGATGATTGACCAGTAGCTTCTGTACGACCATGATTCAACCTTTCAATCAAATGCAATCAAGGATTCATAGTATAAAAGGAGACAGTGACAAGCTGAGACTATGTGAAATGAAACTGTATGTAATCAGTAAGACTTGAAATTTAAACTAAATCAAAACATGAACTGTACAGTAAGGGGAAGAAACTAAGATTGAATGAATAACAAATTATAGATGCAAAAAACTGAGACTGATTGATATAGATGCAAAATTGCAAACTTCCATTTTTGTTCATCCAGTAGTTGCACAACCATGAAATTGGCTTCAAATGTGTATGTATATATATATATATATATATATATATATATATATATATATATATATATAGGGTTTGCTTTAAATGTAAAAAGTCTTTAACGTGTAAAATTGGCTTAACGTGTTAAATTAGTTTTTTTAATGGAGAAGAGCCGAACCGGACCTGTTTTAAAAAAAAACTCTGAACCCGCTCCTTTCTCCTCTGTTTGTTCATCGGTCTCCTCCGTCCGCTCCCATGGCGCCGCTACCTCTCTGCTCCCTCTCTTCTCGCACTCTCCCTCGCTCGCTTGCTCTCGCCCTCGCACTCTCCCTCGCTCGCTCGCGCTTGTACTCTCGCTCCCTCTTTGCTCACAATCTCCCTCGATTGTGGACTAATTAGGGATTTGACTCCAATTTTAATTAGGGATCCAAGCTCTGAAATCCTTGGCTGACTTCGGCCGCCTCCAGATCGAGCTCGTCGAGGTCGAGATGCCCAGTATCATGGCGTGCCGCACTGAATGGGATCGTCGGAGGCGAATCTGGTCGGGTTCCTTGATGACCAACCGACCTGTAAGGTACTCTCTCTCCATCTCAATTCTAGGGTTCTTTAAAATTTGAGTAATTTTGCAGTTTGAAACTCTCAGTTGCTAGGGTTCGATCTTCTTAATCTCTGGTAGTGTCTCTGCCTCTCAATCTTTCTGATTTCAAAAACATTTAGAAACTTTAGATTCGAGTGATTAATAGGGTTATTTGGTACGTTTAAGAACTTAATACAGAGATCAACTTGGGTGGCTTTGAATTTAAATGTGATTTTTGATATCCTGAAATTAGCTATTCGTTAATTGAGATTGTTTTGGATCTTATATCTGATTATCAGTGCACTGCATTCAGGGAGAAAATAGTAAGGGTTTGATTTCCATAAACTTTGGTAAAAAATTATATGTATGTTCATCAGTTCATTCACTGTACTTGTCTGAGATAAGCTGAGACCCTCACTTAAGAAACGAAACTGAATAAAGATGTGATTTTGCATTGGCAATTTGTGAGCTCAATGATGTAAAAAAAATCCATAGCACATCGTTGAGTTAGAACTATACACTTGATTTCTTGGATTGGAAATCTGTTACAAAGTGCAGAAGTTGATTTCTTTTGATCCCCCTATAGCTGTTGATAGCATTCATTTAGGTAGTCATAATAGGTTGCATTTAGCTTAGTTAAGATGCATTTCATGGATGGATTAAGTACAATTTGCATATTTGCTCTCTATGTTAGTGGAGTCGGAATCTACACACTTTTATTGATTATTTAGGTAATCGTGGATCCGATGATGAGACAGGAGTTGATAACGCATTAGATGAGAATGTCTAGTTGATCGGAGAAGCTTACATGAAGATCTCAAGAGGTTCTGAGAAGAAGAAGCAAACCTAAACGAAGAACAAGGCTGCAGAAGTTGTCGCCAGAAATGCTGAACTTGTTTTGCATTTTCTGGAGGCCTCGGTTGTCCGATTGACTATTATGACCATGCGTTGGAAATCTCTTTCAGAGAACTACAATTTTCCTGTTGACAAGAAGAGCGAATTCATGATAGATTTTCCGTGAAAAGCCCCTGGCTGCGGCCGCAGCAACCTTGCGGCGCCCGCGGCCAATCAATTTGCAAAGGGTTGGAGGAAACAGTGTGCGGCGGGCGCAGCACCTATGCTGCGCCCGCAGCATTGGTCGTCACCGTTAATTCGCAGCGTTTTGATTAATGAAACCCCTAGAACTTATTTATTTCTTTCATGGCCGACTTTGATGTTTTAAAAGGCCAAGTTTTATGTTATTTTCAGAACTTCTATTCTATTCTATTCATCAGACACTTTAGAGATTTTGAGCGATGTCTTCCATGAGGAACTAAACTCATCTATTCTGCCTGCAATTTGAAGCTTTATTCGGATTGATTGTGAGTTTCTAATTCTCGTTCCTTGTTTCCTATATTTGAATGCTTCAACTTCTTTGTGCTTGATTGTTTATTGTTTTGTTCTTTCTTGTCTGGCCAACTTGTTAGATCAATTCAATTGCTAAGGTTTTGTAGATTCTTGGTTGTGAACCTTAACCTGAGTGGCAAACTTGTTCCTTTAGGGCTGGTTGAACTAATTGAATGAGTAGGAAGTTTAATGTATTGTTAAATCCCTCTTTAGGGACTGCAAATACCTTGGCTAATCTCTGAACTTAAAGCTATCAATTGGGTTAAATCCTTCTTTAGGGACTGTTCGATTGATAAGGGTTGCTAGGACTGGTTGGACTAGTAACTATATTAGGTCGGGACAAGGGCATTCATAGGAAACTTAGTAGGACGAGAAGAAGTTACAAGGATCGCTTCAATCCAATAAAGTGGAAAATTGTAGGTAGAATTGCTTCTCCAAATTATCTAAAAACCAAATTCATTTGCTTTGCTTTCTTTACTTTGCTTTGATAAAAGGCGAAACTTTCCCACTTAAAAACCCCCCAATCTGGTTACTTTGATTGACACTTAAGTCATACTTGAGTTATAATTTTCCCTGTGGGATCGACCTCTTACTTATTGCTATACTAGTTATAGGTTTGAGTTTTCTTTGGCGGTATTCAACGACAGGTTTTACCTCACTAGTAGAAACAAGGTCTTTGACGGCGTTTGAAAAACGCCATTAAATACATTTCATGGCGTTTTTAAACGTCATCCCCTAACGCCGTCTAAAGTGACGCCGTGCTTTTGGTAAAAATTCTACGGCGCTTTCACAAACGTCATTAAATAATTTTCCATGGCGTTTATAAAACGCCATGATATAGTACATGTAACCCAAAGAAAGCTTTTCCATGGCGTTTTTAAAACGTCATGGAATACCTCCTAGCGTTTTATAAATGTTATGGAAAATCTTTCATGGCGTTTGTGAAATGCCATGGTAATCTTTTCCATGGCGTTTTTGTAAAGCCATTGAATTGATGTCATGATAAAAAAAAATTGACAGGCTTTTATGGCGTTTTACCAACGCCATAAATACCTATAGTTTTATATTATAATATTACCCAATCTTGCCCACGTTCTATTAGCTATATACCTGCTGCCTTATCAAATTGCTCAAAATTCAGTACAAATCCAAATACACTAATATCAAACCACATTGCATATATAATCACAAAGCTTATATTTACATGAAGATTCTTACAAAATCTGTGCATCAACATGGAATTGTACAAAATGAGCCTCACCTAAAGTAAGATTATTATAAGGAACAAGTAAAATCAAGTGCTACTTTGGAGGATAGATTCCATATAATTTTAGCTATGTAGCCTCACTAGTCTTTTGCTTTGAAACATGAGCTTCAATCCAGAGTTGTGGCTTGGTTAGAAGCTTGTCCGGGGTCAGTTTGTTCTGCAAATCAGAATTAATGAAGGTAGCCGGACATAGAAAATTGTATTCCCACAAACAATACTTCAAATTTGAATAGATGAGACACAAAAACTCTATCCTTCACTTACATGCTCATCTTCTTTACGGTTATACTCTTTCCGACTCAATGTGTGGGTAATAGTCTCTTTTGCCCTGATTTCTCTCATTTTAAAACTTTTGGCCTACATGAATATACAAAAGCCATGTTAAGATGTGATACCAAAAATCAACCAAAAAAACATTCATTTTTATCTAGGAGAGGGATTGTTTCAATTAGTGAATGTTTCATGTCAGCCTTGTTTGTTTATTCACTTAAATTTCAGTTCTGAGCAAATCGACCAGTTCTGTAAATTTCAGTTCTATAAATCAGCTATGTAAATCAGTGCTGGGTTATGCCACATGCCTTGTCTTGTATATATACTTACATAAAGATATATAGTAAATACAATCACAAATTAGTTTGGTAGTTAATCAAGAATGATCTATGACAGACATTGTAGTCATATAACTAGCAGTATATTTTGCATCTGGTTGTGTTTATTGAAATATGTTAGTTTTTATTTGTCATGCTTTGATGCTAGGAAAAGGGGATGAAGAGCTCCACTGATTCAGACATATACAATAGCTCAAAAAAGCAAATACTACCCATCTACTACTTCTAAGCATTGATTGACCTCTTCTTTTTTAATTCTTGAAAGGTGTCATTGATTGACAAATGAAATGCATTAGCAAGAAACAAGGTTTATCTCAATGTGGGTATATCAGAAATGCATTGCCACTGAGGTGCAATTCCTCTACAAATGGCACAACTCATGTATAGAATTCAGCAATTTAATAGATCAATATATAAACAAAACACACTAAAGACTATTGCACTTTTAAAAAAATACATACTTATCATTCTTGACCTACACACACACACTTATCATTATATATCTCATTAATGGATTCTACCAAATATATATATATATATATATATATATATATATATATATATATATATATATATATATATATATCATTAATGGAAAAAAAGGGCATAGACTTACATGTACTGATAGCCGACGATTAGGTAGGAGTCGGAGCTAGAATCGATTGACGACGACGGAAGTGTACACCAGTCCACGGAGGCTGATGGTGGCAGGGGCTCAAATCGGTGGAGAAAGGGTTAATCGAAATACTTTAGCCAAAACCCTGACAAAAAAATAATAATTTGGTAACTGGCCGGTGAACTTGGGTGATTCAATCCTCTTCAAACTAGCGTGGTGAATTCAGTTAGTTGAATTCTGAATAGAGTGGTTTGAATCCCAGAGGTTCGATAGGAGGATGGAAGTCACAGAATGAGAATCATACCGTAAAGAGAGTAAGAGGTTGTCCCCTTTGAAAGTCGTGAAGTTGTCCTAGCGGCTGCTGCATTAAACCCATGAACAAGCAAAAGGTTAAGACAAAACTTATCATCCCCCAAGCTGTCAAGTTGTCCTATCAGCTACCCTAACAGGGTTTTAATGCTTTATTGACTGTTGTTAGGTTAGACTCTAAAGTGGCATTACCATCCCCCCAAAACATTTCACCAAAAGCTAGACAAGGTTAAGTTTACACACAACAACATTTTCCTTTAAGCAAAAATCGACATTCAGAGCAACAAGGTTCTCAACAAACACAAACAGTCAAACAGAAAATTCGTACTTCGCAATGTGAAGATCAAAGTGAAGCAATGAAATGCCAAACACGAATGAGATTGAGAACAATAAAAGGTAGAAAATTAAAGAATAATAAAATGAGAAATTTGCACTTTGCAACAACCTATATACTTTCAACAAAGTATTTCTAATCATCACAAAAAAATAGTAGGGAGTGAACTATTGAAGTTAAAATCTTTTAAAATCAATTATGGAAAAAAATTCAGCTAAAGTTTAGATATTAATTGGACAAAAAAAAAGACATCATAGTCCCATAAAATAGGTGCTCATAGCAAAAAGGTCACTTGTAATTAAACAGTAGAAAAGACCTTATATAGGGAGCCAGGAATATCAAAGAAAACCTCAAAGAGAGTGAGTGATAGTCACCACAACAATAACTTAATATCTAGAAATATAAACCATGCTCAAATTAGTAAATTACACACCCGACATTCAACTTTCTCCACATATGGATGTTGCTGCAAAATCCCCCCAGTTCTGATTCCTGATCCATCGGATCCAATATAGCTAGGCATTAATTTATCCATTCTTTTCCTTGAGAAATTAAATCACTTTTCCTTTTCATCTCATCATGCCAAGCTTTATGTACACTAACTAGCTACAAAAGTAGTCGTAGTCCTTCTAATTAATGGAAAGGAGATCTTACCAAGTAACATGTTCTTCAATAAATTTAAGAGCTCGCTCCAAGAAAGACGGAGATCCATCAATGTCCTGCAAATATCCAAATCGAACCCTAAACTGAGAGAACAAACAACATCAATTCACATAAATGATTTGAACAACAAATTTCTAAGAAGCATTTTGTTAAGCACTTATCATGCAAACACATCTCCATAAGTAGAAATTAAAATTCTAACATAGTTGTAAATTCTGACCTTAGGTATCTGAATCCGATGAATTCCTGTTTCCATCCAACTACAGTTCATGGAAATCAGAATCCCTACCTGGAGAAACCCTTGTAGAGAACAAGTATCCACTTGAAGAGAAGCCATTATAAACACCAAAAGACCAAGAAACAGGAGCATAATAGATTGGAGTAGTAAAAAACGTGAAGAAGCAATCCTACATGAAAATCCCAAATTAGATTTACTATACTCCAATCAAATCCCAAATTTAGAGAATGAATTGCACATAAATTATTATCATGCAACTTCAAAGAACAAAATCTACCAAGTTCATACCTTAAATCTGGCTTGCTTGAGTATCGGATTATCCCCAACGGTCCACAAATGAACAATCACTGCATCCAAAGAAGAGTATATTAATCCAATTTAAAACATAAATTTAAGGTCCCAAGGAGGTATTTGGCTAGAGAATATCATAGAAATACGGAATTATGCAAATTTACTAGTCTTTCATAACCAAAAAGTCTATATATTCATCTAAAAGTCATTGACTATCTGAAACAAAAAGTTCCTCATATGGGAACATTACTTACCATAAGTGATGCAAACTTCCTTGATTGTCACCTTTGAAAGCCGTGAAGTTGTCCTAGCGGTTTCTGCATCAAACCCATGAACAAGCAAAAGGTTAAGACAAAACTTATCGTCCTCCAAGCTTTCAAGTTGTCCTATCAGCTGCCCTAACAGAGTTTTAATGATTTATTGACTGTTCTTAGGTTAGACTCTAAAGTGGCATTATCATCCCCCAAAACTTATCAACAAAAGCCCAACAAAGTTAAGTTTACACATAGTAACAGGTTCCTTTAAGCAAAAATCGACATTCAGAGCAACAAGGTTCTCAATAAACACAAACAGTCAAACAAGAGTTGAGGGCCAATGAATTAACCAAACTTGGGACCCAATCACTCCTAACAAAAAATTAACCAAGCTTTCTTGGCAAGAAATTCTCGACCTAAAGAAGATTTAGGGTTTGCCCTACACTTTTTGGCAGCAAAACTTTAACGTTTCAGTTGGGATTTGGGGAGTTTAGGGCTTTCTTTGGCTGAAACATAGAGAAAATTGGGGCTTTTATGCTGTCATCAACCAGACTTTTCCCTATATTTTTCAAATGAAACATAGAGAAATTGGATATTTTATGCTGCCATTTAGTCAATAGAAAAACAAATTCTCAACCTGAAGAAGATTAGGGTTTCGGTTTGGATTTGGGACTTCAGGGCTTTCTTTTGGTGAATAAGAATGGTGGAGGGTTAGGGAGAACCAGCATACCTGAGTTTAGTAAGCACCATACACCGAAGGTCCAAAGCAACCGACAACGAGAGAAGAACCAGAACGCAGCAACTGACAGCAGGCACCGGAGGCGGAGGTTCAGCGAACCAGTTGAGTAGCAGCGAACGGCGATTAGGTTAGGCCGGATTGTATGCGAAGAGAGGAAGAAGGAGATTGAGGCATGAGAAGAGAGATTTCAGATTTGCGGGGCTGGACCGGTGGAGGAACGAGATTGAGACGCAGAACGGCGAGTCGGGACCAGATTGTGGGAGAAGAGAGATCGAGGAAGGGACTGGACTGATATTTGGGGATTTTTTTGTTAATTTAATTGGACTCAAATATTTTTAGGGATTGTGGGCACTTTCCGCGCGGAATTGAAAATTTCAAGATAAAATTTGCGGCAAAAAATTTACAGGAAAAAAAATGAGGTTTTCAAACGCCATAGTTTTCTTACAATTTCTGGGCATTTGAAAATGTCATCTAATCCACCTCAATTTATGGCGTTTTTAAACGCCATGAAATCTGTGGCGTTATAAAAACGCCATTAAATACTCCATTGTATAAAATAATGGCGTTTTTGTTAAAAAAAACGCCGTTAAATAGTTTTTTAATGGCATTTCATTGAAAACGCCATTGTTTAAATGTCATCCATGAGTGTGTTTCTACTAGTGCCTCCGTCAGCTGTCAGCTAGTAATGATACAGAACATAGAGCAAGATTCGATATGATAGCTGCCATCTAAACTGGCACCAGCTATGTCGTCAATTCATTGATCATACACACATAAACTCCAAACTATCAACCAACTGCACTTAAATCTAGAGTAAGACCACTGAGTCAATATGCTACATCTGCCTTGAAACCCTTATATAGAATTCAGTGTGTTGTTTGAATTACCTGTATTTTATTTTATATTGTTTATGTCTTCCGTCATGATTTTGAACCTGAAACACTTACAGAAAGCTATTATTATTCTGTACCTTGTGGAGAAAGGGAGGGATAAGGGGGATTTTGTTGGTTATTTTACTTTTACTTTTATACGAGGAGGTACATTTGAAGAGAGAAATTACAGATCCTTTTCCTATTAGGAATGTTTGATCTATGCTTGGACTGGCTGACCTCTGACTGTAGGGATGATTATGTTTGCTTTTGGCCATGACATATTTACTAAACATATTGTAGCGCTTTGAAGATAAACAAACCTGAGTTTATTTGATTGTCCAAGATAATCTCGCCTACTAGTAACAAAAAAAATTCTTTGATGCCTAACTTTGTTATATTTTTGTATTGGTTCTCTTGGTCTTATGCCTTCTGAGCTTTTAGTGGGAGGAGACTAGACTGAATTAATAAAATTGAAATTTTTGCAATGGTCATCACATCACCTGAAAATGCCTCCAAAGGTAAGCATGAGTCTTGGAGACTCCAATGTAAAGGTTTATTAAAGATTGTTTTTTTTTAGGATATCAGTAGGTGAATCTTTTAGGCAGCTGAACAATATTTAGATTGATTAGATGTAATATCCTTTTTTACACTTTAATTTTCCTACAAGTTTATTCTTTCAGCAATAGTTGGACATGTTATTAAAATATTTTTTTATGCAACATATATAGATCACAAATTTTAGCTTCTGGAAAAGCCACAGTGACATCCTTGAAGCCAGTTTCTTCACCGATTGTGGGCTCATGTTTGCTTTATCATTTTTCTTACAATGTAGTTAGCAAACTCACAACAAGAGGTCACGATGAGAAGTGGTTTGGTTTCAAGGCAACCAACTTCATCCACTGGATTGAGCTCCTCTTCTACAGGACTTCGCAGGCTGTCTTCATACAGATTTTGCGTCGAAGGGTCACTAAACCAGACACTCGTGCAAAGGAAAGATTGTCTTATGTGTGACGTTCCGGATGATCCAGAAAGTACGAGGGATATACTAGGAAACGAAATCAGTGCTACCGAGGGCTCCCTTGTTGCAGGTGCAGTTGGGACCATAATGCAAGGCAGTGGCTTCAAAGATTTCAGTCAATCCTTCCGTCTTCCTGCATCTTTCCTTGGTTTGAATGATGATGTCTCTGATCTCTCCTACATGACTGGCTTACAGACTTTACAGTTAAAAAGTCTCTCTATGTGGGATGCGACATTGGAGTAAAATTTAGTCAATCTGATTTTTTTTAAATCATTTTTTCAAATGATTTCTTGAACTAGTAGTAAGTCTTGCTTTCTTAATTGGATTGAGATTTAGCTTTGTGGATTTGAAATTGTGATAGCTAAATTCATGCCTTCTAGGTGTTTGATAAAATGCCTATGAGAGAAATTGAGATTGAGTACAAGATTTCGCATACCAAAAGGATTTAAAGCCTTTTGAAGTTTTGCACTAAAGCCTATTAGCTCAAAATGGGAGAGCAATGTGTCTACGCACAAAGATGCGGGTTCAAACCCCGTATAGGCTATCTATGTGGTATCTCTTAATATGTTTCTCTTCATGAATAGTATAAGGTGCAAAAATAAAATTATAATGTGCATTTGTGCAACTGTGAAGTGCATTTTGTGCAGCTGTGAAGTGCATTTGTGCAGCTGTGAAGTGCATTTGTGCAACTTTAAAGTGCAAATATAAGAACATAAAGTGAAAAAAATAAAATTGTTATGTGCACATTTAGAATACAAGTGTGCAAAAGTAGGATACAATTGTGCAAATTTAAACTACAATTGTGCAAAAGTAAGATACATTTGTGCAGATTTAGAATACAATTTTGCAAAAGTAAGATCATAATGTGCATGAATAATCGCAAATTTAAACTACAATTGTGCAAAAGTAAGATACAATTGTGCAAAAGTAAGATAGAATTGTGCAGATTTAGAATACAATTGTGCAAATTTAAGATCATAATGTGCATTAATAAGACAAAAGATGTGCTTTTGAAATCGATGTTTTAATTTTGTTTTTTTTTTCTTACTTTTGAGAGTTTGGGTTCACCTCTCGGATAATTTAGGTTGATAGATGTGATTTTGAAATCGATTTTTTTACTCATAAGCTTTTAAAATTAAAGTGCATAAAGAAGATTAAAATGTGCATAATTAAGGTTAAAAAGTGCATAACTAAGATTATAATGTGCATGATTAACAATTTGCGACTGTTGCGCTCTTGTCTATTATGTAACCTATGAGGGATTTGAACCCACATCTTTGTGCAAATGCACATTGCTCTACCAATTGAGCTAATAGACTAAATTATGATTTTCATGCTAAAATAGAAGAACATAATCAACTTAAAGCATATCGCAATAAAATTCTAAAATCCAGTTAGCTCATTATTCACAAACAATTTGACAATGCTATGAACATGAAATTAGCTCCAAATCAACCCAACAACACAACCATATCATCGATTTCAATCAATCTGGATGTTGGCAAAAAAACCCCAAATTCTAAAATATATCGCAAAACAATTCTAAACAATTTGACAATGCTATAAACATGAAATTAGCTCCAAATCAAACCAACAACACAACCATATCATCAATTTCAATCAATTTGGCTTTTGGAAAAAAAAAACAAATTCTAAAGCATATCGCACTATAAAATTCTAAAATCCAATTAGCTAATGATCTATAAATAATTTGACAATGATATGAACATGAAATTAGCTCAAAATCAACCCAACAATACAACCATATCATCAATTTCAATCAATTTGGCTTTTGGCAAAAAGCCCCAAATTCCGTTTTAAATCAAACCCTAGGTTTTCAATCTCAACCTAAATCATTCAAACAATCTAAATAATTGTAATAAACAAGTTTAGGGTTAGAAATCATACCAAATTCGAGTTGAAACAAGGAGCAAAATCGGGATTTCGAAGGTATTCCGAGCCAAAAGCACCGAACAACACTTATGGGGGAGATGGGCTCGGTGTGAGCTTGGCTGGGCTCGAACCATGGGGGTTCCGGTCTCGGGGGGTGCGCCTGAGGGAGGGGGTTCGAGTGGGTAGGGGCTGGTGGCCGGAGGTGGCTCGTGGGTGGCGTGGGAGGCCGACGAGCGAAGATACGACGTGAGGCATCGAATGGGCAGGGTGGGCGCGTCTGGGCTCAAACCAAGCCAAGTCCAGTCTGGGGGGTGCGCCCAGGGGTGGGCTCGAGCGCGGCTAGGCGCTGGTGGCCGGAGGTGGCTCGACGCGGGTGTGGGTGCGGGAGGCCGAGAGCAACGTGGTGAACTGGTGCTTGGTGTGAGCGTACGCGGGTGTTTATTTTACACAATTTTACACGTTAAGCGTATTTTACACGTTAAGGAGTTTTTACATTTTAAAGCTTCCCTATATATATATATAGATTATTAATATTCATTTTATATTTTCTTATTATTAATTTTATGTTTTAAATTAATCCCATTGTTTTTTTAATGAAAAAACTAATAAAATTATAATTTAGGCTAAGATCAATGTTTTGAATTAAGCCCAATAGTTAGTAAAATTAAAAAAAAATAAAGGAAAAAGAAGAAGAAAAAATTAGAATTAAAGAAAATCAAAGAAAAATGGCAAAAATAATGATTGGTCGAGACTCCTAAAATTCCTCTAAACTTGACACATCATTCCAAACTCTTCTAAATTAAGAGTTTATATAGATATATAGATAATAAAATTATAATTTAGGCTAAGATCAATGTTTTGAATTAAGCCCAATAGTTAGTAAAATTTAAAAAAAAAAGAATTAAAGGAAAAAGAAGAAGAAAAGTTTAGAATTAAAGAAAATCAAAGAAAAATGGCAAAAATAATGATTGGTCGAGACTCCTAAAATTCCTCTAAGCTTGACACATCATCCCAAACTCTTCTAAATTAAGAGTTTATATAGAATATAGATAGTTAGTAAAATTAAAAAAAAAATAAAGGAAAAAGAAGAAGAAAAAATTAGAATTAAAGAAAATCAAAGAAAAATGGAAAAAAATAATGATTGGTCGAGACTCCTAAAATTCCTCTAAGCTTGACACATCATCCCAAACTCTTCTAAATTAAGAGTTTATATAGATAATAAAATTATAATTTAGGCTAAGATCAATGTTTTGAATTAAGCCCAATAGTTAGTAAAATTTAAAAAAAAAGAATTAAAGGAAAAAGAAGAAGAAAAGTTTAGAATTAAAGAAAATCAAAGAAAAATGGCAAAAATAATGATTGGTCGAGACTCCTAAAATTCCTCTAAGCTTGACACATCATCCCAAACTCTTCTAAATTAAGAGTTTATATAGATAATAAAATTATAATTTAGGCTAAGATCAATGTTTTGAATTAAGCCCAATAGTTAATAAAATTTAAAAAAAAAGAATTAAAGGAAAAAGAAGAAGAAAAGTTTAGAATTAAAGAAAATCAAAGAAAAATGGCAAAAATAATGATTGGTCGAGACTCCTAAAATTACTCTAAGCTTGACATATCATCCCAAACTCTTCTAAATTAAGAGTTTATATAGATAAATATATAGATTGTTTTTTTAATGAAAAAAACTTCTAAAATTATAATTTAGGCTAAGATCAATGTTTTGAATTAAGGCCAATAGTTAGTAAAATTAAAAAAAAAGAATTAAAGGAAAAAGAAGAAAAAAAATTAGAATTAAAGAAAATCAAAGAAAAATGGCAAAAATAATGATTGGTCGAGACTCCTAAAATTCTTCTAAGATTGACACATCATCTCAAAATCTTCTAAATTAAGAGTTTATATAGATATATAGATTAATAGGGGTGTTAAAAAGGAAAAGACGTTTGCAAATTTAATAAAAATGTTGTTTTATTTGGTGGTTTTTTTTCTTGCAAACGTAAAAACATTGAATAGGGGCTTGGCTCTTTTGACCAAGGGTTGAATAAAAGAAATTTGAAAACTAATTACAAATGGGCAAGCAAGTATGAGAGAAGGAAATGCAAAGTTGTTGCTATTTTTTCTCAAAAGGTTGTACAAAGCAACGACGTAGCAAAGGGACAGAAAATCAAAGTGTTGATTTGCTCATCATTATCATCATCCAGTGTAATGTGCTTACTAGTCTTTCGATCTTCGTCCTAGCAGCTGAAGACAAGGAAGATCTAGTGTAATGTGCTTACTAGCCATTCAATTGTTGTCAATTTTTCTTCCTTACGGTGAGTTCTTGCCCATCAAAGTCGTCAATTAGTTCTTGGCTTGGATTTACCATCTCTTCAGCTTCCAACTCATTATAGTTCTCGACAACGGGAGAAGCCACTCTAATTTCTTCAAGAGCTGCGCTTTCTAGATGTTCCGGCCATTGAGAGACTCAAAAGCCCTAATGGTCGATTCTTTGTCGAAGAAATGAATTGTCGAATGCAATCCCCTGCTTAATCTTTCTATTCCAACAAGAATCCTAAATCCAGAGAACATCATATCCAAATTTTCACAAGAAATTGGATAGATTTCATTCCGAATCTTCACAAATATTGTTCAATCATTTACCCTATACATCAGTGGCACACACTAGTGAATTCTGACTTTTTTTAGTGTCTGGTAGAAGCTTCTATTGGTTTCTTTCCATGAAATCTACCAGGAATCCAAGGGCAAAGACCCCGCCACTGCCGACTCCGCCACCATCACATGATTTCGCTAGTCACCGTCTTCCATGGTTCATCAAAATTTAAAGAAAAAATCGATAAACCGGTCAGAGAAATCAACCGCTCTGATACCATTGTTATGACACAATGGTTGGTGAGGGTGAATCAAGCGAGAGAAGGGCTCGAGAAAGAGGGAGACGTAGAGTTCAGACAGGGGAGACAGATACAGAGGAGAGAGATAGAGATTAGGGGAGGAATAACGGTAAATGTTTGGTTACTTTCATTGATGCCGATCAATTACAACCATTAGGGTATTAATCCATAATATCCAATATCTACTAAGGACATTACAGTTACAAAATATATCATTTTATCATGAATTATTTTACTTTAAGTTATTTTGCATAATCTTTTTATACTTAATATTTAGAGTGTGTTTGGTAACTGGAGTTGAATGGGTAGCTGATAAAAACGCTAATTAACAAATAATGTTAGCTTTATTTTATTTAAAACTATATAATATTAAAACAAAAATCTCAAAAACGCTACTTGTGTTTGGTGCCAAACACACCCTTAATGTAAGAATTTTACCAATATTTTATTTTTAAAGCATGTATTTTATTTAAAGCATGTTATTTGATGTTTTTAGTTCTTCTTTCAAATTTTTGTTTCTTATATTTTTTAAAAACAAAAGGAATTGATGACTTGGGTTGTGTTTGGATTCCAATGCATTATGTATTATAATTGTAAACACTTGAATATTATTTGGTTACACATTTTATAACGTGTTTAAAATAGCATAAACTTTAAATAAAATACCTTATAAATTATGTCAATTAAAAACCAACGATTGTGTAAAGTTTATAATTACATTATAAATTTAATATAATTAACGGACACAATTTATAAAGTATGTTGTTTAAAATTTATATTATTTTAAAGGGCAATTTGCAAAACTAGCACATTTTGGGGAAACTTGGCAGTGCTAACTTGATCCGATTTTTATTTGCACAAAACCTGATCGGGGTCCACTTGCAGCCCGAGGTAACCTGTGCACCCAGTAGCTCGTTACAAAGGAGAGAGAGAGGGGGGGGGGGGGAGAAGGAAGGGGTTAAAAGCATCAACACTCATAGGGCAACCCCATCCCTCTCTCTCTTCGTAATATTTTGACACCTCATTTTCCATTAACTCTACCCTATCCTTTAGGAATTTCTAACTTTTATCTCACACCCATAAGTTTACCCCATTAGTATTTTTTAAAATTTATTTATATCCCACCAAATATTTTTAACCAATCAAAACTTATTCCACTTAATAAAAAAATATATAACACACTTTTATAATTTTTTTTTTAAAATAAAAGAGAGATAGGGAAGGGGTGGGGTTACCCATGCCACTAAGGTTGCCCCTTCCCCTTTCCATGATGGGTTTTACTCCACATCAATAATGATACGTTTGGAATACCCGATCCTTCGCCTGTGGGTTCAGGATCAAGAACACCAAACTGTTGATGGCCCGATCTTGCAATTATCCTTGATATCCTTGATGTTTACAAGTAGTTACAATAAAAGGGTTCGAACTATTGCGAAAGAAAGGAAAACAAACAAATAAAATCTAAGGCAAAAAGTAAAACAGCGACAGAACTGGTGCAGCAGCAGCGAGTGGTGGCGACGGATGCTGCGCCCGCAGCATATATTGCAGCGGCCGCCGCCAGCGACTGGCGCGAGCGAACAGGGACGGAGCCTCCCTCTCTGCGACGGTTCTGGGTTGCTAAATTGCGACGGTTTCTGCAGCCTTGGTTGTTTGGTGTTTGACGTGTGAATTGGTGAGGGTTGTGTTGGGATCTTTGTTTGGATGAGAGCAAGAACATAAATTGATTGCGAAGGCTTTTGGATTGGAAATCGAGGGAACCTTTTAATTCTTAAAAGGGTTCCTCAATTATAATTCCAATCTAATTAAATCAATGCAAATACAAGAGTTTAAATAGGGAACTATACCAATTCTATCTTTACAAAAGATAGAGTTTTGGTAACTAAAGATAAATCAAATAATCTAAAGATATGTAAATCTTTCCTAAGATAAGTAAAACTAACTAATGATAGAAAATTAACAACTTGGTGGAAAAGGAATTACCTAGATGAGATATTTTCCTTCCACCTTATTATTTCCTAATTGCATAAAATAAATATATCTAATTAATTAAAATTCGAAATTAACTAAATAAATATGTGAAAATTCGTCCAAACAGTGACAGCTGTAAAGATGATGAATTTCGGCCATTCTCGAGGTCGATTCTGGAGAAACCTTCAGCAGAAAAGTTGTAGATCTTTTTGTCCTCGTTCCAACAAGGTATGGTACGACCTCATCCGATAAATATGGACTCCGAACAACCCATTTTACTGAGACGTCGATATGCTGTCAACCCATTAAGAACGAACTCAAACTTGAACATTAGATCACCTTGCTCCTTTGAACCTTGTTTCATGGTGGAGCCTTCTTCCTCCTTTTGAGGATGACACTCTTCGCCATCAATGGCCCTCGAATCGGTCTTGAGAGCTCGCCTGGATCAAAATCATTGTTTGACCCACAAAAGGTCATCTTGATCTGCATCAAATAAGGAAGAAACAAGGTAAGGAAAGGGGTGAGTAAACCCTAATGTTGATGCTCCTGGGGTGAGTAAACCCCGGGAGGGAGAAGGAAGGGGATCAAAGGCGAGGTGCGCGGCTCTCGGCGACAAGCCTCCAAGCTCGATGGGGGGCTCGAGCGCAATCCATATATAAGGACAGAGAAGGAAGGGGATCGGAGGCGAGAGGTTGACCAGCCGGAGGACAAGGACAAAGAGAGAGGGTGGTGCTGTCTCGGCGGTCTCCGACCTGGGAAAGAAGATAGAGATCACTATATCATTCACTTTCCTTTCTGTGTTTCTTCATTGATGCGAATTCATAGTTTTTTATGCTCAATTTCTGTTTTGGGTTGCAAGCTCTGTGATTCAGAATATAAATTAATTCATATTCCAAATTCGCCTAAGTGCAAGTATGTGGTTTCCTTATTCCCTTCTAAGCTTCTAATTTATTGAATTGGGGATAACTTGTTGGTAGGCTTGTGTGTATGAGATTTAAAATTGGTTGTTCTGCTGAATTTGCTATGTTAATTGACTAAGATGTTAGAAATTGCATCTTGGACTCTGCTCGATTTAGTCTGATGTTGTCTATCACTCGATCAGATTTTAGTTATGTAGGATTGCATTGATAAGTGAAAGTATGAAGCTAAGGTGAGTAAAAGTTTACTGAAATAAAAAACCAAGTAGGTCGTATTGTTGTTGGTTGTGCGAAACAATCATCGGATTAAATTGCATATATGGTTTATATTGTTAAGTTTTTTGTTTTCTGATGGTGCAGAGTTGATGTTAAGAATTTAGCACACACCCAATCCTCTATGGAGAATCGTGAGTGTGATTCTAGCTATCCACTTCTTCATGTGTGCGGCATTTCTCATTCTCGTGTCAAACGGCATGGCAGCTACAAGGACTCTCGGACGTCAAGCAAGGGGTGGGTGGCAATTCTTGTGAGCAACAACATAACAATGCTGATTGGGTTGCTTAGTTTGTAGGTGGTTGTTTGTAGAGAGACTCATTTTTTAAGCAGCTTTAGTTTTGAATGGATATGTATATATCCTGTTATTTGGTTAATACTTATGACTACAAATCTACAATCAATCTTGGATAGACTCAGTCCATTGTTAAATGTACAATATAGATGTACACAATCTGTGTTGATTTCGATAAATAGTCGAGTGCTTTTTCTTTTGAGTATATTGATATTTTGTTCCTATAATTTGCTTTCATAAAATAAGGAGACATGTAGCTTTCGACTTAAAGTAGTACTCTCTAGCAATACAACACAGCGCAATGTAAATATTAACAGGTGGCATGTACAAATGCTGAGGCTGTAATGATAAAAATAGATGGGTAAAAGGTAAATATGATTTGTGTGAGATTGACCTAACTTTTATATAATATGTCGAATACTTTAATAGAAATAAGAAATTGAGGCTATCCCTCTTTTGATATTATGTGGATGTTATTTGGATGAAGAAAGCTTCAGAGAAACTAGAGCAAAGGCTATAAAACAATTGAAAATTTTTACCTTGATTTGTTACCTTCAAATTCAATCAATTCTGAAGTTTTGAACAAAAAATTCAATCTTACAGAAGTGAGCATTGACAAGGCTAAAGTTAATTTTTGTCAATCAATTCTGAGTTGCTATTTGGTAATTGCCTTCATTGTAGGAAACTAAGTCTACTCATCAGTGTTTTTCAACTACCAAGCTTTAAACGAGAGTACAAGGATTGGTCATTGATTAACTTGCAGGAAGTGAATTCCACCTTAACAAAAATCATCACTTTAAAAAAAATAAACAGATGCTATTGTCAACTTGTCTAAGACGAGAGGACACCCATCTCTCAATAGCCAACTCTGTGGATCTTGTGATGGTGTTCTGCTTCTTTGTTCAAACTCGGCGATTTTGATCAAGTTATAGAAGAGAGAGAAGATTTTGACAGCAGTTACTAAAAGTGGAGTGAAAGTGCTGGCAGGAAAAAAAATCAGGTGGTAGGATGGATTGAACTAGTGATAGGTTAATATGTGAGATCTGTTTAGTATATACTGTCTTTCCACTAGAGGTGGCAATCGGGCGAGTCGGGTCGGGTTCGGATCGGGTTATTCGGTTTCGGGTCATATCGGACTCGGGTTGATATCGTGTGTGATTACAATTCGGGTATTGTCAGGTTCGGATCGGGTTTATTCGGGCCTTATTTTATCGGATACAATCGGGTTTTCGGGTCCTATTCAGTTCGGGCAAATCGGGGTTCGGTCTAAACGGGTTCGGGTGAACCGGGTTTCGGTCTAAACGGATTCGGGTGAATCGGTTTTCGGTCACAACAGTTTTGGTCGAATTGGGTTCAGTCAAATCGAACCCGCAAGAATTATATTGGATAAAACAATTTAAACAAATCAAATTTTTTTTACCTATGAGATATTTATCCTTTTATATATATTAAGCTAATGTTTATTAATTCTTAATCAATACTACTGCATTCGTTACAAAAATGTAAGTCTTCTCACTTTTTACAACATTTTAAAAAAAAACTCAAAATTATATAAAATATTATTTTTCAATATTAATTTCATATTTATTACTCATAACTACAAAATTTTAAAAATGACCAAAAAATTAATATTTATGTAGTTTTGGTGTCTTAAAAAAATGCTAAAAAGTGACTTTGTCACTTTTTAATTGAGGGTGTACAAAATTATATTTAATTATACTATAAGAAAGCATCATCTTGGCAATGGAGGAAGCTAATGGAAATAAAAAATGATTTCTGTGAACAACTGATATGGCAAGTAGGAAATGGAAAAACGATAAGATTCTGGGTTGATGAATGGATTACTGGCATTAGACTCATTAACTATAACATAACATCCAACCCAATTACACACAGACGAAAAAGTGGAGCAATTTATTGGTAGTGATAAACAATGGAAATTAGGCGAACTAAGGAAAATCTTACCAAGTGACATAGTGAACAAGATTAAATGCACAGAAATCCCAACAAATGAAATCGAAGATCGGCTGTATTGGAAAGCAAGTAGACACGGCTGGTTTACCACTGCGTCGGCACTAGAGAGTATCACAGAAAGCAGAAACACACAAGACCAATCGATAGAATGGATTTGGAAGCTTGATTGTGCTCCAAAAATTAAAAATTTCCTTTGGAAACTTGTCATGGATGGAATCCCAACAAAACTGAGACTAGCTCAAAAAGGGGTGGCAGTCCCCCTCACTTGTAGCCTATGTAACCAACGGGATGAAGACTCGATTCACCTATTTAGAAACTGTCAGTGCACAAGAGACCACATACGAAAAAGTGACCAGCAAATAGGAGCAATTATACAAAACACACAAGCAACGAATGCAAATATTAAACAACTAACCACTGAGATTTTTGGAAAGCTAACGGCAAAGCAAAAAACTCATCTGGCCACTGTTTGGTGGTGCATATGGACAATCAGGAATAAGATAATTTTTGAAGAGGATCATACCTTCAAAACCCATCAAAAACAAGAACAATATATAAAATACCACCTAGCACAATGGAAAGAAGCCAATCAACCATTTTGGGAAGATGAGGAAAACAAACAGAAAACAAAACATCCGACCCAAAGAAAAAGAAAGAATTTGAGATGGAAAAAACCAGCGGAAGGTTTCTTCAAATTAAACTTTGATGCGGCAGTGAGCTCTTCAGGTGTGGCGACTACTGGTGTAGTGATTCGTGATCACAGTGGCTCGATTGTTTTCTGTCGTGGTTCGCACTGCGGTGAGATGTCCGCCCTCAAGGCGGAGGCTTTGGCTTTTCACCGGGGCTTGACTGCAGCCCGTCAGCTTGGGATTTCGAGGCTCGAAGTTGAAGGTGATTGTCTTGCTGTCATTAATGCTATCAACGGCGTCTGGAGCTGTCCTTGGGAGATCGAGATTACCATGGCAGATGCTAGGATGCTGCTTCTGGACTTCGATGTGATCTACTGTACTCATATCTTCAGGGAGATAAATCAGGTTGCGGATAAAGTGGCGCATCTTCAGCTCAGCCTCAACCATGATCCCCCCGTGTCTCACCCTGAGATTCAGCTGCTCGTCTGTAAGGACGCTCTTGGGTGGTGGGTTAGCAGGGGTTAACACCACCCAAATTATTACCTTGTATCAAAAAAAAAAAAAACTTAGGTTGTTTTGAGTATTTTAGGGAAAAAGAAAAGATTTTTGTTGGTTTCGGATATAATCGGGTTTGGGTTATTTCGAGTTTCGGGTATAATCGGGTTCGGGTAATTTCGGGTTTCGGATATGTTTGGGTCGGGCAATTTCGGGTTCCGGGTTGATTTCGGGTTTGTCCATTTGGATATAATCGGGTTCGGGTTGATACTGGGTTCGGATTGCTTTCGGGTTCGGGCTTAACTCGGATCGGGTCGGTCGGTCTCGGATCCAAACTTTTTTTTCAATTATTAGGGTGTCGGACGGGTTCGGATCGGATTAATCGGATCGGTTTTCTTGGGTCGGGTCGGGTATTGCCAGCTCTACTTTCCACTATGTTCGTTTTTTACCCATCGCTCATCTATTTGATCATTCTAACCTCCGTGTTTGTACATGCCACCAGTACATTTTTACATGTCATCCAATTTTTACATGGTGGCAGGTTGTCAACAGTTACTAAAAGTGGAGTGGAAGTGCTGGCAGGAGAAAAACAATCAGGTGGTAGGATGGATTTAACTAGTGGTAGGTTAATATAATTTAGCTTAGAGATAACGCGTTAAAATACGTTCCGGCTATATACACCGCAAATCATGCACGTCCTTAAGGACGTGCATGATTAAAAGGCTTGCACGTCCTTAAGAACGTGCAATATTAGACACAAGGCTTGCACGTCCTTAAGGACGTGCAATATTAACCTTGTGATTTGCGGTGTATATAGCAACACCCTAAAATATCAATCACCAGTAGGGCCGTAAATAACCCGCGGGTACCCGCTCCACCCGCTTTACCCGCATTAATTTTGTGGGTGAAAACCCGCAAAAAAGTGGGTGACGGATGGAGCGGGTGCGGGTGAAGCGGGTGATGGATGGATTATAGGTGAAGATTTTTCACCCATAACCCGCCACGCACACCCGCCCCGCAAACCCGCATAAGACCCTAAAATTTATATATATATATATATATATATATATATATATATATATATATATATATATATATATATATATATATATATATATAAATTTTAGGGTCTTATGCGGGTTTGCGGGGCGGGTGTGCGTGGCGGGTTATGGGTGAAAAATCTGATTGGTCCACGTGTACACACAACTCCAAAAGTGAGAAGGAAAGAAGCAATTTGATTGGTCCATGTGTACAAAAGTGAATTAAAATTGTGAGGCACGCGCAACTTCCCAATTAATTAGTAACACCCACCCAAATTAATTAGTAACACACCCACTCTCACATATAGACACACCAACTTGCTAATTAATCAGAAAATTTACGTACATGTAAAAGTGTTTCTATGAACTTTTAAAAATTATTTTTTGACATTTTTACTTGTCAAAAAAATATAAAAAATATATTTTTGGTTGTAATTTAATTTTATCTATACATAGACACCCACTTTGTATATGTTTTGTTGAAAAAAAAAATTGACAAAAAGTGGTTCAGCAATTTTATTCACAGTGGTTCGGTAATTTTATTCACATTGGTTCAGCAATTTTATTCACAATAGTTCAGCAATTTTTTTCAGAGTGGTTCGGCAATTTTATTCACATTGGTTCGGCAATTTTATTCACATTCGTTCAGCAATTTTCTTCACAGTGGTTCAACAATTTTCTTCACAGTGGTTCAACAATTTTTTCACAGTGATTCAGCAATTTTCTTCACAGTGGTTCATCAATTTTATTCACAGTGGTTCAGCAATTTTCTTCACAGTGGTTCAACAATTTTATTCACAATGGTTCAGCCCTTTTACTTTTAGTGATTCATCCTTTATATTGGTGTGGTTCAACCCTTTTACTCTTAGTGGTTCAACTCTTTTACTCTCAATGGTTCAACCTTTTTACTCTTAGTGGTTCAACCCTTTTACTCTTAGTGGTTTAACCCTTTTACTTATAGTGGTCCAACCCTTTTATTCATACTGGTTCAGTCCTATAAAGAACTGGTTCATGCAACTATAAATAAGTGGTTCATGAACCTATAAATAAGTGGTTCATGAACCTATAGGGAAGTGGTTCATGAAGTTTTAAAGAAGTGGTTCATGAAATTACTCCATGAACCACTAGAATTTGTTTCATCAACCACTACTATTTAATAATTGTAAATTTTTTATTTTTCTTTATTTTCTTTTAATGTTTATTTATTTATTTATTTATTTTTAATTAACCAATATTATTTATTTGATTGACCACTACTCTTTATTTGATGAACCACTACTATTCAATAATTGTAAAATTTTCACTCTTCTTTTATTTTCTTTTAATATTTATTTTTTAATTATTTATTTATTTGTTTGTTTTTAAAATAAAATGGTTCATGAGTCAATACTATTTATTTGATGAACCACTACTCTTCATTTGATAAACCACTACTATTTAATAATTGTAAAATTTCACTCTTCTTTTATTTTATTGTAATGTTTATTTTTAATTATTTAATTATTTATTTTTTAAATAAAATAATTCATGAACCAATACTATTTATTTTATGAACCAATAATATTTATTTGATGAACCACTATACTTTCTTTATTTGAAGAACCAATTGATAATTGGTATAAAAACTCTAAACCACTTAATATAAAAAACCCTGAACAACTTGGTATAAAACCTCTGAACGACTTGATTTAACACTCTGTACAATTAGTGTAAAAATATTGAAGCACTTGGTATATTAAAATTTGATAATTCTTTAACACACTTTTTGCAGATTGACTAATAAACAATTTACCAGTACACATGAACAAGGAGGATCAAATATTAATAAAATAATGACCAATTGTTGTTCATCCCAATTCAACTATTCAAGTACAGCAAACCGTCAATGGCATCGGCCGGGATCTCTATTCAAGGTGATGGGATGTCGGTGGCCATGGTTTCTTCCTCCTCGTCGAATTGCTTAGGTTTTCAACTGGAGGAGGCCGATCGATGACAGTACGACTCCTTCGGCTGCAAGGAGTACCTGATCGAGAGGGTCGTTCGTGAAGAGGAGCTGCAAGGTGTACGACGCAGCCACCCGGGCGGTGGTGACGGAGATACGGCGGAAGATGGAGGCCAGTGCCAACGTGGCCATCGGAAAGGAGGTCTTCCACCTTTTCATCAGGGCCAGCTTCGACTGCGCTTTTGCGATGGCCCTGGTTCTCGTCCTCCATCAGATCTGCCGTAGAAGCCATGGATGATGGAATAGGTGACTAGGTGAGGGAGGCGGCGTAAAGGGAGAGGGACGGGTGGAAAGGAAGGGGTGACAATTGAGAGAAAGGGAGGCGCGTGACAGAAGTTTTATTTTTATTTTGTGATTTTTCTCCCTATTAAAATCTGATCAATCATATTTCTTCTTTCCTTTTTACTGGAACAATTTCTTCTCACTTGAACCCTCCCCTATAGGGTCGGGTTCAGGTACACAGCCCTTTAAAAGTGAGAAGGAAAGAAGCGCGTTGATTGGTCCACGTGTCCAAAAGTTACTACCAAATCAGTTGAAACGCGCCTCAACAAATTAATTAGCAACACCCATGTATATTAATTAGTAACACCCACACTCTCAGTTAGACACGCGCTAATTAACACATAAAACTAATTAATTGCACGGGCCTATCCATCCAACTTGCTAATTAATTGGAAAAAGTACGTACACATATAAAAATGCTTGACATGGACTTTTAAAAATTCTTTTTTGGCATTTTCACTTATTAAAAAAATATAAAAAAAATTATTTTTGGGTGTAATTTATTTTTATCTACATATAGACACCCACTTTGTATATGTTTTGTTGAAAAAAAAATTAACAATAAGTGGTTCATAAGGTTCACAAGTACTTAGTGGTTCAGCCTGCTTACTCTTAGTGGTTCGACAATTTTATTCACAGTGGTTCAGCAATTTTATTCACAGTGGTTCAGCAATTTTATTCACACTGAATCAATATCTATTTAATCACTAAACCAACATCTATTTATTCACTGAACCAACCTATTTATTCACTGAACCAACCTCTATTTAGTTACTGAACTAACCTCTATTTAATCACTGAATAAACCTCTATTTATTCACCGAACTAACCTCTATTTAATCACTGAACCAACTTATTTAGTCACTGAACCAAAATCTATTTAGTCACTGAATCAACCTCTATTTAGTCACTGAATCAATCTCTATTTAGTCACTGAACCAACATCTATTTATTCACTGAACCAACTTATTTATTCACTGAACCAACCTCTATTTTGTCACCGAACCAACCACTATTTAGTCACTGAACCAACCTCTATTTATTCACTGAACCAACCTCTATTTATTCACTGAACCAACCTCTAAAATCCTACCCTTGGTATAAAAACCCTTGAACCACTTAGTATAAAACTCTGAACCATTTGATATAAAATCTCTGAATCATTTGATATTAAAAACTCTAAATCACTTGTTTAAAATCCTACACTTGGTATAAAAAAATCAATTTTTTCCAACGTTATTGAAATGGAAAAATGAATGAAAAATGGTTGCAATTTCACAGGCATGGAAAATTGAATTTCACAGGCATCGAAAATTGAAATAAAAACGAATGAAAATTGAATCGATTTTTTTTTCTTGTTCATTTCACATGGCAATCAAGTACCCAAAAGCTTCATCTACAAAATCCTACACTTGGTATAAAAAATGAACTGAACTGCTACACCATGGCTACTGTATTGATGAGGTGGACAGTAATTTTTTGCAACAAAGGGTCGATGAAATAAATCGGAGCTGCTTTAATTGGTTGATTAACCAAAGATTAGTTGAAGTCGCTTTGATGTTCTGCTCATTCAACTATGCTCTGCCAAGGCCCTTGCCCAATCCATCGACGGCAACGTCTGCTCCGCCAAGGCCCTTTCCCGCGCCGGCGTCGTCAGCATCTTCATCTGCCCTGGCACTCGGAGCCTCGCCAAAGTCTCCCCATCCACCATTCCACCCTGCCTTTCGCTGGCCGGATCCTGGGATTCACACGCCGAGATTAGCGAATTGCCGTCGCCGAACTCATCCAATCCATTGCCTCCCACTCTGACTCCGAAATTCATGAACCCCTAAAGGTGAATTGAGAGGGATAGAGGAATGAAGAGTAGGCGGCGGAGTTGAATTTGGTCAAGTAGAACACCGGTTCGGAAAATCTGGAAAGCGAACGATATAGAGATGAAGAGTGGCGGAGATCGAAATCCGACGGGACCTGGACCTGGACATCTAGCGAGAGCGCGGCGGAGATCGAAATCCGACGGGAGCGCGGCGGAGGGAGGAGGAGGGCGAAGAAGCGAAAGAGACGGGCGAAGAAGGAAATTGAGAGCCTGAACCCTAATTTGTCCCTTGACCTTCTTCAAGCTCTCAAGAATCTCCGTGACCTGGACCTGGACATCTGGCGAGAGCGCGGCGGGGATCGACATCTGACGGTAGCACGGCGGAGGGAGAGGAGGGCGAAGAAGCAAAAGAGACGGGCTCTCAAGTAAAGGAAGAACGAGGCGCGTGAGCGTGTTTTTTTATTTTATTTTTCTTAATTAAATTTGACCAATAAGAATACTTCTTTCTTTCTCACAGGACCGATTACTTCTCACTTGAACCCTCCCCTATATATATATATATATATATATATATATATATAGGGTTTACTTCAAATGTAAAAAGTCCTTAAAGTGTAAAATATGCTTATTGTGTAAAATTTGCTAATGGGCCTAATTTAATTACTATTGGGCCTAATTTAATTACTAATGGGCCTAATTTTATTAGTAGAATATCTGCCCCCTTGCCCATGCGTGTGCCCCCCTTGCCCCCCCTTCTCGGACCCGATTTTTTTTTTTTTTTTTTTTTTTTTTTGCCCAGAATTTTTTTTTTTCGTGGTAACACTTTCTGCTGTGCAGGTATAACTTGCTTTTGTGCACATATAACATCTTATTGTGCAAATATAAGTTTATTTTGTGCAGACAAATAATTCATTATGGGGTAAATAGATAAATGTGTCTATTTCAATTATAAAAATTTATAATTGAAATATGTTTAATTTATGGGTAAATTGGTAAATATGTCTAATTTTATGGGTACATGCACTTTTTCCCGTTTTCGATACCTTTTGTGCAACTGTGAAGTGCATTTGTGGAACTGTGGAGTGCATTTGTGCAACTGTGAAGTGCATTTGTGCAACTATAAAGTGCATTTGTGCAACTTTAATTGTGCAATTGTGCAAATTTAAAGTAGGATACAATTGTGCAAATTTAAACTACAATTGTGCAAAAGTAAGATACAATTGTGCAGATTAAGAATACAATTGTGCAAATGTAAGATCGTAATGTGCATTAATAAGACAAAAGATGTGCTTTTGAAATCGATGTTTTAATTTTGTTTTTTTTTTTACTTTTGAGAGTTTGGGTTCACCTCTCGTCTAATTTAGGTTAATAGATGTAAGTTTGAAATCGATTTTTTTACGTATAAGCTTTTAAAATTAAAGTGCATAAATAAGATTAAAATGTGCATAATTAAGGTTAAAAAGTGCATAACTTAGATTATAATGTGCATGATTAACAATTTGCAATTGTTGCGCTCTTGTCTATTATGTAACCTATGTGGGATTTGAACCCACATCTTTTGTGCAAACGCACATTGCTCTACCAATTGAGCTAATAGGCTAAATTATGATTTTTATGCTAAAATAGAAGAACCTAATCGACCTAAAGCATATTGGAATAAAATTTTAAAATACAATTAGCTCATGATTCACAAACAATTTGACAATGCTATAAACATGAAATTAGCTCCAAATCAACCCAACAACACAACCATAGCATCAATTTCAGTCAATTTGGCCGTTGGCAAAAAACCCCAAATTCTAAAGCAAATCGCAATATAAAATTCCAAACTTCAATTAGATCATGATCCATAAACAATTTGACAATGCTATGAACATGAAATTAGCTCCAAATCAACCCAACAACACAACCATATCACCAATTTAAGTCAATTTTGCTTTTGGCAAAAAGCCCCAAATGCTAAAACATATTGCAATATAAAATTCTAAAATTCAATTAGCTCGTGATCCATAAACAATTTGACAATGATATGAACATGAAATTAGCTCAAAATCAACCCAACAACACAACCATATCATCAATTTCAATCAATTTGGCTTTTGGAAAAAAGCCCCAAATTCTAAAACATATCGCAACCTAAAATTCTAAAATTCAATTAGCTCATGATCCATAAACAATTTGACAATGATATGAACATGAAATTAGTTCAAAATCAACCCAACAACACAACCATATCATCAATTTCAATCAATTTGGCTTTTATCAAAAAGCCCCAAATTCCGCTCCTAAATCAAACCCTAGGTTTTAAATCTCAACCTAAATCATTCAAACAATCCAAATAACTGTAATAAACAAGTTTAGGGTTAGAAATCATACCAAATTCGTGTTGAAACAAAGAGAAAATCGGGATTTCGAAGGTATATTGAGCCAAAAACGTCGAACAGGTCTGTCGGGAGAGATGGGCTCGGTGTGAGCTCGGCTGGGCTCGAACCATGGGGGTTCCGGGCTCGGGGGGTGCGCCTGAGGGAGGGGGTTCGAGCTGGCCGGGGCTGGTGGCCGGAGGTGGCTCGTGGGTGGCGTGGGAGGCCAACAACCGAAGCCGCTGGTGGCTCGACGGTGCTGCGAGAGGTGTGTGCGTCTGGGCGCGTCTGGGCTCGAACCAGGCCAGTCCAGGGCTCGGGGGTTGCGCATCGGGGTGGGCTTGAGGGCGGCTGGTCGCTGGTGGCCGGAGGTAGCTCGAGGTGGGTGCGGGTGCGGGAGTTCGAGGGCTCGGGGGTTGCGCGCGTATGTTTGTGTTGATTTGAAAATTTTACACGTTAAGCAAATTTTACACGTTAAGGATATTTTACATTTTAAAGCTTCCCTATATATATATATAATGCATGTGATTTTACTATTTTACCCTTTTCAAGTTTAACTTCTAAAAAAAACCCTAATCCTTGATTAGTGCTTTGCCCACCAAATTTTAATTAGAATGAATATGGTATTGGCTTGCTCTTCCACGTTATAGCAAGGGATATACTGGATTAGTATATGATTAGTATAGAGAAATATATACCCTTCCACTTTCAAATTTCAATTAGCTCGTGATTTCAATGTTTTGCCGATCAAAAATATAAATACATAAACACACCCCCTTTGTAATTTTGAATTAGAATTGGACTACTTGTGTTGATTTGATTTTTTCTTTTGTTTCACTCATTGGGTACCCGTTCTACTCGTATCACCCGCGCGGGTCGGATGCGGGTGAAAAGGTTTGCGGGTGATGGATGGAGCGGGTGAAATTTTTTACCTGCTGGGCGGATGATGGAGTGGCTTCATCCACCTATAACCCGCCCCCATTTCCACCCCTACTCACCAGTGATTCTTGTTGTTTTGGATGTGTATTGGCATTTAAATTGGATGATTTTTGTTTTCTATGATAATAGTGCTTTAAGTCTTTGGTGTCATGTAAAAAGGAATAACATAGAAAATCTAATTGGTGGCGAGTAAATATTGACTGGTGGCATGTACATACGCTGAGGCTGGAATGATGAAATAAACGGGTTGCAGGTAAATTTGATTATCTAATTAATTGGATGATTTTTTATTCATGAATCATGTTTTATCGAAAGTATTTTATTTTAAAAGACCTTTCAATGTTAGCTTCCTGTAATTGGGAGAGGAACAAGGCCTTGAGCAGCAGCAGCCAATTCCTTGCTTGTGAATTTAGTCCTTGTAGCCTGTTCTTTCTATTGGCACTTAGGCTTCTAGAGTATGTTACTTACTACAATTATGTGTAATGATATCATTTGTGTGCATTTTCCACTTGTTTATTGTTGTATTTTGAACATTTACCTATCACCCATCTATTTCATCATCCAGCCTTAGCATTTGTACATGTCACCTATTTAGTTTTACATGACTTCAAAGACTTAAAGCATAATTTTCATACAAAACGAAAATCATATCAGTAACTCGGTAAGCATCATCCACTTCTAGTGGAATTCACTCGATCCCCTTCCTTCTCCCTTCTTGTGGACTTATTCTCTCTCCACCGGCTAACCTGTAAGTTACCGGAACAGACGAGGCAAATTTTGGGGAGAGGGATATTAATTTTGCAAATAATTAGAGAGGGGGTTAGTGATGCGAAGATTTTCGGATATAGGGCTATTTACTACCAATTCCTCGTTATTACATTTTGATAATATGAAATATTAAATTGATGAATATATATTAGTTTTGATATTTTTCAATTAATTTGATGAATCTTTATAGCCAACGGGCTTATATATAACAAAGAAATGAATAAATACCAGGATATTGTCATACAGAAATTAATAAACATAAAGATATTGTTACATAACAAAGTATATGTTAATTCATAAGACAATTCCACAATAATTTGAAGCAATGGCGACCGCGTGAGTCTCTAAAAGGTGGAGTGAAATTTCGCACTTCTAAATTTATAGTCTTCAATACGAAAATATTAGCATCAATTGAATTATATATCCACATGCATTGCCTCTACATTAGCATTATCAACATTTGCAACTACATTGCGAGTAGATAAACCAACACTTGACACTTTATTGATTCGAGCAAAATATTTATCCATACCGGAATCTCTAATCATAATTTATAAACAATGAAATATCAAACAAAATGAAAAAAATCCCCAATTTTCACACTTCAAATCTCAAATCCTAAAACCTAAGATCATTCCCAAAAGCTTCTCCATTTTGGAGAAAATTGGAGTTTTGGGGAATATTGGGCTTAAATTTGGCCCAACAGTTTCCCCAATCCAATCTCTAAAATAGAGATCTGATAAGCAAATACAAGGGCTTTCCCCATAGTTGCAGCATCCCCATATTTTTTTAGTGGCTCGTTTTTCCTAATTTTCCCACGATTTTTAGATAAAAATAACTGTAATTTTTCCCACTGGAAACACCAAACGCTTGGGCATTTCCATTTTCTGGAGGATAATTGGTGCACTCGCTTCACCTCCTGCCGGCGTTTAGTATTTCCGAGCTTCCTCTTGACGCTTCTGTCGCCGTCGTGAGTTCAGGTGGGTCAAACTCGAAACTTTTCAGCTTTTATTTCAACGATTAGGAGGAGTTTTGATTAGTTTTTGTCTCAATCTCCTCCCAGAGAATCCAATCGGTAGGACCTCATCTGATCTTGGTAGAGTTGCTTCTTCATCTGTGCTTGTAGCATATAGACAGACCTCCTCTCTAAACCACCTCTCTACGATTAGCAAGTCGTACCCATCATGCTATATATAGGAAACATTGGTGCACTCAAAGTGTTCGATTAAATGTCTATAAACAAAATTTCTGAATTTTTTAGTATAGTTGGATTTACCTGGCTGACTTCGCATCGTTTAAACCAACATATATACCTGATGACGACCCATCGGATTTTTCTTTCTTCTTTGATACTGGGGGAAGATGCCTTTGCTATCTCGCTCCTGAGGTTGGGTTTCCTGCTGATTGTTCATATGTTGCTAAACATATTTTATTTGCAATTTGCTTTTGTACATTTATACTAAGGATCAATTGTTGACAACTTTGGTTTGATTATAATCTTTTGTTTGAAACTTTGTTTTGAATTAATGGTGGAATATTGTCCACCTTTGCACCCAATTAACCTGAATGTAATCTGCTAATCGATTCTTGGAATTTATCACAATGTCAAAGTTGATGAGTTCTATAGGCAGACTTCTTGCATGTTGTGCAATGATGTGGGAGAAGCATGACTTAAGATATTACTGGCAACTTTTAAGGGGTTGATCTGATGCCATGAAACCATATATTGCTCCTGATACATGATATAAAACTTTTCCCAACGAATTGAACAACTAGTTTGATGGCTTGGTGAATGCCCACCATTTTTTGGATTTTACTATTGAAACTAGACCTATGGGCGGTTCAACAATGAAATATCTTGGTATAACTTCTCTAGTTAATGGATCGAGTCTTGGTAGTAAGTGATCGTTCAATAAATTGTTGTAGAGCAGACTGAATTAGTCGCAATTTTGCCCAAGCTATGCTTATAAAGAAAGTGTTTAGAGAGAACAATTTATTTTACCAGGGAAACTTTAAACCATACCTATTGTTAGTTCCTTGTTGCCTGAGAAGCTTAAAAGCATTGCTTTGAGAGGCTAAATTTTGCAATGGAAGATTGTCCCAAAAACTAGCCAAAGGCAATTATTGGGGTTCCGGGTAAAAGGAGAGTAAATTTCATTATGTGTTTTCTTCTTTAGTTTCTGATGATATTGTGCTTTTGAAGATATCTAAAGTCTAAACAGTTGTTTTTTTCATTGAAAACTTGTGTTTTTTTTTCATTTCTGTAGAAACATAGCTCATATAGGCCCCCTATAAGACAAGATAGATTCAGCTGAAGTTTGAATCTGATGGTGGCAGAAGTTCTAGACCTGCAAGGACATAGATTAAGGTTATATAAGAAAATGTGTAGCTCTAAGCTTGATTTATGGTGTAACATAGCAAGGAATGGGTTCGTCTGAATAAGGATATGTAGCTCGTTTAGGCGTTGCGACTCTCAAGTTAAAATTGTCGTGACATGGTTTTGTAGGCAAGGGTCTAGTACATGGGGAATTTTGCTTCTTTTTATGTAATTAAACTCGGAGGTGATGTATTTTGGATTGCTTATGTAGCCTAATCAAATTTTCTATATTTCTTCACTAGTATTTAGAGTATCTGAATTTCATTCACAAACTTACGTGGACTTGAGAACCCCCACTGTCTAAATTGATTATCCAAAGACCAACCCAAATTTGTAGGCTTGAGAACCCCCACTCTCTCCAATTCAATAAATGTCATGGCTTATTCCTTTTAAAAATACAATCCCCTTCCCTTCTGAAGACTCTTTTGCTAAAGCTGTCACTAAATTTTGGTCCTTTAGGAGCTGTTTTCCTACATATGTTTGTCTAGCTGTCTGGAATTGATAATATGTGTTCCTAAAAAATTGGTTTGGGATGTTCATATGATGTCAATAACAGCGTTAATAAAATGCTATGGTTGAGGGTTCAAGTCTTGCTATAGTACTGATGCATGAGCACTGATTTACAGCATGTCATTTGATTTGTTTATTTCTTTTGATTCCATGGCATGTATCGTAAACTTGTTGAAGTACTCATCTCTCTCATATTCTTGTACCCTACAGATGAATTTCATCGATCTCCTTAACAATGGATCGCCCTTTGATGATCTTAATGAACCACCTATACCATATGACTCTAAAGCCAGCCAGTATCCTTCCAATTGCTCTAATTTGGAAGGGACACATAATACTGAAGCTCACACTGATGATCAAGAGACGCAATGTGCACCTATCAGCAGCAAGTCACAAAAATACGCTCAAAGATCAAATAATTTTTCCCGCCAGGAAGATGAGCTACTCATATCTGCATGGCTGAATACAAGCTTAGATCCAATCAAAGAATCCGATCAAAAGAAGAATCAATTCTGGAAAAGAATTACCAAATACTTTCAAGACAATCAGAGTAGGACTGATCAAAGAGCGTACTGAAAAATCACTATCAAATCGCTGGTCAAAGATAAGCTTTAGTGTGGGTAAGTTTAGCGGGTATTATGCTGCAGTTGAACACTTACGGAAAAGTGGACACACGGAGGTAGATAAGGTACACAATTATCTTATAGCTTTCTTCTTACTTTTGTTACTTGTGTCGAAAATTCATCAGGTTTGTATATGTTCTTTTTTACTTCTTATTTTGGATTCCACTTGACATAATTTAGCTTTTGTTTTATAGCAGATAATGTTTAAGTCAGATTGACACCATTACCATTTTGACCAAAAATATAACTTTTTAATTTAAAAATACAGTAGGTTGAAATGTGTAATGCAGTAGGCTGAAATGAAGGATACTCGAAACCACAAATACAGTAGGCTGAAATGTAAAGTCTGGTTTTTTATTTGGTGTTGCATATACAAGATGCAAAAACGTTGTACAAAGAGAAGGAAGGTCATTCATTACTACAAAAAAAAACATTTTAGCAACGGCTATTTCCCGTGGCTGAAAGTCCATCTGCGGTGGCCAAAAGGTAATAGCCACGGCAAACCAGCCGTGGGGAAACCTTGGATGGCAAAAGAGTCTAGCAACGGCTACAGTCGTGGCTATTAGCTAGCCACGGCAAGTTGCCGTTGCTAAATTATTTCTGGAAAATAAAAAAAAACGCTACTTTTTAGCCCGGATTCTTTAGATCCGGGCTAAAAAGTCCCATATTTTAAAAAAAAATACACAAATAGTTATTTGTGCATTATATTCGTCGTGCCCATGCTAAAAAAACTCTCATTTGATTCATTCTAAAATCAAATATGCAAAATTTAATCAATATATAATACTAAAACAGAGGCGTGGAAATCCTATGTGGCGGGTTTTGGTGCGATTCGCTTACGTGTAATTTTCTGGTGCAATGTGACCCGAGTTTTTGACACGTCAATTAATGATGATCCAATATATTTAAGCCACGTTGAAAAATGATTTATCCATTTATCCACGTGTCATCCTATGTGTCTATTGATTATTATAATTAATTTTTATATCTTAAGTGGTTATAAATTCTATCATTTAAATTATTAAACTTATCAATATGAGTTGTTACAATTAATTTTTATATCTTAATTCTTTACAAAACCTATCATTTTACCATAAGTTATTTTATAAATATTTTCCCATAAAAATCCAATCAATCATATATATACACACGTACATATCTATTATGAATCTTTTCATGATATCATTTCAACGAGATATACTAATGAAAAAAATAATTTAATAATTTAATAAACATTTTATCTAGAAAAAAAATTAAAATTAGATAATTTTATACGAAAAAAGGTTAGATTAGTTTTACCACTAATGAAAATTGATTAAATTTTATAGAGGGAGAATTAGTTTATATATATTCTATTAAATTATTAAACAATGACATTAATCAATAGAGAATTCAAATCAATAAGTGATTATATTTAAAAAATTAATAATTAATTTATAAATCCAATTTATGCAAATATTGCTCACGTCCCAAATAATTGTGTTTATCTTTAAACAATCACATTAAACAATAGAAATAATTCAAATCAATAAGTGTTTATCTTTAACAAACAATTAATTTGTAAACCAAATTTATACAAATATTAGATCCATTATACATATTGCTTTGTTTAGCGATAAAATAATTTGATTTTATGAAAAAAATTAGGAAAAGAATAATGAAATTACATCATAAAATCAACCATTCTAATCAACCATTCAATATAATTATATCTTTATTTTTCTATAGCAATAATTTAATTTATAGATGTGTGTGATATTAAAGTGTATGTGTATATTTAAGAGAAAGTATGTATTTTATAATATTTTAGTGATTAAAGTTAGTCATTAAAAATTATCACCAATAATAAATTGATAATAAGTAGGAAATCAAAAAGTCAAAAAATAATATTTTATATAATTTTTATGATTTTATACAATTTGTGCATAAATAATAAAAGTCATATAAAAAAAAACCGCGAAGATCGCGGGTAATAGGACTAGTTAATTATATAAATTTACATTTACCTATACATAATTATACAAATTTACATATATAACAAAATATCCAAAACTACATAATTTACCTAAAACTATAAAATACACAAACAATATATTCAAAGGCTAGTGTTTCTTCTGTACTCCTAAACCTACCAATCTTAAAACAGTTTACTGCAGAAACTAAAAGAACCTTGATCTTGAGAAGTACATGTTTCTGTCTCTCATTCAAAAGAGCTTCCTCTGTACACTGCATATATCTGAATTGGTAAAGAATAATGAAATTACATCATAAAATCAACCATTCTAATCAACCATTCAATATAATTATATCTTTATTTTTCTATAGCAATAATTTAATTTATAGATGTGTGTGATATTAAAGTGTATGTGTATATTTAAGAGAAAGTATGTATTTTATAATATTTTAGCGATTAAAGTTAGTCATTAAAAATTATCACCAATAATAAATTGATAATAAGTAGGAAATCAAAAAGTCAAAAAATAATATTTTATATAATTTTTATGATTTTATACAATTTGTGCATAAATAATAAAAGTCATAAAAAAAAAAACCGCGAAGATCGCGGGTAATAGGACTAGTTAATTATATAAATTTACATTTACCTATACATAATTATACAAATTTACATATATAACAAAATATCCAAAACTACATAATTTACCTAAAACTATAAAATACACAAACAATATATTCAAAGGCTAGTGTTTCTTCTGTACTCCTAAACCTACCAATCTTAAAACAGTTGACTGCAGAAACTAAAAGAACCTTGATCTTGAGAAGTACATGTTTCTGTCTCTCATTCAAAAGAGCTTCCTCTGTACACTGCATATATCTGAATTGGTAAATAGATAGATCGGTGGCGTTAAAGCCAAGAAGTTACAAAAAAAAGTAAGACCATACAAAGGGTCTTACGTAAAATACAAACCTAATCCGCATAATTCATCCCACAAGTTGTTCGTCTCACAAATACAGGTCATCAAAAGGAAAAAAGAAAATCAAGGTAAGTAAAAAAAAATGAATGGGAAAAGAAAAGACTAAAAGGCAAGCAGTTAAAAATATGCTTATCTAAAGGGGAACCATTCAGGTAATATTTAAAGCAAAGGTATGGAGGGGAACTATTGAGATTATATTCAAAGAAAAAGAATTCAAGGAACAATTAAGATGTCTTAAGTACCAAAAATATATACATAAAGAAACTAACAAGCGAAACTTAATAAACATATATATATGAGGCCTATCAAAATAAAGGATATGATTTAGAACCAAGTCTTTCTCCTAAAATGAGCTATTGAGAATAATGAGTACAACACATGGAAATGAGTTAGGAGAAAATGGCTTAGCAGCCCTTTATCATATCATAACCAGTAATCATAACTTAGCATAACAAAAATGGATGAATAATGCATCAATGACATGACATATTAGTTATAATTACGAGCATGATCCATTTGGGCACAGATTTAATGGCCTTCCATCAAAAAATTAAAAAAAAAAAAGTCAAAGTGAAAAATATGTCTATTAAATTGCTAGAAATTCAAGTAGTTGAGCTGACCACCACAGTTAAAAAAAAACGTAAAAATAGAATCATTACCACTTGATTATGAGGAGTATTGCATTAGTGTTTACTCCACAAGAAAGAGCTGATTCTCTTTAACTTTAAGAAAAGAACGAGCCACAACAAAGAGAAGCTCTTAAAGCGATCTAATGTTGGAAAAAAAGAAAGTGAAAACAGCAACATATATAAATTGAATCTTAAAGACGTTATATTTCTCTGTCATTGGGCTGGTGTTTTGTGGAAGCAACCTACTGTGTCCCCTCTCTTCCAGTACAAAGCCCGACTCTTAGAAAATCCAAGGCAAAAAATTCATACATGGGGCAAAATTTGAAGCTACTCAAAGGAGTTCAAAAATACGAATCACCCATCGTAAACTGAAGAGCAAGGAAAACATAAATGAAAAAGGACCAGGAAAAATAGACAGTTGAGCACGCAACTTGATATAATCTTACTTTACAATTAGCTCCCTTTAGAAATTACAAATTCCACACTGGATAAGACAATAGAAACTCTTAAAGCGTTCTTTTTAGAGGATAACACATAAATCAGAGAAGCAAACAACTTGGGAATTTTACAGTATTCACTGCATTGGAATTCATACCTGGCACCCGATTCACACAAGTTGCAAGTCTCGCTTTGACTATGCTCTCGGCCAACTAGTTTCCTGCAAAGAAAAAATAAAAGAAGCAATTTTAGAGAAAGAGGATATTAGCCAAATCAGTCAAAGTCAACTTGCTTGCCAATAGAATTCAACAATCAATGGCACTTAAAGCTTGTATGCAAAAGCAATATGGAGAAACAACTAGAAACACCTCTACAACATAACAACAAGAGATCATTTTGTAACCTGCGCTCAAAGAAAATGTAGTAGTATAAAACAATAAGATTATCAAGTATCAACTGACAACTACCTATATCATGAATATGCAGAACTGAAGCTCAACTGTTTATTGAAGAAAATAAATAAATAAAAGTCCAGTGCACAAACCTTAAAGATTTGAAGACATGTTATTCAGAAAACCAATCAGCATCACAATAGATGTTGAAATTCAACTAACACAACAATTGGACTCAATGACAAACAACACTCCAAAATGGAATAAGATCATTTATGCAATGGCATGTGACTCAATCATCTTAAGTGTCCTATGCCCACCCTTTGAAGAGAGAAGGTTGGTTCAATGGAGATGATTAAAGGATAATTAATCTGAATGTAGGAGCTTAAAAAGAAAGCCTAGATTCAAGGGATAAGACCACTACACCAGAGGCGAAAAAGGGGAAAAGGGAGGGGTGGTTTTTCTTTTTGACCCACACATATATCAACCAATTCTTAATGGTGACTTGTTGAAGCCCAACTCTTTCTTTCGGTGGCAAAAGCCTCCAAACTCATAATGCAAGTAAGAGCCAAGAGAAAAAAAAAACCTGTCAAGGTGATTATTTCTTCTTAAGAAAGGTAAAGATGTGCTTTGGGGGCCATATATATACATACATATCTCAGGCTAAATCTCAAATAGAAAAACAACTTGTGTTCTTAATCTATACCTCAAAAAGGAACCTATTTTAATTGACATAAACAACACCCATCACATGGTAGAAGTGGCAGCAATTATGGATTTTTTTTCATATTATGTACACTACTAAGTTAGACACTATATACGGGGAAATGCTAAGTTAGACACTATAAATACGCTCGTACTCCAGCATACATGTATCCGACGCCCCTATAATGAATGAGAAATACAGGATTGGACCCAATTCCAAGAATCAACCCATATGAATACAAGAGGAACTTGTAGTTATATATAAATCCTGACTGATTTTATAATTTGCTAACCTGATGAATACAAGAGGAACTGGTTATATACAAGATCGAAGTGGGTAAATCAAACGCCTATGTAGCCACCATCGCAGCTGCAGCTACAGTTGCTGGACTCAGGGTCGGGGTGTTGGCGAGGGGAGGCGTTGAGGCAGCAGCACATGAGACCCACCAGAAGCATTAAACCGCAGGCGGAGGCCATGGCTTGTGCCCAGTTCAGGTATCCTTGATGCTCCATTTAGATCTCCCTTTATCGGCGATCTAGCTAGCGAGATCAGCTTGATCTACAGCCACCGTGAACCGGTTCTGATGATGAATTCCGTCGTTTTACAGGATATTGGTTAGGGTGAGAAATGAAATGAATTTGGTCAAGGTTGAGAAACAGCGGAGGAAAACATGGCTTCTTTTGCTTCCTACTCTATAATATTGCTTTTGCAACACTCAGATGGGCGAATTATAGTCTGTGTGATACAAGTAGATCGAATGAATGATGGCTGGAGTTCCGAGTTGGTATACAAGATCTCAAGGTTTGGAAATTTGTACAATCCCAAATCCCAATTGCATTATGTTATTGTAATCTTTATAAAAGAAAGAAAGAATGAAGATGGGCATATATCAATTAGGCGCTCAGCAGGAATCTGTTACATCTAAAATAAGATGTTAATTACATGCAGCTTAATTATGACAGGGTCTAAAACCTAAGAGTTTGTCTAACTTAGCATTCCCTATGACATAAACAACACCTATTTTAATTGCCAGCCTCATTGTTCAATGTTTGGAAGATAAAAAAATTACCTTTGAAAACACTCAAGATGAGACAAGTGAAGAGCAGTTTAGTATGAATAATAACATAGAAATCGTGCTAAAAGTATTGAGAAAAACAACAGAAAGGGGGTGAAAAAAGCACAGAAAGCTTAGAAGAATAAGAGATATTCACATGATTCCATGGCTAGAATTAGCTAGTCAAAGTTAGTAGGCTACCAAAAAAAAAAGGACGAAACCTGGAAACCTAGAACACAAGTTACTATTACCTCAGAGCAAAGAAGCAAAAGGAAAACCCATATCAAACACATAAAAAAGCACAAAGATGTAATTTAGGCACATATACCGATTCCATAGGATTGGAGGATATCCTCAGAAAAGTCTCTCTATGTTAAGTGGGAGGAAAGCACTGCTTCTCTATATTACATAAAGAAATTAAAACATTTCTAGATCAGAATTAATAGTGGGGAGAAAATTTAAGTGGAACAATGTGGTGTGAGGAGCACCTGGTTTGGTCCTTTACAAAACCAATTAATCCTCCAGCTTAAAATCATTCATAAGCTAGAGGACTTCCCAACATCATCTGTTTCCTTTGTGTATTATGTTTGTAAGGTGCCTATCAGCATCACCATCCTTTGGCATTAGTTTACAATCCCAGATTCGCAATATATGAACAGATGATAAAGTATAAACATGAACTAAAGGCAGAACATGAATTTTAACAAGAATTTCTATTTCAAATTAAGGCTTAATAACATTTGTTATCTAGTGATATATCTACGGTCCTTGTGATGAACACAAATAGCCATTCAGATATATCAATGAACAGATGATAAAGTATAAAAACAAATTAGGAAGAGTAATGTCAGCAAGAAATTAGAAATGTGGCTAACCCGATTCTTCATGGCCAAAGATCTAAGGAAATACAGAGAATGGACCCTGCAACAAACAAGATCAAAGTGTCAAGAACAAAAGTTCATAAAACAAGCGAAAAGATATTGAATTCATGACAAAATTTGACGGAAAAAGGATAAGTCCAGAATTTGCAATATTCTATTGACTATTTAAAGTTGAATTCCTAAATCGAATGAGGAAAAGGGAAGCGAAAGGGACATGAGACTGCCAAGCGGTGACATCGCTCAACAGAGAGAAGTGGAGAAGACCTTAATCTTGATCTCCATCGGATGCGGAGGGCTGACTTCGTTCGACGGTGATCGAGAGGCAAATCGAACCCGGAGACCTGCGGACACCCTAATTAAATTTCGCAACAATCTATATTCTCCCAAGGAAATGGAGAAGAAGGGGATGCCCAGATGTTTGATGGAGGTGAAGGAGAATGACGGGGATTGATAGAGACGAGCTCAGATCTAAGAAGCTGATGGAGAGGAAGATTGAGATGGAGAGGGAGGCGGTGCTTCTGAGGGTTTCAAATGATTTGTAAACCTCGCTTCCTTCCTTCCTTTCTTTTATTCATTCTTTTTTTTTTAATATTCGTTAGCGTTGCAAACATATGGCTAGCTATGAGCAACGGGACCCCTTAACCGTGGCACAAACTGACCCAATGGCCACGGCAAACTCATGCCGTTGCTACTATCCGTGGCCAATTTTTTTTTTCTTTTTTTGTAGTGATTTGTGTTAGATCATTGTTGGACTCTATTGAGGTTTCAACAAAAATGGATGGGTGAACAAACAAAATTTCAAGCAAGTAGAAGTGCCTTTGTGCTACTAAAAATCAATTTTCAATTAACTTGGAAGATGATGATTCAAATGCTCCTGAACCTGCACCCTTGAAGAGGCCTATGGGAAGAAAGGCTGCAAAAGAAGGGAACAAAAAACCAAGATCCAATGGCCAAGGGGATGACAATGAGAAGGCATCTTCAAAAATCCAGTCTGAGTTGGAAGAGTTTCGGACAAGGAGACTAGAAACTGATCGCCTGAAGGCTTACCAACTAAAGTTGCTCATTGATATCGAGCAAAAGCAGGTTGTTCTAAAAGAAAAGGAAACTAGTATGATCCCCGCGCCATTGCGCGATTTTTTATAAGTAAAATCTTACTAATATATATTTTTTTTAAGTAAAATCTTACTAATATATTAAACTAATATTATAACATAATTGTAAAAGTTCAGATAATTAAATATTTTGAATTAAACTCATGGGTTGAGAAAATGATTAAAGTAGTATATATATATATATATAGATATAGATTACTAATATTAATCTTATGTTTTCTTATTATTAATTTTATGTTTTGAATTAATCCCATTGTTTTTTTTAGAAAAAAACTACTAAAATTATAATTTAGGCTAAGATCAATGTTTTGAATTAAGCCCAATAGTTAGTAAAATTAAATCAAAAAGAGAATTAAAGGAAAAAGAAGAAAAAAAATAGAATTAAAGAAAATCAAAGAAAAATGGAAAAAAAAAAATGATTGGTCAAGACTCCTAAAATTCCTCTAAGCTTGACACATCATCCTAAACTCTTCTAAATTAAGAGTTTATATAGATATAGATAGTTAGTAAAATTAAATCAAAAAGAGAATTAAAGGAAAAAGAAGAAAAAAAATAGAATTAAAGAAAATCAAAGAAAAATGGAAAAAAAAATGATTGGTCAAGACTCCTAAAATTCCTCTAAGCTTGACACATCATCCTAAACTCTTCTAAATTAAGAGTTTATATATATATATATATATATATATATATATAGAGATTGTTTTTTTTAGAAAAAAACTACTAAAATTATAATTTAGGCTAAGATCAATGTTTTGAATTAAGCCCAATAGTTAGTAAAATTAAATCAAAAAGAGAATTAAAGGAAAAAGAAGAAAAAAAATAGAATTAAAGAAAATCAAAGAAAAATGGAAAAAAAAATGATTGGTTAAGACTCCTAAAATTCCTCTAAGCTTGACACATCATCCTAAACTCTTCTAAATTAAGAGTTTATATAGATTGTTTTTTTTAGAAAAAAACTACTAAAATTATAATTTAGGCTAAGATCAATGTTTTGAATTATGCCTAATAGTTAGTAAAATTAAATCAAAAAGAGAATTAAAGGAAAAAGAAGAAAAAAAATAGAATTAAAGAAAATCAAAGAAAAATGGAAAAAAATGATTGGTCAAGACTCCTAAAATTCCTCTAAGATTGACACATCATCCTAAACTATTCTAAATTAAGAGTTTATATAGATATAGATATAGATAGTTAGTAAAATTAAATCAAAAAGAGAATTAAAGGAAAAAGAAAAAAAAATAGAATTAAAGAAAATCAAAGAAAAATGGAAAAAAAATGATTGGTCAAGACTCTTAAAATTCCTCTAAGCTTGACACATCATCTTAAACTCTTCTAAATTAAGAGTTTATATAGATAGTTAGTAAAATTAAATCAAAAAGAGAATTAAAGGAAAAAGAAGAAAAAAAATAGAATTAAAGAAAATCAAAGAAAAATGGAAAAAAAATGATTGGTCAGGACTCCTAAAATTTCTCTAAGCTTGACACATCATCCTAAACTCTTCTAAATTAAGAATTTATATAGATATAGATAGTTAGTAAAATTAAATCAAAAAGAGAATTAAAGGAAAAAGAAGAAAAAAAATAGAATTAAAGAAAATCAAAGAAAAATGGAAAAAAATGATTGGTCAAGACTCCTAAAATTCCTCTAAGCTTGATACATCATCCTAAACTCTTCTAAATTAAGAGTTTATATAGATTGAACTTCAAGCTCGAAGTGAGGAGACTAAAATAATGTCTATGGATACTAGTTTGATGCAACCTCTTCAAGCAGAATATATACTCAGCCTCCAAAGAGAGATTTTAGCAAAAAGAGCCAGCCACAACGAAAATCAGCATTCTACATGATTGCACTTGATTTCCTGCATGAATAGTTTTGACTTTAGGTACATCTAATGGTTTTTCATTTGGCTACATGTTATGGTGTCGACAGTAGGTACATCTTATGGTTTTTACCCTTGACTTCCTTTAATGTTTTTTATGATTACACTTGATTATGTGTTTCAATTCCTTTTGTTTTAGTTTTTTTTTATGAAGGTTCAATAGTTAGAGCTGGTCTCCTACTGCAAGTTCTGTCCCTACAAGGGAAAAGTGATTTACGGAAAAGATTTTCTTGGATGTGAAGGGGCTTGTACACCTAAACTTGTTCCATGTTTGACATACATACCATGGAGAACCTTTGTCAAATTGATATGTATCAACTTGACTTTTTGACCATTTGTTTGATCATGATTCAAGTATGCATCTTATCATAATTGGTATGTCATCAAAATACTTTCTTTCTCCACACTGAGTATTAGTCAAACATAGATACTCGTAATAACAAAATAGTAAAATGCAGTAATAAGCCATTTGGTTGCCTATCGGGCTCTCCTTCAAATGTTAACAGAGTTATTCCTTAAAATATGCAACATAAAATTTTATTTATTATTATTCATAAATGTCTAATCATTACATCAACGTAGAAACAACATAATATTATTGGTTCATATAAAAAATAAATAGACTAATTGGCTCCATGTTTTTTCCACAAGTGCTCGATAAGATCTTCTTGGAGTTGAGTGTGCATTTGCCGATCTCTAACTCGATGTCGATTGGCAATGAACTCCATTATTGTCGGTGTACGATCAGCCGACAATGATATATGTGGAATGGCATCAACGTGATCGTATTCTTTTTCAATATCGATCATCTCCCTGAGTCTACGAATACGCTCATTGTCATCACGCTCATCTTCGACAATCATATTATGCATAATTATGCATGCCATCATTATATTTTTAAGATTATCCTTATCCCAAAGTCGTGTCGGGTTTCGAACAATAGCAAAACGTGCTTGCAGCCCTCCAAATGCACATTCAACATCTTTCCTTGCCCCTTCTTGCTCTTTAGCAAAATGTTTATGCTTATTTCTCTGTGGAGCTGAAATAGTCTTCACTAATGTTGTCCGTGATGGATAAATACCATCGGCTAGATAATATCCCATCTTATAGGGTCTCCCGTTCACCTTATAGCTAATAGGAGGGACACGACCTTCATCCAATCCACTAAATACATAAGATCGCTCTAACACATTTATGTCATTAAGAGACCCAGGTAATCCAAAAAAAAAACATGACATATCCACAAATCATATGAAGCTACCGCTTCTAAAATAATAGTAGGTTCAAAAATATGGCCAGCAAACATACCATGCCAAGCGGTGGGGCAATTCTTCCATGTCCAGTGCATACAATCGATGCTTCCAAGCATCCCAGGGAATCCACGTTTTTCCCCTATTGCTAGCAATCGGTTAAGGTCATTCTTATTTGGTGCCCGTAAGTACTCTTCACCAAAAACTTCAACAATTGCTAGGACAAACTTTTTTAGACTTTTAATAGCAGTGCTTTCCGCAATTTGCACATACTCATCAACATAATCGACTGTAACACCGTATGCTAGTTGTCGAAAAGCAGTCATTACCTTTTGTAGCGATGACAAGCCAAGACGTCCAGCAGCATTCCTCTTTTGAATAAAATACGAATCATGCGCGACGACGGCATCATGAATGCGCATGAAAAGATATTGCTTCATTCTGAATCTCCTTCGAAATAAAGTACTTCCATATTTCGGAGGATCATCAAAGTAGTCAAGGAAAAGTCGTTCATGACCCTTGCGTAGATCACGATGAACCACACGGTGACCAAGAATAGAACCACGATAAGCTCTTCCAGAACTCCGATCAGCGCGGATTTGTTCTTCGTCCTTAACAAGTAACATTTCTCATATTCATCATCAATATTGTCATCGTCATCCATAAAGTGATTAATTAGATAACGACTACCCAACGAACGAGAAACCATCAAAGAGGGATTGAAACTAGAGAAGAAATTGATTAAAGAAGATGAAAATTTGATGGGTGAAGTAATGAGAATTAGTCTTGATTGAAACTAGAGAAGAAATTGATTAAAGAAGATGAAAATTTGATGATTGAAGTAATGAGAATTAGACTTGTAATGTATTTATATAAATACCCATCAAAACTTAGTCATTTTTTCCAAAAATAAAAAATAAAAACTTAGTCATCTTAGCAAAATTAGGAGTACGTAAGAATAGGTGTGCAACAACCCACCCTTTTACCTAGCAATTGGAAAAACGTGATTACCTAGCTATTAGGAGTAGGAATATGCATCAAAAAATTATGTTGAGTCCAGCTTTAAATTTGATTGCCAAAGGGTAGTCCAAACATAATCTCATTCTATATATTTTGCGGGACGACCCCCATAATTTTTGATGCGGGACGACCCCCATTCTATATATTTTACGGTTTTTCAAAGCGTAACATATATAAATTTATAATATTTTTTAGATTTTACGATATTCCTTATATATGGACACATTATAATTTACACACAATATATATATAGACCAAACAATATATATATATAGACACACAAACACACACACGCACACACCACTTTATTTTTTGGTGAACGCATATACCACTTTATTATATACATTGTGTACGTAGTATGTATGTATATGTGTGTGTGTGTGTGTATATATATATATATATATATAAGCAGGCAGAATCTGCTCCCCATCCTTCTCGCTTCACTCGATTAACACAAATGAAGAACAACTGCTCCCTCGTGGACCTTCCCTCGTCCGAAAACCCCTTTACTTGGAGAAAAGGTGCTAATGGTATATTTACCATCTTCGGAAAACTCGACAGAGTGCTTGTCCATCATCAGATTATACATGACTATCCAAACCTTATTACCAAAAACGGGGCTTTTTCAACATCCGATCACTGTCCTATATTTATTTCACTTTTGAATGATGTCGCCTTTAAAGCTCCCCCATTCAAATTTGAAAATGTATGGCTGCATCGGAAAGATTTTCGCTATTTGGTGAAACAATCCTGGCGAGCTAGTTGCCCCGGCTCTGCTATGTTTCAATTAATGTTCAAACAACGAATTTTGAAACAAAAAGCCAAAATATGGAATAAGTCAACTTTTGGAAATATTTTTCGCCAACTACAGGAGGTAGATGATGAACTGCTCAAGATCCAATCGGCTAACCCAAGCAGGGTCTCGTTACCTTCGCTTTCCAGAGAACAACGCCTCATTAAAAAAAAGGAAAAACTCCTCCTCTTCCAAAAAACGTTTTGGAACCAAAGGGTCAAAATAAAGCATATCAAGCTATCTAATTCAAACACTTCGTATTTTCACCGTGTTGCTACTGGCCAGAGGCACCGAAAACAAATTCGCAACATATTCTCTAGTAACGGCACCCTAATTGTCAGTGAAGAAAATGTCAAAAATGAAATAAAATCGGACTTTGAAAAACGTTTTAAAAAAGAATCAACGGATGACCGATTATTAGAGGAATTGCTTAATCTTATACAGCCAGCTATCTCGGAAGAAGAAAACGCTTTCCTTATCCGGCACCCATCCAACAAAGAAATTAAGTCGGCAGTGTTTAGTCTTGGTAAGAACAAAGCCCCTGGCCCTGATGGTTTTACTGCCGAGTTCTACAAAGAATGTTGCGATATTGTTGGCATGTCTATAATTAGAGCGGTCAAGGGTTTTTTCTTGTCCAGGAGAATCCTAAAACAGATTAACCACACTTTCATCTCACTCCTTCCAAAAAGAGATAACCCGACAGCTACAAACCATTATCGTCCGATTAGCTTATGTTCCACAATCTACAAAATCATATCAAAAATACTCACTAAAAGGATCAAAGTAATTATTGGAAAACTAATTCACCCGCTTCAGGGTGCCTTTGTGTCGGATAGAGCTATACAAGATAACGTCCTTATAGCCCATGAAATTTTCCATTCCTTCAGATCCCGAAAGGGCCGTGAGGGTTGGCTTGCGATAAAACTAGACATGGAAAAAGCATACGACAGAGTTGACTGGAACTTCACTAGTAGAGTTCTCCAAAAATTTGGTTTCCACCCGACTTTTATCTCCTGGGTGATGGAGTGTGTATCAACTGTTTCTTTCTCAATACTGGTAAACAATGGTCCAACGGAAATGTTCTTCCCCACACGGGGCCTCCGTCAGGGTGATCCTCTTTCCCCCTTTCTCTTTATTCTCGGTGCTGAGGTTCTTGCGCGAAGTCTTGCGGCAGAATCAAACTCCGGAAAAGGTCAAATAGGCTTCACTTTTGGTCGAGGGGGTCCTCGTATCTCATTCCTCTCCTTCGCAGATGATATTATCATCTTCTCTAAGGGAAGCACTGAGGCAGGTCACAAAGTTAGGAAAATAATTGAATCATATTGTAAAGTTTCAAGCCAGAAGGTCAATTACCATAAATCTAGTTTCCAAACAACAAAAGGAATTACTGACTCAAAAATTTCTGAGCTCAACAACTGTCTTCATATTCCTAATGTCTCCTCTCTGGAGAAATATTTAGGTTGCCCCATCATCAATGGTAGGGTAAGCAAAACCACATTTGAGGACATCATATGTAGATCCAAAGATCAGTTGAGTAAATGGCGTGCTAATGCACTTTCACAACATGGCCACGCTATCCTAATAAACACAAATTTAGCATCCAAACCCCTTCACACTATGCAAAACTTTCTGTTACTTGCCTCGATACATAAGGAATTAGATCAAGTGAACAGAACTTTTTTCTGGAATGAAGACCTTCAATACCGTCCTCTTATTGGTTGGGATAGGATTTGTAGACCAAAAAGGGCCGGTGGCCTTGGAATTCGGAAATCAAAAGATATGAATGAAGCCCTCCAAATGAAACTTTTATGGAAAATTCTCGCTGAACCATTAAATGCATGGGTCTCCATTATTAGACACAAGTACCTCCGATCTTCAAACTTGCTATAATATAGGAAAAAGGGTGATTCATCATGGCAATGGGCCAAACTAACAACTCTTATTGACTCTTTCAAAACCGGGCTGATCTGGTCCATAGGAAATGGTAAATCGATAAAATTTTGGACAGATAACTGGGTCTCTTGCCTCTCGCTGAGAACTAGGGGTGACTTCCATCCAACTGGTAACCTGGACGAGACCGTTAGTGAATATATTATGGCCGGAAGATGGTGGTCAGAGAAGCTCCGTCAGGTGCTACCCCCAAATATTGTCAACGAAATCCTGGATATTCCTTTACCTTCTGCTCCATTTGAAGACCGTCTTTATTGGTGGCCGGACAGGGAGGGTTGGTTCTCCACCTCGAGTGCTTATAAACTGATTTCAGGTCAGTCTTTTCAGTGTCCTGATCCTAATTTCTGGATTTGGAACCTGGACATTCCACTAAAGGTAAAGAATTTTTTATGGAAAATATCTCAAGATGGCCTTCCCACTGCAAACAGATTAGCCCATCGAAGCGTTTCAGTGCCCACCACATGTTGTTTGTGTAACTTTGCTGTGGAAGATGATGCCCATCTTCTTTTGGAATGCCAATACATGACCTCTCTTCTCAGATTCCCAAATGACATCAGCTCAACTATTGCGGGAATGCTTCGGCAATCTAGAGATATCAAACCAATTATGGCCTTCATTGGGGACACCATTAACAATATATCCAAGGCTAAGCTTGCCTTCTGTTGGTGGACTGTATGATATTCCCGAAATCAGCTTATCTTCAGGTCAGTTCCTATTCCCAATCGGGACACCACGCTCCATATCATCAAAACACACGAGCTAAATTGGAGTAAATCCTCTAATTTTGAGGACGGTCTCGGGGTTGACTCTGTCTTGCAGCCACGAACCGGGCATGAAAGCCGACGGAAAACGAACCGCACAAATATTAGCTGGCGTAAGCCACCCAGAGGTAATCTATAATTAAACTTCGACGGTTCCTCCCTCTCCAACATGACTAGCACTGCTGGTACTATTATTCGCGAATGGGAAGGTCGGGCTATTAACATAGGATACAAAAAACTGGGTAAACAAAGTCCTTTAAAAGCAGAAGCGCTTGCCTTAAAACTTGGGGTACAGAACGCAATAAATCTACGAATTACCAAACTTCACATAGAGGGAGACTCGAGTATAATTATTGACCATCTCAACAGAAAAACAAAATGTCCATGGGAAATAGAACTTATTTTGTCAGATATTACGACTCTGTTAACAAATATGGAAAGTGTTTCTTTCCACCATGTACCCCGATTAGGTAATAGAGTGGCTGATAAGGTTGCACATCTTTGCCACTCTGCCTGGGGTACTAATATTCAGAATGATCCTGGTCTTCTTGACCTCATCCGAAAGAATGCCTTCGGGTAGAGTCTTTCTTCCCCGAATTTTTTCCTAATAAAAAAAAAATTAGATTGAGATACATGAAATTTAAATTAAAATTTAATTCACCATTAAAAAACTAAATTACAATTCTCCAAAATGGAGAATTTGTTGAAATTGGGTTAAAAAATTTTTAGGGAAGATGGGTTGTCATTCTCCATATTTCTTAAAATATGGAGATGCTCTTGGGGATGCTAAGTAACGAATTCTCAATTCTCCAAATCAATTCAAATTTCAACATTTCAATTAGGAAAAATGGTTGAAAATAATACGAACTATCCATTGTGAACCAAAAATAATACCAACTTTAAAAATCACAAATTTATATAAAAACTATCTCATATTAAATCAATATCAAAACAATGTCCATCATTTGCAAACCAAAATTAATTTGAACTCAAAATATAATTGATAGAATATTTGGGCAAAAGATTGTAAATTAAATGGTGGAAAATGTAAACCAATGTTCATTTTCTTGATTCCAACAACATGCTCAAATGGAGCTGGGCATCGCCTCCCTCGATCTCTCTCTCCCTCGGTCTTAGTCGATCTCTCAATCACTCCTCGTACAATCTATGGGGCTCAGATTTCAAACCTATGAAGACAACCCTCTCTCTCGCACAATCTTGATTCCCATCCTCTCGCGGATCTCAAGAACAACTCCCATGACTGCCTCCCTCAAACTTCGAGTCGATCTCGATCGACCCCTCTTATCTCCTCGCCCTCCTCCTCCTATCACCTTGCAATTTTCGAGCCTATCCGAAGACGAAGCCCAAATCAAGCCGCGTGCATAGGTAGAACCACGAGGGTTGAAGGGTGTGATGGTCACCTACACACAGTACACCCTGGAGCCACCCCTGATTTGAAGTAGAAATCTTGCCCATTGAAATCCCTAACTAGTTTCGACATCAATTTGGCACCCGCTTTGTAAAGATGCAGTTTGAGCAATTGCAAAGTCAACTCTGACACAATTCTTTGCCTTCAAATGGTTGTCGTCGAGGTTGCCAGAGTCTAATGTCCTTATGCCGACAACCAGGGGAGCCCACAGGGGGTGCAAGGGGCGGCCGCCCCTCTATATGGCGGCGGGAAAACGTAATATTTTTACAATAATTAAAAAAATTGAGGTAAAAATTTTGTAAAAAAAAGTTAAAAAGAATAAAAATGTTGTTTAGCTTAGTTGATAAAGAAAGAAAATGAAACATAAGTAATCAAGAGGTTATGGGTTTAAACCTCATTATACACTATTTTGGAATGCTTTTTACTCCTACCAATTGTTTTCTATTATAAATATCATATTTAAATCAAATTTTATAGTTTTATTTTAATCATAAGAATATTCATTTTGCTAAACATATATTGTTAAAAAGTTCTACTAATTTTTATTCCTATGAAAATTTTTTACTATCGATGTCAAATTTAAACCGTATTTTACGGTTTTTTTCACATTTTTCAATCCTATCATTTTTTTCCATCTACAAATGACATATTTTTTTAAAAAAAATTATAATTTTCTTTCATATTTTCTAAAAAGTATTCATCAAGCGATACACACACACACGGAAAAAAAATTATTAAATTTTATTTTATGAATTTTTCTAATAAAATATCATTTTTATAGCACAATTTATGGTTTTCTTTCAATATTTTTTTTTAAAAACTATTCTACCAAGAAAAAAAATTATCAGAACAAAAATTTCACCCCCTCTAGAGAATCATGTGGTCGCCCCTATCGACAACCTCCGTTCATATTGTCGCCTTTGCCGTATCACACAAAGCTTTTGTGGGTTTGATTTCAATCGGTGAAATTAGGGTTAATGTTTCAATTGTGACTCACACGCTTCCTATGTAATATTATTTATTTATTTTAATATTAAACTATATTGAATTCCGAATAATCTTATCCACTCATTTCATCCAATTCTTCGGTCTAGATCCGTTCACAATTTATAAGCTAAAGAATGTTTACACTGAAGCCAACCCCTACGTATAATCAACCATTTTAAACACTATCCACAATTTTATTGGTGGTATGTTGTTTGGATCTTGCCTGATTTCTTAAACTTTTAGACAAAAGTTTTTTCGGTCTGTTTTACTAAACATAAAACTGGTCAATTCCAAACACAGCCGATAGGGGGCGAGGTGGGTTTATTTGGGAACCTCCCCCTTCATAAAAAAACGAGCCGAATAATCCTGAAATCGAATACAACCTTTTACCTCCTTATTGAGAATGTTCAGACAAAAAGAATGTATTAAAATAAAATGAATCGAATCAAATTTGATTAAATAAAGATCTTATCAGAATTTGCAAACTGATGGAAGTTGGCCCACCACCTATACAACTGCATCAAAGTTCCAAAAAAATGTAACAAGAGTTAGCTAAGGTAATGGCTACCATTACTCTCTCCCGATGAAGATCTATTCAAAAGGATTGGCAGGCTTCTTGAGCCCCATCGAACCTGCACTACTGGTCCCTGCATTCTTGAGCAAATCGGAATTAGCACTGGTGCACAATGAGAGGAGCTCATATTAATGGGAGACGGTCTGTTGGGTCCGGCTACTATCATCAGTTCCACATCGTTTTCTTACATGCATCCCTACCAAAAATATGGAATGCAATCGTAGCTCCAGAGTCACATTTTGATGCATAACCCAGAGTCTGGTAACAAAATCACTAAACATCAGTGTATAATGACACGTGTGAGAAATAGATAAGCTTATTATCTGTAAAAATGAGCATGTCTTCCAAAGAGAAATGTGACTAACTTAGCTTTGCAAATATGATCTCTCTATAATATTATTGAGATAATGGATTCGATCACCCTCTCCCAGTGTATTATTATAGACTAAAGGTTCCAAAACATGTATTGCATAAAAGATCAGTATACTGCAAAATGCAAGGTTAAATTTTTACAATTTTACCTGAATTATGTTGTTAAGGTTTGCTTTGACTATTTCCTCCATATAACATTTCCCATGTCTCAAAAGGATTGGCTGGTTTCTTGTGGCCCATCGAAGAACCTGCATTGCTGGACCCTGAATTCTTATTCACATCTGAACTCGCACCAGCGCCTACAGAGGGGTTCATGTTAATGGGAGATTTAGTCTGCTGGGTATGGATAATATGATCTGTTCCACTACTCTTATTTACATTTGACCCAAAAGCTGGTGTGCTACTCAACGGACTCCGAGTAGCTCCAGAACCGCATTTTGATGCAAACCCCAAAGTTGACAGGAGAGACCTTTGGCCAGAACTAATCGTGTTCTTCCCCTGTGCATTGTCTAACCTGGTCAAGAATGGGGTGGAGGAACTCGCCAAACCAGATAACTTGAAAGGAGCAACATTTGCCTTCTGGGCTGTATCAACAGAATCCTTTTTATCTCCGGCAGATGCAGCCAAACTGCTATTCCCAAAAGCAGGAAAGCTCAATTGTTTCTTTTCCCCGTGAATATCCGATGAACTTTTCCCAAAGGTGAAAATGCCGGTCATATTTGAAATAGGTACTGATGGTGCCTCTGATATTTTTTCCGGAATAGACACATTGCTAATCGTGCTTTGGTTCAACAAAACACCAGCTTCAACACCATTGCTGGTTTTCTGGGAAGCTTGCACACCCCTGGCAGAAGCATTTGGCGGCAAGTTTCCAACGTTGAGAAACGTAAACCCCTTTGGTGGCTTAAAAGGCTCATTTGCCTTGGGTGTCGAAATATTGTCTTTTATGTGCTCCATTGGATAGGCTTGAACTGAAGACCTCGCCCTCGAAGCTGTTGTTCCTTCGGATGTTCCGCTAGGAGCACCAGCTTCATATAAAAGTTGAGATTTCAGGGATAAATTAGCCTGTTTATGATTTGTAGAAGTGCCAAATGGAAAGTTCCCAGAAGAGAAGAAACCTTTTGTTTCCTGTGCATGCTTATTCACTGCACCAATTGCTAAAGTGCCCTTTCTTGTCTCAACCGTTGAAGGACTTTTTGTTAGCGGGATAGAATCAGAAAGAGATGGATTTAATGACTTTGCCTCAGGCGTTATCTGGCACGGAGTTATCTGGCAAGGGTACAATCCCATTAAGCACATAATGACACCAAATATATGGAAAAGGGGAAACAAACTGTAACAACACAATGAGATACTAAACAAAAGTAAATTAGGAACCTCATGAGAAAATAAACAGCTTTCGCCTCGGTTGCAAAACCCAGTAGACACATAGTTGTTGCATGGATACTTGGATAGCTGATGATCAAATGGACAGTCATCTCCTTTTAAGCATCCTTGTCGCGCAAAATGACAGCATGGCTAGATGATGAGGATAAGAGGGATGTATCATTAGAAAACAGGAAAAGGTAAGAGAAGCATTAATAACAAAACTCAATTACAAAGAAACACTCGGGAGGTGATGCATGTCCAGAGTTTAAGGATCACAAGGATTCGGAGGAAATATAACTAAAAGCCATATTAAATAAATGCAAATCAGGAAAACAGTTGTCCTTTCTCCCATCCCTTGCCAATCTGTACAGCAGCCAGTCTTGACAAGAATGGAACTCGACCACCATATGCACAGCTCCAGGCTTACTTATCAGTGAGCAAAGAGATTTTTTTCATAAAAAGTATCTAAATCTGATATACAATCAACGTATATTTTGCCAGATCATGCATTAGTTAAACCTTACCTAATATCATCAAGAGGCAACCTTTGTAATCTAGAGCTAATATAAAATCAACATATATTTCACCACATCTATCTAGAAGTTGCAAACCACAACTAGACGAGAAAAGAGTGACATGTACTCATGCTTGAATGGAAAATAAAGACTAGCATAGAATTGTACAGGAATAAAGATTCGAGCTGACAGACTCTACCTTGGATTTTGTCAAGGGAACTACATCATGAGAAAATTTGCATGCCTCACCCTGAAAACCAAAGAGTAAATATTAATCAAAATAGACTTGTATGCAGGTACTAGGATTTGCATGGGATAGAAATAGACTCCCAGGTCTATTTTGGACTGGAACTAACGTTCATAAAGGAGAGACAGAAAAGAAGTGACCAATGGAGTTTCTTTAGTGAAAACAAGAGGCATTAATGCATGATTGGGATTTCAAAACAATCATGCTTAACTACATACAAAACAATATCAGAGATCTGGATGCAAGCGATCTATACAGCAATACCAATTACCAGAAGTTGAAGGAAGATGCCAAGTTGAACATAAAACAATATTTCTTTTATCACATAAGGAGAATAAACTGAAATAGCTTCAGACAACATAAAGTGGTCCGATATAGCACAAACAGTAAGTCCCATGCAATGTGAAAAAGTTGCTACAGACATGACATAAAAGCAACACTCAAAGATAAATGATACTCCGTACTGATTTAGCCATGGTATTTTTCATTATGGCGTAAAGACAGGAATTAAATGTTTAGGAACAGTTTTCTGCTTGGCTAAGCTGGTGAAGAACTATAACGAAGGACCAAAAAAGGAAACGGAAATGTTGCAGCTGGTTCCACTAGGAAGGAAGATGAAGGGGTTTCCTTCCCCTCAATAATTAAGGGTTTTAGGTAGCCACAACACCAGAAATGGTACACTTCTTATTTTACCCTTCTACCAGGCTTTGATTATCAGTGAACATCATTCATCATACAATGGGAGGCAAAGATTTCTCCACTTCTCCCTTGAGAATCAACAAAATTGTAGACCTATGTCAAGTAAATTTTACAAATTTACACAAAGCATAGGAAAGGTAAATATGTTATAATGTTACTGTTCTCCCTGGTTGTATTAGATCAGAGAAATAAGAATAAGAAAGAGAAGAAAGATTAGTATGCAACCTCGGTGCATCTTCCCTTTAGATAGTGGCGGCAAGGAGAGACGGGTTTTTGTTTCTGAATGTGTTGAATTCTCAGTCGCTTAACCCCAAGTTTCCTATTCTTTTCTGCTCTCTTCTTTCGCTCTTTCATCTGCCCAATAAAATAAAATTGTAGTTAGCAGACAACATACTGCCAGTTAGCAAAAAAAATAAAAAAAACACAGACAAAACGCTTCTTGGTACCCAAGAAAAAACAAAGCAAAGCTATTAACAAACTGAGAAATGAGAAAAAAAAATCCCCAAGTAAACCTTTTTCCTAGCTTTACGTTCCTTGGACACTATTCGTCTTTTAGTCTTGGAAACCTCCTGCCATAGATGACGAGCATGTCGCCTCACAGATTAGATATTTAGAGAGAAAAGAATTTACAAAAACAAATGGTATCATTATCATTAGAACAACTAAATATCATCCAAATACACATAATGGTATCATTATCATTAGAACGACTCACCCTTTGGGGTAGGTGGTAAAAAAATATCCCCAGTTTTTTTGGCCAAATGGTATAATTATCATTAGAATAACTCTATCGACCAAATGCACATAAGATCTTAATTCTATCGATTGTATGTCTGCATATTTTGCTAGATTTATGGTCGGAAAAAATTAGTCAGGATATTCTTCCTCTAGTAGAACGGTGGGAATATTTTTTTAACACCCCTCTAAAGGTTGGTTATTTTAATTAATTTCGCAATTTAATAATAAAAAAAAGCTAAAGCTTTTAACTTATTATTAATAATCCAAAATAAATTGTCAACATGAGCCACTACCTCTTCCTTTGCTTTATCCCCTGTTTTAGGCTCTTCCTTTGCATTCAAAGTGATGCTTGCCACCTGCAACATACAACCACCAGTCTACCTTAAAATCACGACTTTGAAGAGCACGGTTCCAAAAATTGCGAAAGAGTTGGCTAAGACCCAAACTGCATCACTGCACAAATTGTCCTAATTTTACCATCTTTAACAAAATCCTAATTTTTTTCTCTATTCATTGGAAGAAGATAATAATTACTTTAGCTAAAAAAAATAGCACAAAGAAGATATCCTTGAGAATCTATATTAAAACTGTAAAATAAATAAACTGTCAAAATGAGCCACTACCTCTTCTTTTGCTTTATCCCCTGTTTTAAGCCCTTCCTTTGCATTCAAGACAGTGATTCTTGCCACCTGCAATATACAAGCATCAGTCTATCATACATTCATAAATTTGAACAGCACACTTCCATAAAATGTCCCACTGAAACAGTCAGTTAAGAAAAGCCCATTGGCTCTGTTTGATCTCTGTAGAATAAAAAGATGTGAGATGTCTGATTACTTGGATGGAAAAAAACAAAATATAACACCACATTTTTTTTTCTTCATGAAGAAGCAGATGTAGCACAGATGCATTATAGAACGTTTCCATGTTAAACCATACAAATAAACTAGGAAAACAGTAAATTGATTATGGAGAACATGGTAAAAATAGCAGCAACCCCACCCACAAAGTGATTACAAAAGAGTCAGCCATACAAAAAAAATTGACATAAAAAATGAAAATTGACAAGTGATAATGCATATGAAGGTGGATCAATTACTGCTATACCTTTTTCTCTTCTTTCCTTTTCTTTGAAGTGGATCCCCTCTCTCTTTGTGCACCACTTCTGTCAACCTGCAACAGATTAACAAAGTTCTCAGAAACTAATCATATAGAGCAGCTTAAATGCCTTGAGCAAACCTGAAAACATACAAAATACCCGCCCAATATCTACAAAATGGTGAAGAACAAAAGAAATAAATTTTATGAGGGACTAATTCAGTGCCGACAAAAAAACGATTTTAAGATACTAAGGAATAGGATAAAACCAAAAGAATGCCAAAAAGAAGGTTGCACAAAGCTATCCTTTAATTTCAAAAACATCGTATGCAAAAAGCTCAGCATTCGTTTCAAACAGAGACAGGCTAATAATAGAAAGTCCAGCATCCATCCTTTCTCACAACAATTAAATTTGCAGAAGATGGTAATTGAAAGATTAAATAAATAACAACAACAAATGGTCAGAGCAAGCAAAAATGAACAAGGAGACATTGAACTTACTAAGATTGTTCCACGGTCAATGATCTGATTGATTCTACCAAATTCCACAATTTCTTGCTTGATTTTAAGGATAGCCTCAGAAAGAGATTTTGCCTTCACAATAATATAGTCATGATAAGGCTCAAATAGCTTATAATATCTGTTCTAAATCTAATGAGAACGGCAGGAAAAAAAATATATATTATTTACAAGACATTGATTTCAAATGATCGAACTTTTGAAAGAGAAGTCATTATAAGCAATAGAAAAGCCTTAACTAGAAGAAAAGAGTGTGCTCAAATGAAGTGAAACAAACAGGAGTAAGAATTCCCAGATGGAGATGACATGTTGAAAAAAATGTCAAGCAAAGAAACAATCATGATTCATATTGCCATGAAAATCATTTTCCACTAGACAATAACGTATTCAGAACAGAATCAACTTAATATATACCATCTCCATCCAGACAATAATGCATAAATAGTATAATATATCAGCAACAGTTACTTTTCATTTTCACATCCATACAGATTAAAATGATTCTCCATACTTACCTCTCTAAGTTGTAACAGTTGATCTCTAGAGTACTGAATATGATCACTCCTACGGGAGCAAGGGTTGAAATTCTGCAGCACCAAATTTGAAAAAGAAGCTATATGATATACTTTAAGAAGTAAGATGGACAAAAGACCACAATTGTGGTTTTATCAACTCCATTTCATACCTTGCACTCATGAAAATTGAACTTCAAATTTCGCCTTCGAACTCAATATAAAGAACAAAGAATGTGCTTAAGATTCAACAAGGCAACTAGTACAAGCTAAATCATGTTATTGGCAAGCAAAAAGACCCATCTCTCTTTTCACTTCTCCATTATGTCAAACTTCAAAACCCAAAATTCACTGAGTACCAAAATAATCATCCCAAGATTCCCACAAAGGAGGGTTTGCTGCCAAACTCATTAACAAATCCTATAATGATGTCCCTACACACACGTACTACAGCTCTATTTACATTAACTTTGGGTTATTAATGCAATGCTGGAGTTTGGTTTTACTTTTGATTTTGCAAAATCACAAAATCTTTCTTAAATAAAAACATGTTTGAATAATATAGTTGATATATACTTACAAAAGCAAACATGATTAACAGTATCAGATTTCTAGTAAACGTATTTATTATGTGAAAGATAAAGCCAATTACACAAGAACAGGGCTCTGGAACAAAGCCTGGAGCAACTTTAAATAAAGAAAAGAGGATAACTTAACACAAGAGAGACAAAAAACTAATTAATGAGTAAGATGTTTTTTTTGGCTCATGTGAAGGCACTTAGGCCCATTACAATAAATAAGGGGAGGGGGGTCGAATTCATGATTTATTGGTCACTACATGTCATCTTACTGGCTAAGCTACTAAGGCCTGACTTAGTGAGTAAGATAGTAAGATGTAGTAACAGGATAAAGGTAAGATGAAGATAGTAACACAGCAAAACATTATTGAGCATGAGAGAGTAGTGTTTTATCAATACAAGTTGATTTTTCCCTCTCTCATATAAGGAGCCCACGATATTTCTAAAAAATATGTTTTCATCTAGAAGTTCAAAGTGTCAAATGCTATATATCCCACTTGCTCCTGTCTCCTAGCCCACACCAGCTTTATTTCTCAAACATGTTTGCACCAGCCTTATTTTTCAAGCATGATTTGAAAGGCAATTTTATTTCAAACACACGGCCTTTTATGAATGACCTATCCTAACCAATTAATTTCTTACAACTTGAAAAGCGTTACTACATACTACATTTTTTCTTATTTATTATGGAAAAAATATCATTGAAAAATATTAAATATTATGACATAGAAATAATAGAAAAACACAAGCAAAATGAAGCAAAAGTCAAACCTGTAAATTCTTTTGTCCATCCTTCACTACAGGCATCTTTCTGCGATTATATGTTTTCAATCCATCTGAAAACAAGAATGGCAAGAGAAAAGGAACTTGATTGAGGCAATGCGTTTTAAAGATGGTATTATTTGTTTAGATCAAAGATAACACCTGCTGTGTTGCTGCGTGTTGGTGCAGTAGTGGTCCTTAATATTGGCTGCTGTTGACATAGCAGTGACTGCCTGCAACTGGGTGGGGGAAGATCACCTGATGCAATGGCAAAATTGATTGGAGAAAGAGGGAAATTTTTAGAATGCCCATGTGGCACTTCTAGCTGCAATGAATGCCAAAAATAGTAAATTGTTTTCTGATGGTAAATTGGTTATCATCCAACTTCCTATTTGAGCTTTGGTCCCAAGGACTGAGTCCTGCCAAAATATTTCTACTTAAATGCACCATGACCTTGTCCAGAGTCCAGACCATGGTGTATGTGTAATGTGATTTGTCCACTATAAATCCTAAAACAAAAAGAAAATTATCAAATCAAGTTGGCCTGGTTTTCCTATGTCACGTCATGAAAATTAACCGGTCGCCAAATTTTAATGCTATAAGTGATACAGATGCCAGAGCAGTTGGGTAGTTGCTAGCATTTCGGTGAATGAATATGACATGATCAGGGCTGGCCAATTGTCTACCGATGTTACTCTATGATTATTAGGTTTGTTGTTTTTTTGTTGATGATGATGAACTGCTCTATGGTTAGTTAACAATGTGTAATATGAGTTGCATGATTTCATAAAATTTAATGGATTTTATATTCCCCAGAGATTTCAAATTTAAAACATGCCAAGTGGAGTTTTTTTTCTTTCAGGCTTTTCAATTATGCAGATAGAATCCTGAAAGCATTGAGTTCATAAGTTTCAGATTTAACAATCTGCGAATTTGGTGGCCAATATAAGCGAGGAATAAAAATCCTAACAAATTTAACGGGAGGGGGGAAAAACATATTGACAGCTGAATTGGGATATAATTACCTTGTCCAGAGCTCTCTTGAGACGCCCACCAAAAATTATCACAAAAAAGTCTAGGCTTTTTCGTTTCCTTAAGATAGTTCTCCAAATTACCTGGGAAAAAAAAACAAATTTCAGACCAAGAAGAACACAAATTAACTCCGTCTTCGACAAAGTAGAGAGAGGCGACATAAACAGTAAATAATTGAAAACTTATACTGGGAGAAACTAGAAAGCAAACAAAGAAGAAGAAGATACCAGGTCTAAGATATTCTGGGAGAAACTGCGCCCAACGAGACCTCTCAGGCTCCGAGCCGAAGTGCGCATTGAAGAGAGAGACTTCCCGGAAGAAATCAGTCTGCACGGGCCGTTTCCAGGAAATTGAAGAGGCAGGCGGTTCGACAGATACAGGACTGCGCTGGCCACTATCGGAGGAGTCACGGGAGGCGGCCAAGCTCTGAACGACGGAGAAAAGACGCTGTAGCCTCTGGTCCCGATCATTGGCGGGGTTTGGATGACTGTGGCTGCGATCGCCGATGTTAGGGTTAGGGTTAGGGTTTTGGTTGCCGGCGGGATGATTTTGATGTGCGGCAATTGGATTCTCCATCGGAATCGCTGGTTACGGTGGTGGAGCAGTTTGGGAGGAGTGAAAAGGGAATCCGAAGTCTATTGAGCACTTCCCCCTTGGAGCTTCAAATGGAGCGGCAAAGGAGTAATAAACCTCAAAAAAAAAAAAAAAAACCGCCCTTTAAGCTCGTGTTTGCTAAACGCGTAAATAATACTCTCTTATATCGTATCTCGTTCGATTTTTTAACACATATTTTAAAGAGCTAAAAACTATCAATATCTGTAGTTCAAGAGTGCACACCTCCTGATTAAAAGGCTTTTTTTAAAAAATTGCTATAAATTGTGTGGGACCCACGTGCTAATAGCACTCCCACTTTCCTCACTTTCCTTCGTCATGTACGTGCTACCCAGTACCCACCCACCCCATTTCTTGTTTTTTTTAATATAAATAATATTTTTGGTTTTGTGGTTTAATTGTAAAAAATAAATGAATATGGATGATTCTTTGGTGGGACCCACCTCATTTCATTCGTTTTAAAATTTTGATCATTTCACCGAATAATGTTTCACGTGCCACCGAATAATGTTATGATATCTTTTTCCATCTAGTTCAAATCAAAATTTGTCAATTCCCATGAATAATTTGTTACATGCTATCGAATAATTTGTCACATACTTACGATTTTAATGAATAATACTTCATATTTCACCGAATAATGTTTCACATTTCAACGAAATATCTCATAATTGATGGGTTGTGATTAAAAAAAATCTTATATAACCGAATAATCATTAGGAATTCACCGAATAATGTTTCATGTGTAACAAATAAAATTAACAATCTCATATTTCTCTAAAAAAAATTAAAATTGTCGTGAATAATCTTTAAACATTCACCGAATAATGCTTGTATTTCACTGAATAATCATTATAGCCTCTTTTATCGACATGAATTCCAAATAAGATTCATGAATGCAATCGAAACTTAATAACGAAATTCGATAAACCAGCAACCACACCAATTCAAAGAGATTAATTCCAATTGCCATAAACCTAACCTAAAAAATAACAACACAAAAACAACCTTTTTCACTATCGAGTTGACAAGATTTGATATTCTCAGCAACAACACCCTTTCGAGTCGACTATACATCACAGGCTGGTAAAAGTGATTTGCAGTGACATTCATCGGACGGATAATTAGGGATCCAAATCCTCACTACCTTTAAATCATCCCGATAACTGTCGTAGCCGAAGCCTGTAGCATATATAATTGTAAAAATTGTAAAAGTGAGCCTGTAGCATAATTGTAAAATCTCGTCACCATCCCAATCTTATCTAGAATTCATAAATATCTTGATTGTTGATTCAAAAATAAATAATAAGATTGGAATTTCGACACCATCCCAATCTTATTTGGAATTCAAAAATAAATAATACTCCCCTAATTAATATATGGTGGTGGCGAAGGCGAGGTGTAGAAGGATGAACAGAGAGATTGGAGGGCCTTTCGACCGGACATCGGCGTCACATCGCCGTCGTCGACTTCGCCGCCATGATCAAGGACAGCCCTTGCGACGCCGCTCTCGCTGCCAGCACTAACCCCTGGACCACCGAGACGATTTTCGAAGTCCTTCGCTCCATTCACAGGTTCTTCTTCCTACCCACCCGCTCCATCTTCGAGCGTCTCTTCTTCGCCGACGCCTCCTCTTCACCGGCGGCTCCTCTTCGCCAATGGTATATATGGTGCTCGCCACCTGTGGTTGGGTGAGGTCGGAGGGAATCAAAGGCGTATCTTTGATCTGTGATGGTGGAAGAGAAGATCGAGCGGCATTGGATTTCTCGGTTGCTTTCCAGCCTTTATCAATAGGGAATGGGTAAATTAGGGTTAGTGGAGACACGCGCTTTTGATAAGTAGTGGGGGGTTGATTTTTTCTATTTTATGTGCGGGACCCACTTACTTTTATTAAAAAAAAAAGAAACTCCCTTTTAATCTCGTTCATCCATCCGAATCAATCTAATGGTCCATAATTGTGCACAAGGTACACCCTAAGCCTTGTGCACAAAATACCCAACCTCTCTAATATCTAATATAATACTAAAACAATTGCTTCTCATGCCACATGGCAATTTTTCCTTAAGAATTGACTTATGTGGCAACTTAACATCAATCATGGACCCACTTAATTAATTTTTTAATTTTATTGGTCGAAGATAATAACCTCATTTTAAATTAATTAATTATTTTATTTGACTCTACCTTAAATCATTAATTAAAATTTATCTTTTATAATTATTTTGATGGAATAGTCATTTATGGTAAATTCCCTAATTCAAATACACGGGACAAAATCTTTTAGTTTGTTAAAAATCATTGATTTTAATTACTTACTTTTGTGTAAATTTATTTTTAGTTACTGATATGATTCATTTTCTAACAAATTTAATTATAATTTATTTCTAAAATTATTATTAGTATTTTTTATATTAATTTGAAATCATGAAATACGATGAGATTTGAAATCTTTAACCACCAAATTTTTTTAATTATTAATCTTCCCTTGCAAGATTGTTTCCTCCTTATAAAAACCATGTTAACAACTTTGTTGCATTTAAGTTTCATCTTTTAATTTAATTAGTTATTCATTAAAATAAATCTAATGATAATTTAATAAAATTACAAGAATATTAATATTAATTTATCCCAAATGTTTTTTTGACCGTTTGAATTAAAACTAATGATAATTTAACAAATTTATTTTTTTTCTCATTTGTTTTGAGTTAAAACTTAATATCTTTATTAGTTACCGCATTTTACCCTAAATTTTTTTTTTGTGTGTGTGATTTAGTAAAATATTTCCTCATATGAACAATATAATTCACTTATTTTATCTATCTAAAATTATAAACACCTTAAACTAATACGGAGTATCTAAAATATAATTTTATAACTCAATCAGTTATTGAATGTAAAAATTCAAGCTTGAGATCCAAAATATTTTCATTCATTTTTTATTTTTGTCATATGTTTTATGACACTGAGCTAACTATCCATGCTTTGGCCTAATATATAATAATAAAGCTTCTATTTAGACATTGCAAATCATATAATTGCTCAAATAAAACTAATATAAAGATAATATATTTGATAGAGTTTTTAGCTTCTTAAAAAACATATCAAAAAAATAAAATTGCCTACATTTTGAGATGAAAGGATTTTTTTTACTTTTAAGTTTATTAATATAATATATCTTTTTTTTATGTGCTCTTCATCCCAAAGTTCTAAGAATTCCATTCACGAGCGTTTGTATTTGTGGAATGTGTAGTCCAACTTCCAAATTATTGGGTTCTACCTTCCAACCCATTACCACAACAAATGTGTGTTTAATGCTCAAATTAATCAATCTGCTTACTAAAAACTTAAAAGGCTAAAAAAAACTCATTCTCAAACAGTAGTGGTGACTTTAAACTTTGTACTACCTTTGTCTCAAAATATCGGTCGTTTTACTTTTTAGCACGTTTTGTAAGGAGCTAAATTTTTTATAAAATATTGAATTTTCTTTATTAGTTTTTAAAAATAATAATATACTTATTATTAATAAGCGTAATATTATTTTTAAAAACCAATAAAAATATAATATTTTACAAAGTTTTTAGCTTCTTAAAAAACATGCAAAAAAATAAAACGATCTATATTTTGAGACGGATGAAGCATTTTTTTTTTACTTTTAAGTTTAATACAAGAATATTTCTTCTCTCATTTTTATGTGTTCTCCATCAAAAAGTGCTTAAAACTCTATTCACCTAGAGTTTGTGTAATATGTAGTCGAACTACCAAATTATTTGATCTTACCTTCCAATTCATTAACACAACAAAAAATAATAGTAGAGGGCCACATTTTTATATCCTGCATCAGACATTATTTTTTATCCAAATTTATATTATTTTGTTAAATCATTTTAATATTATTATAATAGTATAATACATCTAATATATAATGTAAATAAATTATGGTAATATATTCTATAAAATATATTATAATTTACAAATCCCGTGCGTTACACACGGGTACTACGCTAGTACATATACTAAAACGATGCATTGTTGCCTGCGTGGCGGTGCGTGAGTGAATCTGCCTACGTGGCGGCGCGTGAGTGCGTCTCGCAAAACTTTCTCATGGCAAAAAGGAAATCTAATAAAAATAATTAGATAGTTCTAATCTATATAATTAAAAATGATTAAATAAATATTTTATTTTACCATTAACTCATATAATTAGATAGAATCTTATAAAAGAGTAAATATTATATAAGGAAAAAACTATATCAATATAACACAATCTATCTGTGCATAAATACTTTAGTAAACTAACGTAATAAATATATACCACATACAATATTTAATAAAAAAAATTAAAATATTTTAAAAATCAACTATCTATTTAATTATATGAGATTTAATTAACGATATATTAGGGAAAAAAACCTTTTACCTTATAAATATGAATTTTATTTATATTTCAAGAGAATACAAATAAAAGATAATTAGATTATATATCATTTGTTGAACTAATTTTTTGGTGGAAACATGATTTATATTTAGATTATTATTTATTTATTTATTGGAAACCATCTAAATTACTTATAATATTGTATTAATGTATTCTCCGATAATTGAATAGATGGAATATCTTATAAAAGAGTAAATATTATATAAGGAAATAACTATATCAATATAATTAAACGCAATAATACTAATAAATTTGGCATATACAGATATACAAATTTCCATATAAGTGTATCTCCATCTGGATTATAAATAATCTATCCAATGAAAGATTTATATATAAATTACACCATATGGACGAGACCTAAAAAAGAAATTAGATTTACCCAATTGCCATATAGACGAATTTTATGGCGGATCTTTGGGGTCTTGGCGGGTCTTGGTGATCTTGAAGGTCTTGGCGGAGGAGTGAGGTAAAGGGATTTAGGTGGGGGTCTAGGCAGGCCTTGAAGGATTTTTTTAGAACAGTGATCGTAATTACCAAAAATATTAATATATAAATAGTAAATATTTGATAGGTGTTATCGATTATTTCTGGTGAAAAGAAATATTTATATCAAAATTAATCATTTCATAGTTATTTTATTTATATCTATATTATTTTTTAGGAGAATGAGTTATTTAGATCTAGATTAATTTTAATCTTATATTTTCAGTTATTAGTTTAATTATCATAATGTAATTCATATTTATTTATTTATTTATTTTCATATTTATAATAGGATTTTTTTATAGATAATAAATATACGTTTCGGCTATATACACCGCAAATCCCCACGTCCTTAAGGACGTGCTTGCACGTTCTTAAAGACGTGCTTGCACGTCCTTAAGGACGTGCAGGTGGGGTGTACTTTTTTTTTTTTTCAAACCCGGACGTGCAATAATGCACGTCCCTAAGAACGTGCAAGCCCGTCTTCTAAAAGGCAAAGAGGACGTGCCTCTTCGTCTTCCTTCCTTCTTCCTCAGACCAGAGCGAGAGCGAGAGAGAAATCGAGAGCGAGAGAGAAAGAGAAGGTCGCCGGAGCGAGAGAGAGAGACCGAGAGAGAGAGAGAGAGAGAGACCCAGAGAGAGAGAGAGAGATGGAGACAGAAAGAGAGAGAGACCTCGAGGCGGCGGTGGCGGCCTTGGAGGCGGAGGCGACAGGGATGGAGGTGGAGGGTGGTGGTGGGGGTGGAGCATCGGGGGAGGCGGTGGCGGTGGCGCCGGTGGCTGAGGGGCTGGTGGTGCTGGCGGGTGTGGCGGCGGAGAAGGGTGGTGGTGGTGGGGCGGCATCTGGCGCCGGCGAGGAGGAGGGTGGTGGTGGTGGGGCGGCGTCTGGCGCCGGCGACGGAGGCCGAGCAGTGGCCGAGGAGGAGGCGGAACCGCCGCGGAAGCGTCGGTCCATTGAGGTGTCCCCGATCCCGACTCCACCGGTACGTTATTTGAATTACTATTTGTTTAATTTATTTTTAGAGTTTTATAATAGAAATTTATAGAATATATGATTGATAATATATATTGTTTAATAGAATATAATTGAAAATAGATTTTTTGATTTATTTATATATTATAATGTTTTTTTATAGTGTATAGTTTGATAGAATAGAATATAATTGAAAATAGATTTTTTGATTTATTTATATATTATAATATTTTTTTATAGTATATAGTTTGATAGAATAGAATATAATTGAAAATAGATTTTTTGATTTATTTATATATTATAATGTTTTTTTATAGTATATAGTTTGATAGAATAGAATACATAGAAATAAATTATAATAAAAATAAATTTATTCAAAAGTATTTAATTAACATTAAAATATATTTGAATATATTCAAATATATTCAAATACATAAAAATAAATTTATATTGAAAGATCATAAAAAACATTATAAAAAATATTAAAATAATTCAAAATACATAAAAATATAATAAAATATATAGAAATAAATTTAAATTTAAAGAAAATAAAAACATTAAAATATAATAAATTATAATAAAATACATAGAAATAAATTTAAATTTAAAGAAAATAAAAACAATAAAATATAATAAATTATAATAAAATACATAGAAATAAATTTAAATTGAAAGAAAATAAATACATTAAAATATAATAAATTACATGAAATTATAATATAATAAATTATAATAAAATACATTTCATAATAACAGGCAGGGAGGCTTCTGAGGGGGAACGGTACCCTCCGGCCTGTTACATTCGCCGACCGGGCAGCGGTCAGCCAGATTCCAGCCACAGTCGACGATCTGCTCGCGTCTGCAGATCGGTTACAGCAGTCGATGGGGACCCCCCCGGCCGACGAGAACGACACCTTCTGGACGGGTATGCCAGGTTGGGATCTTGCTTGGGGGCGTTCAGCCTCAAGCTATCATGACTGATCGAGAACTAGGTCTATTGGCGGCGCTGAATGTTGTCTTCCCCGACGTCCAACATCTCCTTTGTTGGTTACACGTGACGAGAAGATGCGAGGAAGCAGCTCTGAAGATCACGAAGAATTTAAACCACGCTGGCATCTTTAAGGGCAACTGTTGGGGGCTGTTCGAATCGAGGTCGGAGGAATCATTCAACCGACGTCGTTGGGCGCTACGAGCTGCATGGCACCCATTCCCAGGTGTGGTGGCGTATTTGGAGTTGGTTTGGCTTCCATACAGCAGGAGCATAGTTCGGTGCTACGTAGATAATGTCTTCCATCTCGGCACCCGTACGACAAACAGGTACAACCTTACTTCATATCTCCCATAACAATATGATATGATATCGAATACTTAGTGGTATGCACTTCAATGTGTACAGAGTTGAGGGTCAACACAAGGTTCTGAAGGAGGCACTTCACTCATCAACTGGTGACTTCCGCATCGTGATCGATGCAATCCATAGAGTCAATGATTGTCAACTGCATGAGCTGCAAACTGCTTTGGAGATCGACCGCTTCAAATGGCCAACAGCGGCGTATAAAGTCAACCTTTTCGATGAGGTAAAGACTTTAATCTCCAAAAAGTGCTTCGATTATCTGTACAAGATGTGGCAGGACGTCGTGAACCAAAAGGTTCCTCCGGTATGCACGAACCGACATTGGAGGGTTTGTTACGGGATCCCTTGTGTCCATGAGATTCAGGCATACGTCAACTCCGGCACTCCGATACCCGTCGAGGACATCCACCCGTTCTGGATGGATTTGACATGGACTGACCTCGACGACACCCCACTGCCGTATGAGATGTCATCTTCATACACGGCTTCCAACGATGTATGCGAGGATGAGCTGCACCCACCCTCATCAGCAAGCGTCCAAAGGAAGGGGAGGCCTCGGGGGTCGAGGAATGCCTGCAGAACCAACCCGTTGCCATACGAGGAGGTAAGGGAAAGGTTTGAGAGAGAAGAAGCGCGTGCTGCTCGAAATGCTGCTCGGCCTCATCCACAAGCGACCTCAGCTCGACGTGGACGTGATGATGTGTTCGGAGGGTTCAACTGGGGTCGAAACAACGTTGATCCCTTCATGTTCGGTCATATTGACACGGTGAGGGACACTGTTGGAGATGGTCATTGTGGCTACCGTGCTTTGGCGGCTTTGACATCACCGATCGGCGAGACTGCTTTCCCGGAACTCAAGACGTTACTATGCAATCACTTGGAGGATCACGCCGATCTGTACGCCGGTTGTTATACGAGAGAGTACCCATTCCAGCAGTTCGTCGACTACCAGAGATGTGCCGGAGCCACACATGGTGATAGGAGACGGTGGATAGAGCTTCCCATCATGGGTTTAGTATTTGCGACGGTATATCAGATTCCTCTCGTCGTCCTAGCTTGGCATCATCGGTTCACATGTCTCCCCATGATCTCGCCGGCATCTGCTAACAACCCTCCCCAATCAGCAACTCTTGGCGTAGCCTGCATCGGAAACCAAGACCATTTTGCCGCGGTACGACTTCAAACGTCTTTTTTATTACCTATTCATGCTTTTCATACATATGTCAATACTCTAACTCTAAATTGTTGTTCTCATAGATCTGGTTGCGTCCTAACGCTCCTCTTCCGCCGCCTCCACTAGAATGGGTCCAACATCATCATCCGAGCGTCGAAGGATGGGATGCTCCGTTTCAAGCTCAGATTGAGAGATTTAGAGCCTTGCGTGCCGATGCCGGCCGTCCTTTACTATTTTCCTAGATTGTATTCCACAACTTTATTAAACTTATGAATGTAAACCTTTTTTCCGTTCCTTGTAACGTTATTCGCATATTATCCGAATGAAAACCTTAACAATTCTTGTGTTTTGTTTAATTTGACCCTAAATCCTTCAAATCCACTAGCTAAACACTTCAATTTTATCAATTAACATTACAAAACCGTCGGAAAACCTAAACCCTAACCCTAAACCCTAAACCCTAAACGCAAAACCCTAACTAGGGTTTGCACGTCCTTAACAACGTGCAAGTATTGCACGTCCTTAAGGACGTGCTTGCACGTTGTTAAGGACGTGCAAGACTTAAATAGTGGACGTGCACAGTCCCAGACTTGCACGTCCTTAAGAACGTGCAAGCACGTCCTTAAGGACGTGCAAATCCTTAATCCGGATTTGCGGTGTATATAGTGACACCCTAAATATAATTTTTATAGTATTGTGTTAACATATTCCCGTGCAGGGGACGGGGCATACACTAGTATAATATATATTAACTTTTTTTATTATCATTTATTTATAATCTAATACTTATTACCAATAAATATTAAGTTGTAAAAAAATAATTTAAAAAAAGTTGATATTTTATATAATTTTTACCTCCTTAAAATACGTGTTAAAAAGTCAAACGACATTCTTTATGGATCAGAGGTAGTAGATAGTTTTAGATATGTGGTATATGTATTAGTATATGTTTATTTTTTATTTTGATTTTGATTTTTTTGAACAGGAAAGAATTCGAATTACCAGACAACAATGGAAATCTGGAAAAACAAGAGGCCGAGGGAAATCGGAAGGCGGTTTAACCATCATGATACAACTAGAAAGACAAAAGCAAAAAGAAAACCCGAATACAGACGATCTCAGCAAAGAAGACCAGCGAAGAGAAAGTCAAAGAACGCCAGGAAGACTGCGAATGCCGAGAACATGGGAAAGTCGATGGACTGACACGACGACTCGACGCCGGGGAGACAGGGGCAGAAACCCATCAGCAGAAAAGCCTTCTCTTGGGGAAATGTGGATCAACGACGTTCCCCCCATCCGGATGAGGGACCTTTGAGAATCATGAACACTGTCGTGGTCAACTCGAACAGAAGAGCACCCGATACTGCAACTTCATCCGAAACTAAACACATACGCACTCAAGAAACGACTCCACTCAGATGGACAACTAAGAACAAGATCAAAAGAAACGGGTAATATGGTTAAAAGCGAGTGAGTCATTGTAAAAGATTTGAGTTGGTATGGAAAATAAGTATATTAAAATGTATCATTAAATTTGAAAAAAGTCGGTCTTATATTAATCAAATTGGTAGAAAATATTAGGAATATGAGATTTTAAATGTGGGTAAATTAAGAATAAGGGGTTTTCCTTTAGAATTTTTTTTTACACGCCAAGGAAGAAGACAGGGAAGCAGGAGCCGAAAAACCAAGACCTCCTTGGAGCCCAAGGAAAGCCGAATCGGCCAATCGGCGAAGTTAGTCAGTTGCGGTGGAGGACGAGGGAGCCAGGGGAAGGACATGTCGAGGCAAGTTCACCCGATCAGCACCATCCGGTAAGGACGACCGCAACCCCAATTTGTTTGTCGTACTTTTGTTTGAACGGGTCTTCAATAGTTGATGGAGGTGTTAGATTGCTTCAGAATTGGCCTACAATTGTGCTATTTTCCTTAAATTTGTCTTGATTTCCGATGATTTTGTGATGATTAATGTTGACGCCAACGGTGGGATTAGATTCGACAGGGAAGGAACTGGGCTCGAAAAATAAAGGACGAGCCACAGAATAGGAACCCGTCGGAGGTGGTTGATTAGGTAGGTCCGACCAGCAAAGGGTAATCGCAGGCAGCCGAAGACCAACGCCGGCGGTAGGAGTGCCAAGGAAAATGTGGGGAGAGGGTGGTATCGAAGCGGGGGACCACACCCAAGAGCAGGCCAACGTCGGCCGAAGGAGCAATAAGGGTTGAGGTGAACCAGAGAGAATTGGCTCAGGGAAACCCGAATCGGCGGCCACAGGAGCGGAATCGGAGGAAGGCAGCTGAAACCAGCCACCAAGTAGGCCGAAATAGAAGTCCGAGGCTAGTTTTGGGGGTGGATTCAGGTATTTGGATTCGGCAAAGCAGGTGCAATTGAGGACCAAGAAGGTCGTCGGCGGTGAGGGAAGGGTGATGTCAAGGTTGTGGGGGTGGCGACTTGTGGATTTGTGGTGTTGGTGAGTTAATGGGTTTGTTGATACCCTTGTTTGTGGTGGTTGTTGCCATGGGTTAGCTCATAAATCTTATGTTTTCTCCTTCTTCATTGTAGTAGGTGTTGGGGGTTTTAAATAAGTTGGTGTTGAGTAGAGGTGTGTTCATGGTAACGGTGGTGCACTAGTGACGGTGGATCAGTGATTGGGTATATATGCATCCCTACTAGGGGGTTTCTCATTCCTTCTCTAGAAAGGTTTCTAGAGAGAGGGCAGAGAGAATTATTCTTTGAGTGTATGTGTATTTATTGGTATAGGTTTAACTAGTTGATAAAATAGATTTATTTTTGTGAAAAATCTAGTAAATAATTTTATTAGTGTTTGGTATTTGAAGATTTTTAGATAGATGTTGATGCGTTCATGAAATTTCACCTATACTTATTACCTCATCATGACGACAAAATGTCCTAAAATACCTACAAGCCTTAGCTAAGAAGGGTGGTGCTTTTGGCTCGCGGGGAATTAATTCGTTACATCGTCGTCTTTTGAGGAAGTCAGGCGATATTCTTATCCCAAGAACATTCTTCTCCGATCAAAGACCTCAAGAACTCCACTTCGGGGGTTTTAGGTCGGGGAGATGTTCAGAGCTCTTCTTCTTCTCTCTTGAATCAGATCCATGTCTTTGAGGCTGGAGGGGGGTATTTATAGGGAGACCAAGCGAGCAGCTTGCTGACGACCTCGTGGTTTAACATGGGACACGTGTAACGCATGCCCTCATGCTAGGGAGCTAGGTATTACACGTGGCACGGTTAGAGGAGAGGCGCTTGACCCAGCGAGCTCCTTGTTTGTGCCCCGAAGAGCCACGAGGTACTTGCGGAACCTGTTATGGACTTCATGTACGCTTACGTCGAGATACTGATCGCGAGGCTATTTAGGCTGAAGACACTTAGGGTGTTGGAGTTGGGTTGGGATCTGACCAAGCACTCTACTCGCGATGAATCTTGTAGAGGGGCCAGATGTCTTTTGCGTTGAGTGACCTATTTATGATGGCATATCTTTGTTAATTAGTAGGTCTATTTTCTATGGCATCGTCATATCTCCTCGCAACTAGATCGCGAGGGATACGTCTTTCGCGATTAGGTTTCGACAGCCACGATACTTCCCGACAAACAACTTATCATTTAGATGGGCCGGGACTAGGCCTCATGTGCCTTTCGGCCCATTTGGGGGAGTGACCCCACGGAGACCTATAAGTGACGTTTTCAACCCGGGTCATTTCATTTCACATTCCTAAACACGGAGAAAAGAGAGAGAAAACCGAAGGGTTTCTTGTTTCCTGAGAGACATAGCCGGTGTTCGGTGGTGGTTTATTTCCCAATTTTCCAGGCTTGCCGGTCCTCCTTTTTTACTTCTATCGAGTAAGTGTTTCTCCGATTTTCTTCACGTTTTATTTAATTTTTAGGATCCGTACCTGTAATTAGGTTTTCTAGGGCAGGGGGAAGGAACCCTTGGTGGGAAAACCGCCTTTCTCCGGTGAGGAGCATGGCGGTTATGGGGCCGACTTTAGGGTGCTTCCTTGGTGTCCCATTCCCTCTCTTTCTCTTCCCTCTTAGTTTATAGTCAACTTTCTTAGGGGAATTTTAAGTCATCTAGTGGCAATATGGCGTTGTTGGGGTAGGGTAGTGTTTTTCTTAGGACCCCCGAGGATTTTTCGACGATGGTGAGTGGACGAGGCTTTTCACCTCCCTTTCTTTTTGCTTTTTTGGAAGTGGCTCCTTAAAAACCGAGAAACTTTATGGAGGAGACAAAAAGGCATTTTTTATCCGTCATCCTCCGGGGGGAAATGTCTTTTCAATGCCCTCTCGAGGGGCGCGTGAGGTGCCAATATAAACCTAGAAAGGGGTTTTTTGGCGCCAAATCTGTTTCAATCGCGATGCTGAAAAGGTAATTTCCCCTTGTTGATTTTTTCTTTCTTTACGTCTTTCAAGGGGATTTCCTTCTTAATATAGCTTAAGATGTCAAATGAAAGCAATAGCCAAAACCGAAGTGTGGGTTACGAGGATGAGGAGATTAGCTCCTAGCGTACAAGGACAGAGACCCTAGCACATGCCGATTCGGAATTTGCACTGTCCCCTGCTCCTCCCCCGCCGAATAAGAAGTCACGCGAGGTGAAGAGAAAGGAAACTAATCCTGGGATGGCGCAGAGCGCAAAGCGACAAAAGATGACTGGGTCTATCAAACGCCCTTTAAAGAAAGACAATTCCGAGTATTGTCATACCTCATAATCCATCAATGAATTGGGGAAGGGCGAGTCGTCTCGCGTGGCCAAAGAGAGAAAGAAATCTATTCACGTGGTACCGAGTGATTTTGCCTATAAGCAAACAGAGGTAATTGTAGCTTCTGTGAAGGCTACGTTCTCGCAGCCCCTCCACCCTTCCCCAAAATTTTCAAAGAGCGCGTGGCTCCCACTGTAACTAAAACATTGGGAGAACAATCAATTCTTGAAGCTGAGCACTTCGAGATGATAGCTAAGCTTTATCCATGGCCGGTTGGGACAGAAATAGACTTGACTACTAAGAAAGGGGGATGTCTAAATGCGTAAAAATATCACGTTGTTGTCCACCTCGGAAGTTTGCTTCAGGGGTTCCTCCTTCCTCTACCCCAGCTCTATTCTGAATTTTTAGCGCGTATAAACCAATGTCCGACCCAGCTCGCCTTTAACGTGTGGATGTATCTTGCGGTCTATATTATGCGGTGTGCCTCTATCAAGTAGACACCGACGTTAGATCATCTTTTCTCAGTTCTTTCCTTGAGACATAGAGAGGGACTGGTATCTGCTTCCCTATCTAGGCAAATAGTTGAGAGATTGTCCAACAACTCGGGGTGGAGAAAGAAATGGTTTCTTGTTCGCGATCCAACAAGAATCTTCTTGAACTTTGTGACCCAACCTGGCGACTACGCTCCTCCTCCTAAAAATAAAAATATTATGATGGAAATATGGAGGGTCGCGTCTGGGGAGGGGATCTCGTCGACACGGAGTTACAAAAAAGTCGTAACTCCGGCTCGCCTAGAGATGGTCGGGCTTAGTCTTCCGCATCGTCCGGGTTGGTGTCTAGGTGCTTAGGGTTTTTATTATTTTGATCGCGTTTTCCTTTGATTGACCTTTGCCCTATTTCTTTTGCAGATATGTTGATTGATAAGGCGAGAATTTCTGCCCTGGTGAAGAGGAAAGGTGTCGCCAGAACTGCTCTTACTATCACTCAACAAGAGGGTGATAATCAGCAACAGATCGTATCCCGTGACTCCCCCCTCGCGACAAAGAGCACAAGAGGGAAAGAGCCTATTGAAGATAGGCATAGTGTATCATCAGAGGACATACCCCTGGCTCAACGTTGGCGAAAAAGACCAAGGGAGAAAGTGGCTGTTAATAAGCTTCTAAGTGCCTAGCCAATCACCTCATCAGGGATTTCCATGACTGCGTATAGGTAACCTGGGTTTTTCCCACTTGATATTAAGAAATCAGTAATCCCTGGAAGGAGTTGCCTGACTGAAAGGGATTACCTTCATCATCTGACATACGAGGAGCTGTTGGAACAGGGTCAGAAAACCGGGGGCTGGGTAACTTTCTTTAAGATTTATTCTTTCCTACCTATTTCATTTTGCACGCATATTTACTATTCTCCGCATGTTGTTGTAGGGTAATATGCAATGGTCCGAGGTGGCCGGACGTTTAAGGAACTATGACGACACGGTGAAGGATTTAAGGAAAATAAACAAGAGTCCGAAAGTGAATGTGGAAAAATTAAAGGATGCAGAGCTCCAAGAGGTGACTATCAACAGCTTGCGAGATGCTTTAGAGAAATCTGGGAAGGAAGTGGAGGCGGTGAAATGCGAGCTAGACGTATAGTGAGTCGAGCTCTCAAAACTCCAAGAGATGGGGTCTGATCGTGAGTTAGAGATTACGCGCTCGAACGGTCGGATTAGGGAGCTCGATACTGAGTTGGAGGCGGTACGCGAAGAGCTTATTAGTGTGAGAGGGCAATTGGAGCGCTTTACTTCTGGTGAAGATGTTGTTCTTACCAAGAACACACTTCATGATTTTATGTTAAGCGACGAGGGTCAAGGGTGGTTGACCAGCTTCTTGGCAAAAGGCGGTCGAGGTTGGTTAGGTTGCTATCTTTAGGCGGACGGGCAGGACATTCTTTATGACAAGCTGACCGATGCCTTCATGCAAGGAGTGGATTACGGGGTTCTCCAGAGCGCTGATCGTTTCGCTCATCTCGGGGACTCTAACAGGATGTTTCCTCCCAACTATGATACCGAGGACATGAAACCTGATGACCCTCAACGCGACCTGCCTCCCTTTCCAAATGCTCCTCTTGACAAAGTTGCAGCCATCGAGCCTCATCCAGCTAGTGAGAACAACCCCGAGCAGCTTTGCGATGAAAACAACGACCCTCCTGTTGACGCCTAACAAGCCATCTTTCCACTTCTTGTTGAATATTTTGAAATTGTCTTGTGTTGGGAAGTAAGATTAAAACATTTATGCCCGTGGTGTGAGCTTTATGCTTCTCTGCGGTTCGCATCTTGATTTTTTGGATGGGAAACATTTTGGCCCATGACATGCGGTATGCCTTGTTATGGTATTTTGATGTTTGTGATTACTTTATTTCTATCTTTAGTATATATCCGTTTATGCTCCTTGTTTTTCTAGAGTTCAATCTGTCGTTAATACTCTTGTTTGTTTACGACTAGAGTTTAACTCGATATTGTTTTTCCTTGTTGGAGAAATTGTTTGTGATACCCTAACTCATCTCCTGTCTTTGTGCGTTTTATGAAATTAATCGCGAGATGACAAAAAATAAGGGTTCGCGGATTTATTGCGTAACGAAGTGTTATAAACACTTTTATTTGGTGCGACATAAAGTAAAAAACGACTTATATCATGCATATCTATATTTCTTCAGAACACAAGTAGTCGGGGAGTACATCTCCGTTCTCTTCCGGGCCTGGTTGTTCTATGCTGACATCACAGTGTGACTCTCCTTGGTATTCGAAAGTGAGGCAACTTCCTATTCTTAGGTTGTTAGATGTCGCAAAAGATCGCCATCCCTCTGACAAAGAGAATCAGTCCCCTTCGTCTCCTTCGACTAAGACCAGGAATTCTTGGTTTGAAGGAGAACATAGGATTATTTGGTTTAGCATATCATCCCGGAATTCTATAAAGATGTAAGGTAAGGGGAGCCTATGTAGTTGGCTTTCCCTGAGGATTATTCGGATGAACTTGGGATTTGGAAAAAGCATTGTGTTTGTGATAAAGGTAGATGGGGAAACTTTGCCAAAAACTATGTCGAAACTTGGCATTGTCTCTCCCCCTCTTTTTTCTGGGAGGAATTGGTTATGGAGGGGGAACTTTATTTATAGTAGGTTGTTGCTGGTGGAGATAAGAATTTCTCTTCCAGGTTAGGTTGAGGTGTCCTTAAGCTAGGAGGTGCGTGTCGCATGCTAGCTTTTCGAGTCGCTGCGCGTGTTAGGTTTGCTTGTCCATTTGTTGGTGTTCTTTGAACAAGAGATGTACTTGCCAGGTGGTTTTTGTCGTGATTGCTGATTTCTACCAACCTCGTGGAGCGGATAAGGTGCGTTTGCGGTGAATTTTGTTGCATGTATCCTGTCCACCACCATAAATAGGAGAGTGCTCTCGTACTTCGTGGTGCAGTTTGGTAACAATGACGTTTCCCTTGCTGATAGTTATCCCGAGTCGAACCATTCCTCGTGTGAGAGGTTTTACCTGAGATATAGCGGTAGAGGGACACTTGTACAGGCTGGTGAGTTTTTATTGAATAGTTCGGTTTGTAATTGGGAATTGATCCTTTCTGAAGTTTTTATTGTTGTTGTAGCCTTTGCCGCAAGTGTACCGTGATCATGGTGAAGAGGCCCTCGGCCTTGTATATCTATGGACGCGGGCAGATGAAGAATTTGCGGTGATGGTTGAGCCCTTGGGCCTTCATAATTACTAGTTCACATCAGGTTAGCCTGAGTTTGTCGTTTCTAACGAGCTTCAGATGGGAACATGTTTGATCTTTAAATATGAAGGGCACTCTTGCTTTGATGTTGTTGTTGTAAATCATGGTCCAGATCAAAACGGTGATGTTGAATTTTCCGTTCGGTGTTGAACGGAGTAGTAGGGGGCTTTCTTCTTTTTAAAAAATCGCGACATGTGTTGTGTGTTTTTGATCTGATGTAAAATAAATAAACTAGTGTGAATGTGTTAGATTTGTTTTTTGGGAAGTTGTCGCAATTATTGTATTGCTGCGGTTTAGGAAGTTAGGTGTCGATATTAATGTTGCGAAGGATAAAATGCGAAAATCCTCGGGTTTGAAACTCGGAGGAAAATTGTAAGATTTATAACAGTGTTTGGCGTCCTTGGGTGCGACGGAGATTGAATTAAAACTTAGGTAATCTTCAACGTATTCTACGCGATGGAGAGACCTATTAAAAACAATCTCCAGCGTCCTTGGATGCTAAGGGGATTGAAATAAAACTTAGGTAATCTCCAGTGTACTCTACGCGATGGAGAGATCTATTAAAAACAATCTCCAGCGTCCTTGGATGCTGAGGAGATTTAAAACTTAGGTAATCTCCAGTGTATTCTACGCAATGGAGAGACCTATTAAAAAACAATCTCAAGTGTTCTTGGATGCTAAGGAGATTGAATTAAAACTTAGGTAATCTCCAGCGTACTCTACGCGATGGAGAGACCTATAAAAAACAATCTCCAACGTCCAGGGATGCTGAGGAGATTGAATTAAAACTTAGGTAATCTCCTGCGTACTCTATGCGATGGAGAGACCTATTCAAAACAATCTCCATTGTCCTTGGATTTTGAGGAGATTGAATTAAAACTTAGGTAACTGACAGGACGAAATCGTTGTGTTTCCTATCAAAAGAATATCCAAACTAACCAACTAGTATAGCTAGTAAGTCCGGAGTCGATCCACGAGGAACTACCGTTACTTTATGCGTTATAATTACCAATAAGAGTAAGCAAGGGGTGGTTGTAGAGAGGTAAAGATGAAAAGAATTGAAAAAGTAAATAATGTTGATGGTTGTAAACAATGATGATTGAGATGTTTCACCTACGATTCTCAACTTTGGTTCGTCTCCTTGATCATAGTTCTTCCTTCTAGTTGTATCTTTTCTATCATCAACTCTTATCTTGATTTAAATAGATTATTAGTCCTATGAGTCTTAATAATCCGTTACTCCTAGGCAATCTTAACACGGATTAAGGTTTAATCCTAGGAATAGCACTAAGTCTCAAGATATATAAAGCTTATAAGCAATATCAATTCCCTAAAGAACTAACATTTAACCTATAGTCAACTTCTTATACAATCAGGCTTTTCTATGAGATCCACTCAATTGTATTTGCTACTTTGGATTAGGTTTCACAAACGTATGAATCAAAACCCTAGCAATGATGCAATTCTAACGAGGTCGCGAATCAAGATAGAATCAACACCATCAAGCAATTAAAGAATAAAGAAGTTAAAGAAGATAATAGAAATAAACTAAAATTCCAAACTCACAATTCAACAAAACCAAGTCTTGATCGTAGGCAAAACAAGATGAGTTTAGTTGCTCATGCTTCTAAAACGTCGCTTCTCAATTCTTCAAAGGATAAAACTTCACTAAAAACCATCTAAAATAAGTCTTTATAGACCTAGGAACACCGTCAAAATAACCCTAGAAAGTGTTTCCCAAAGATAGGCCCAACTTAGGAAAGATATAAAATCGACGCTGATTCGGCCTAGAAAAACCGCGACCAGGCCGTGGGTTCTGGGCGCCCAGAATTGGTGCTCTGCTGTAATGGCCGCAGGTGCGGCCGCGGGTGCAGTTTTATGTGCTTTCCTTGTTCCTCTTGTCGCGGGTGCCATTTTTCCTCTTGTATGCACTTTGCCTCTTCTTTGTGCATTCCAACTTGCTTCTCTAGCTCGTTCCTTGCCTCCATATGATCCATATGACTCCCATGAATGACCTCCTCGCTACTTCGACTTCAAAATCTGCAATTACTCGCTAAACTTGTGTAGATTCCGCACTTAAGCACCAAATGAGCAAACAAGTAAACTTACCCCTTAAAATGCAATATATACATCTAAATGACCCTAAAACTACTCTATAATGCCTATCTAAATATGCATTATCAGTAACCTCCAGCATACTCTACGCGATGGAGAGACCTATTAAAAATAATCTCCAGCGTCCTTGGATCCTGAGGAGATTGAATTAAAACTTAGGTAATCTCCAGCGTGCTCTACGCGATAGAGAGACCTATTAAAAACAATTTTCAGCGTCCTTGGATACTGAGGAGATTATATTTGAGAAAAACGAAGTTAATCGTATAGTGAAATAGGGGATTTTATTGATAGTTTGCATTACATCATATTGCATAAAATAGAAGTACTACCTAGCGAACTAAAGATTAGATTCAATGGAACCCGTTTCCTTCCGGTCTATCATATCCGGCGGCATCAATCTCTTCTTCGATGTCATAGCCTTCTTTGTCCAAAAAGTGGACTTCAAATCTTGCTTCGCCCAGGTGAGTGAAAACTATCGATGTTTCTAGGTCGAGGCCGTGAGTTTCGACAAAGTCTCTCCATCCGCGTTCCACCCAATGGGATCCGTAAGCGCCCCCTGTGATATAAATAGGGAAGTCTTTTACGATGCGAGTGGATAAGAAGATTTGCTCGGGCACCTGGGGCTTAAAATGTTCACCAAAGCAATACGGTAACATCATGCGTATGTACTGCTCGTTCCTAACTAAGTAAATATCGAAGACGAGGGGGTATTTTGATATGATGTACTAGTCTCCATCTCTTTTGTTTTGTGAGCGATTGTTTTTTGTAGAATTGGGACATGCCCTTTATAGTGGCGTAGGAAGGTTCGACCTTTATTCTTTCGTGATAAATGACTCTTTCCGGATCTGAAATGTAACAATGGATTTGGTTGGATTCTGAAAAGATTCTTGCCATTTGTAGGCCATGTAGGTTATTTTGGAAATCTTAATTCAGACCCTCTTCCGGGTTCAACGCATGCAATAAATGTTGTTGCAGACTTTGTGGTCAGTATCACCTTATTTTGAATATATAAGGGCATGAGAGTTGTAGCAACTCATTTATCCTTTTTAATCGTTGCTATCTTTGTTTGGTGAAAAGAGAGATGGCGTCGTCCACTTATGAGATGTGAGATTTTTATCGTTGCATTGATGTGGAGGAAAGGCATGATCGCTTGGTAAGATTTTAATTCCCGGTGTGCTTTACAGCTATTTGGTTTTATGTTTTCACAGAATTGTGTTTTTTCCTGCAGCCTCTCCCCTGTGCCTTTGAAAGGATGTATGGTCACGTTGTATCCGACCATGTTTACCTAGTTTCCTCAACTAGGCAAAACTTCCGTGTTGGGGTTTCAAAGGATAGTCTCAACCGCTGGTGGCTGATTGAAGGTTGGAGAAGGTTCGCGAACAGTATTGATGTTCAGGTCGGATCGTCTATGGCACTTTTTAAGCACGTGAGAGGGCATCGCTTCAAGGTTTTTATTTTTGAAGATGAGTAGAGCGCTAAAATCATGATCCTGATGTAATAGGATAGATGATGTTATGCCGGACCTTTGTTAATCCTAATTACGTGATCAGTATTGTGTAATTTGGCTGTGAGGAGCTATCTGATGATTTTAAATAATATTTTTAAGCACAATTTCGATACCTGTGCTCTTGTTTGTTTCTGAATTGGACGTGACCATTCTCTAACACGACATGATACGCGCTGTCGGGGTAACAGAGGCGTGTTTCTGAGATGTCACCACTTGTTTTGCATGCAACTGATGCTGGAAAGAATCTTTTGGATTGATGCTATTTCTTTTCCACGATGTGACGACGAAAGTCCTGTTTATGATTTTTTTTATTTTCTCATAAATACGGTATTGTAGGAGAAAGTTGTGCTATTGCCTTTGTATTTTGTCTGCGCTTTCTTGATTCGAAGCGAAGAATCATGACTTCCCCTAACCCTCGTCATCGTGATTTCTTCCGTTCCATTGATTTTGAGGAGAAACTGGAATACATGGTAGTTCTTCTGTCCCTTATTTGTCATTCTTGACTTATTCGGTTTCATAACAAAATTTTGTTTTGATGGTTTGCAGCTGCTGCCCGACTCTTTTGGAGCTATGTATGGTCGCGAGGGATTGAGTCATGTTTGTTTGGTTTCTCCTGCTGGACGAGAATTTCGTGTGAGGATGTTTCGAGATAGTTAGGGTCATTGTATTCTTACTGAGGGTTGGCGTGCTGTTGCTGATGATAGTGGCATGCGTATTGGGGGAACTCTCATTGTTTTCAAATACGAGGGGAGTAGTCGCTTTACGATAATCGTTCTGGAAGCGAGTGAGTGAGTTTTTTGGGGTTGGGCTAGGATTCAGTTTTTGCTTTTCCTTTGTAGTTTGTTATTTCATTGTTTGTTGCGCGGACTGTATTCTGTTGCTATTTCTTTGTGCCCTGTTTTGGATGCAATATAACGATCGTGTTGCGTGAATGATTCGAGGTTTTGTCTGTATACTCTATTGCGAGAAATGCGTGATTGATAAATTTGTTCTCGCCGGGTTTGTTGGGTTTCGTATTGAAATAGCGTACCCGGCTTTATCTTGACATGTCAGATGTAGCAAGCAATTAATCGCAATGAACGAAGATTCAAGATTTATAGTATCACGACAAAACAAATTCATATTGACAACAAAATAGGAAACTGAACACACTGCCTTTATTAGATTTCCCGATCATTTGGTGAACAAGGAAGTATGTGATCGCGATATTTATTCTCCTTGGGGGCTTACTTGCACATCCGTGTTCGAAAGACACGCGATTGCTAAATTTATTCTCCTTGGAGGCTTACTTGCACATCCGTGTTCGAAAGACACGCGATTGCTAAATTTATTCTCCTTAGATGCTTACTTTCACATCCGTGTTCGAAAGATACGCGATTGCTAAATTTATTCTCCTTGAAGGCTTACTTGCACATCCGTGTTCGAAAGACACACGTGGCACTGTTAGAGGAGAGGTGCTTGACCCAGCAAGCTGCATGTTTGGGCCCCGAAGAGCCACGAGGTACTTGTGGGACCTGCTATGGACTTCATGTACGCTTACGTCGAGATACTGATCATGAGGCTATTTAGGCTGAAGACACTTAGGGTGTTGAGTTGGGCCGGGATCTGAACAAGCACTCTACTCGCGATGAATCTTGTAGAGAGGCCAAATGTCTTTTGCGTTGGGTGGCCTATTTATGATGTCATATCTTTGTTAATTAGTAGGTTTATTTTTTATGGCATCGTCAGATTTGAGATAGGAAATTACCAAATTAGACTTAAGAAATAAATGGAAAATTTAAACAAAATAGGGGCGTGGTACAAGACCGGTGTACAATCCAAATCAACCTTGCTCACGCGAGTTTGGGCTTTTGAGGGAATCACTTTCCCAATTCTATAGCGAGTATTTTCCAATTACTATAAATTTAACTCAAAATCAGAGGAGCCAGGTAGAGGTGAGTAGGTGACTATGGAGGTGTCGACGACAATTGCAAAGGAGTAGGCTAAAGAAAGTAAAATTGAAGAAATTATATAGAAATTATGAGAAGGGTTGCAACGTTGAACAAGTCGTATGAGGAGGAGGATGTGGCTGAGCAAGGTGCATGTGAAGGTAAAGCAGGAGGCTGAGCAAGGCGATTACGCGCAGAGGAGGTGCATTTGTGAGAACGAAGAAATTACCCCACCAAAAATTAAGGGGTATTGTTGGAATTATCTGTCCAGTAATCTCACAAATCTTGGCTGAGAAAGATGGAGATTTGTGTGCTTTCAAATCTTCATAAATACATATCCCCATCTCCATCTTCTCCAAAAGCTTACTCTGCCAAACACCCAAAGTTCAGATATATATTATTTCCAATCCACCCAAATCTATACACATCTACAAGCAAACACACGTTAAATGGCCAGATTTGCAACAAACCACCCAGTTAAAACACAAAAAATCACCCATAATAACTAGAAGTTTACCATAACAACCACCCTCCACTACTCATGTCTGCAAATAGTAGTCGAATATCCAATGATACAACCGAAGTTGAGAACTACAGAATCAAACCCAATAAGAAATCATCAATTCAAGCACCCAAAAATAAAATATCTAGGGCATCATTTAAGTCACACCCTGTGATCAGTGTGGTAAAAATCCTTACTCCCTATCGGTTCTACTTTAATAAGGTGGTAAGTTACATACCCGGAAGGGCACACAGAATGTGTTTTACCTTTATACGCACCTTGAATGCGTTTATGGTCATGCATATTTTTTCCCCCTTATACACATCTTCATTGCAAACAAAGTAGTCGTTGAGCGCACACATGATGCATATTAATTAGAATAGATTCACAATTTTTTAAGACTAAACTATATACGAACATTAAAAAAAACCATGTGATTTCTGTTAATTTATGATAAGTAAAAATAAAGATATTGATCATACTGCTCAATGATATATGTAATCTTTTCTGCTATATTTTGTGAAACAAAAAATAATTAATATGATAGTTTTCTGCCAAAATTACATCTTCCTACTTGGACATCCTTCTCAGCCATGGCTTATTTCAATTAAAGATCCTCAAAGGGAAGCTCATCTAACTTGATCTGAAGACTTTGCGCTAATTTGGGATCCGCCATTAGGGACTACATCGTCAACTTCATCTTCAAAAACAATCTCTTCTGACCTTCACTCCATTATAAACATACCATTAACTCAGCATTGATCAGTCTCCTAATCTTAGGAGAGATCCAGAGGAGGAAGAGTGGGGAACATTTGGAAGTTAGGAAGACAACATCTTGTACAAGGATAGAGTGTGGTCGTCTAAGTAGTTGATTAAACAAACACTCATTGTACGTTGCTCGTCATCCATTGTTGGTCCATATCCTCTGCATTCAAGTGTGCATTAAATGCACTGAGAAAGAGGCGAACGAATACGACAAAGCGGATGCGCCTTGGCAGTAACAACATACGAGATGCAAGAGTTTGCAGGGTGTGATCGACTTTTGAATATCCAACATAGTTAAATGTTTACTAACCTTTTTTTAAATATAAAAAAACTTATTTAAGGTTTATAAAATATTATTTTTAAAAAAAATTATATTTTTAAACCTAATAGTAAAATGTATCCTTACAATGTTGATTGAGGTATTGTATATACCTTAACATTGCCAATTAGATACTCAAGGCTTCGGACTTGTGAGGTCGTCTGCATATACCAAGCTCCTTGCACCACTTCAAAAAGTGCATTGATCCAATCTTTTTCTTGTTTTGAACAACCCCTTAGTTTCTTCCCTCTCCAAGCATGAAACTGGAATTGTTGGCGAAAAACTGTACTTTATTATTTATTTTGTGTCAAATAATATAGCCGAAAAGATTACATTGATCCATAACATAGCTAGGTTTGTGTTCATACATGGTCAGTCTATTTATTTTTACTCATCAAAAAAATAAAATGTTCTTTACGTTCGTACATTGTTCAATTTATAGAAACTAGTAAAAATCTCGAGTCTTTACAAAAAAACAATCGGACGGGCGGGGAGGAAGAACAACTGCCGATAAAAACAAAGGCACGAAATATGAAGGTGGAGGAGAAAATGAAGACCATTACTGCAAGTTATAAAGTGAAATTCCTCGGATGGAGGAACCCTCCCGAAAATTGGGACTCCCGGCTTAAGAGATTGTCCTATGTCCATCAATCCCCTTGGAAGGACGCAAGTAACCTTTATAATCTCTCTGTTTGGATTTATACTACCACCAAATGGGCTAAAATTGAGATATAGACATAAAAGGTGTTTATTCGGCAGAATACTGTGCCAGAATATATGATTGTTGATGGGCATTGCCCCTTCAACTCCTTTAAAATCATTACTTCACACAAGTCTTGTATCCAAGGGCTCTCGTGCCTCGCGACGTCCATGATGTCACCTCCCCGTCGTTGAGGCCATGCATTGAAACCCAAAATAATCAACAATAGTAGCCGAAGCAACATCTTTGGTTATAGGTTGGGTAGGGTTTGGGTCACACAATTTGGGGGAAATGGGTTCTACTTCTGGAGTTCTGGTACGTGCAAGAAGATGGAATCGATAAAGACATCGTACTTTGGCGCAGATTTGCAGTGGCAGAACAAGGCCAGGCTTCCGAGGCCAAAGGTGGAGATGTATCTAGATTGAACCAGAGAACTACCATTTGATGATTAGAAGCATCCCTACTTGCCTCAAAAAATATAGCCGAAAATATTACATCGATCGATGACATATCTAGATCTGTGTTCATACATGGTCAGTGCTTTGTTTTATAGTAGGCAAACAGTAGAATGTCTTACCTAGGGGTGGAAATGGGTCGGGTGATGGATGGGTGAACCCATTTTTTCACCCGACCCGTCACAAAAAAAATTCACCCGACCCATCACCCACCCGTTTAATGTTTCACCCATCACCCGACCCATCGGGTGAATCGGGTGGGTCGGAGGGTTAATCGGGTGAAGGAATTAAAAAAAAAGTCACAAGACATATCTAAAAATCATTTATATTCGATAATTTTATAAACCATGTCAACGTATAAATCTCACTAAATTAATAAAAGACTTATTCGTACATTATATCAATATCCTTAACTTGCAAAATTAGTATTAAAAGTTTAATATCAAACTGAATGAGATGAATTTAACTCGGTTACTAGACTCAATATAAAAAATGGTATAGAAAAACTATGTCTTTAGAAAACAGACTCATGTGTCATTTCTTTAATATCTTGATTTGGTAATGTCTTTAATATCTTAATTTGCATTAAGAGGATTATTGTTACGAGTCTCATGACAAATTGGAAAAAAATGATTTGGTTAATCATGTATTAATATAGTAAATGCTAACAAAGTCGTTGGAAACAGCTAAATTGCTTACACGCTATCGGTATATGCAAAACAAATAAAAGAAATTTTATTATTTTAAAAAGACATAGAGTTAAATAATCCAAGTTAAATATTCTTTTCTTGGAATTGTTTAGGAAACATCGACTACAGAATGAGAAACCCTCTCAAAAATAACCCTAAACAAAAACCCAACCCAGCCGCCGCACCCAATTTCAACCAAATCTTGAATCACAAGTCCGCCTGCAAGTACCAACTCAATCAAAATCGAAAGATCCATAATCTAAATTCCAAAAGGAGGATAGAAGTTTTGAGATTTATCTCAAACGAAATCAAAAAAGAAGCCAGAAAAAGAGGAAAAAAATGGAAAATGAGATGGAAATCCGGGCTTCACTGCATCTCCTCCCTCCTGCGCCTCCTGCACAGATCTTGCGGCGGCTGTTCTTGGTCGGAGGGCCGCTTTGGTCCTGATTCATGGCGATTTCCAGATCTGGTTGGATGTAGGCGGCTTGGTTCCGGGGGTCCGGCACTTCGTCGTCGGCGATTGATCCAGTTTGCCTGGCGTCGTTCTTCTCCCTCCTATTCTAGCCTTCCCCACTTTCTTTTCCGGTGGTGTGTGGCTGCTCTGCTCCTCCACCGAAGATCCGCTTGGCGGCGGCGCATCTTCATTACCGGTGCTCGACCTCCCTGTTCGCTCTGGCATGGCGTCGCTGACGGTTATGCCTACCCGCCCCTTATCCATGAAAAAACATCCCATCCTCAAAACCTCTCTTCTCCGGCAGTACCGTTTCTCCATCGACATCCTCTGTGTCTGAAGGTTCTTTGCTTCTGCTCGATATCATGGCTGAAATGGACCACTGCCAGACACCAGACGCCTTTAACCTTGCTAACTAAACACCATCAGGCCTCTCTTAGGCCTCTCCAAAGTTCAAAAACAAATTTTTACAAATCCAATGCTTCAAACTCTAAATCTCAGTACAACCGGACAACATGCAATGGAGTCTTCTGCATCTTCTCCTGTAAAGGCTTCCGTCTGGGGGCTCTTCGTGTGGATTCTTGCATACTGAAGACTAAAACAGGTACCACGTTACCCTTGCTGCCTTCTTTTGAGTATCTTAAGAATGGGGGTCACTTTTGCATGCTTAAAATTCTCAATTATGAGCTTATATTAGGTACCAATCATGATGTTTCTATGGTTGTTATGATTAGAATCCTTAATCTGTTTCTTGTAAGTTGGAACTTTAGCTACAATGACACGATTGAACTGCCTCTTCTGATCAATTTGTGGTTTCCTGGTCTCTGCATGTTCCGAACCACAATCGCTTGTAACCATTTCAGCTTCTGGAGAGTTTTTTATGTCTTTAATTTTTCATGTGAATCATACTTGGATATGAACCCTACTAAATTCAATATCCACAACAACTCTTATTATATTAGGAATGAAAATAAATTGGCCCTCTGCTTGCTTGTTAGTATTACTGTCAATCTCAAACTGGACCTCTACTTCTTGTTTTTATATATTCTATTTATAAAAATGGAGTTTGAAGGCTTGAATGATTTACAAATTGTATGTGAGTCCCAACAGGACTCCATACTCATAGCCACCTTAGTATGTGAATCCCAACAGGAATCCATACTTCTATCCATGCGAATTTGTGAATCCCAACCGGACTCCATATTCATAACTATTTTTGTTTGTGAGCCCCAACAAGGCTCCAAACTCACAACAATTTTTGAGTGTGTTTTCCAACATGACTCGATACTCTACCAATACATAATAACATTAAGACATACAGCTTCCAACCATGGATTTTTAATCAATAGTAATGCGAACAAATTGCAGCTCAAACATGGTATTGTTAGGCAACGATACATGATCCATGTCGTACACTTAGGGCAAGATAAGATCCATAGTAACAGCTACAACTGTATTCACAAACGGAGGAATAAAGGTCGAATGCAAGATTGGGACATGATGAGATCCACAGTAAACACACATTGCAGCAACCGGCAACACATCAATCACAAAGAAAGGTACTCCTCTAACTATCAATTGCTAAATGCATTATGTCTTAGCAACCGACAACACACCAATCACAAAAATCCTCCCTATGATCTCTATCAAATTGACACATGGAATCACATTCAAAGCTTCCAAGCTTGCATTTGTAACAGCTCCTTCATCCAATATCAGTTGCATATTTGTAAGAGTAGAATAACCCAGTATGTCTTGCTTTTTAAGCTATGTAGCATATCTCAAATATATCTTTATGATTAAGATCGGCTACTGGAATATTAGAGGTTCTAAAAGACCTCTCCTGTGGCAGGAAATCAACCATCTTAGATACAATAACAAGCTTGATGTTCTAGCCCTTACTGAAACCAAATCAACTGAACCTCCAACCCAATATCAGATTACAAGCTCAGGGTTTCATAAGTCCATCTGTATCCCTTCGATTGGTACCAAGGGGGGTCTTTGGATCCTAACTAGAAACAACAGAACGCTAGACAATTTGATAATTCTTGAATAGAAGCAAAGATTCCTTATGGCAAAAATCACACTTGATCAAATTGCACTTGCTATCCTTTTTGTCTATGCACCTTCAGTAGAACATGAAAAATCTGATTTCTGGCATGATATCATCACTTCTGTCCACAAACACATGCTCCCTGTGTTGATCATAGGTGATCTTAATGATATTGAAAATGATACGGAAAAAATTGGTGGTTGTACCCCATCTCTTACTAGATTTCGTAGGATCAAAGAGATTAAGGAAGAACTAAACCTCCATACTATCCCTTTTATAGGTTCTCCGTTTACTTGGAGGAAAAGTAGAAAGGATATCGCTAATACTTATGAACGGCTTGATAGAAGTTTAGCTCATCAAGATATCATGGCTCATTTCAAAAATCTAAAAGTCCACCACCATCCTTTCTCCTCCTCAGATCACTGCCCAATCACTTTAAAAATTGGAACCTCAGACTATATGAAAGGTGCTCCCTTCCGCTTTGAAATGGCTTGGTCTACAAATCCTCATGTTGAAGCTCTAGTTAACCAGGTTTGGAACAATAAGTTTGTAGGATCCTTTGCCCATGTTTTCATGCAAAAACAGAAACTTCTCAAGAAGAACATAAAATCTTGGTGTAAAAATCATAACAATAATACACTTAAACAACTTGAGGTAGTTGACAGAGCTATCAAGAAATTCCAAACTGACCTCCCTTGGGGCTCCTTGACAGCCAACGATATTAATAAACTTGCTAGACTAGAAAGAAAGAGGAAAGCTCTACTAGAATACAATCTGAAATTTTGGAAACAAAGAGCCAAAATGAAACATCTTCATCTAGGAGACAAAAATACTAGATACTACCAAACTATTGTTAAAATTAGGAACTTTAGAAACTCTACTAAATCTTTTGTCACCAAAAACGACTCACACCTTACTGAAGCATCTGAAATCACGGATCAAATCACAAGAGAACTGGCTGACAGATTTTTAGCTCAAGCTAGACCACCAATCTCAGGTGAACTAATCAAACACATTCAACCTCAGATTACTAATGATGAGAATAAGAGACTCATAACCCTTCCTTCTAATACAGAAATAAAAGAAACCTTACGTAGCATGGCGGAAGATAAGTCCCCTGGCCCGGATGGCTACCCCCCAGAATTTTATTTAAAATATTGGAAAATCGTAGGACCTTCTCTCTGTAAATCTGTTAAAGCCTTTTTTCATGGTGGAAGTATGCTTTATGAAATTAACCAAACCTTCATAGCCCTTATCCCAAAGGTAGAAAACCCATTAAACATAAACCACTACAGACCCATTAGCCTTTGTAATACAATCTATAAAATCATAACCAAAATTATAGCAAACCGCTTGAAAACAATTCTGCCTAAACTCATCAACCCTTTTCAAGGAGCCTTTATAGAAGGAAGATCTATTCAAGATAATACTCTCATCGCCCATGAAATCTTTCACAACTTCCACAAACAGAAAGGAAAAAAGGGATGGATGGCCCTTAAACTCGATATGGAAAAGGCTTATGACCGAATCAACTGGGACTACATTAAAGCAACCCTAAACAAATTTGGTTTTCACCCACAATGGATCAATTGGGTCATGAACTGCATCACTACAACAACTTTCTCAGTTCTGGTCAACAACATACTGGGCAAACAATTCAAACCTCAAAGGGGAATTAGACAAGGTGATCCACTTGCCCCCTATATCTTCATCTTGGTCATGGAAAACCTAGCACAAGAACTAATGGAGGAAGCAGCCTATGAAGATGCACTCGTTGGGATCAAACTAACCAAAAATGGTACCCCAATCCCCTTTCTCACCTTTGCAGATGACACAATCATCTTCTCTAAAGCATCCCATAAGAGTCTACACACAATTATGAATATCCTTAACAACTTCTCAAACCTCTCAGGACTATCCATCAACTATAACAAGAGCTCCCTACAAGTCTCAAAAAATGTAAGCCAAAACCTCGCCACCTCCCTGGCCAATGACATGAACATTCCGATCTCTAAGACCCTTGAAAAATATCTTGGCATCCCACTAGTAAGTGGAAGAGTGAAAAATGTTGTCTTTGATGAGGCCATTCAAAATCTGAAAAAACAATTATCCAAATGGAGGGCTTCCTCTCTATCACAAGCAGGGCGAGCAACCCTCATTCAGGCAAACTTAAGCTCTAAAACTAATTACCTAATGCAAAACTTCATGCTACCTAAAGGTGTTCTTAACCAAATTGATCAGATTCAAAAAAACTTTTTTTGGAATAAACTACAATCAGAGAGATACACCCCATTAATTAGCTGGGATAAAATCTGCAAGCCCAAAGAACAAGGTGGTTTGGGCTTGAAACTTGCAGAAGACATGAACATCAGCTTACAAATGAAACTCCTTTGGAAAATCTATGCTGAGCCTAATAACATTTGGGTTAAAGTAATCAAAGAAAAATATCTACAACAACAGAGCCTCATAGAAAAGACAACTCAGAACACTTCATGGCAATTTGGTAGGCTTCTTCAACTAAAACAAAAAAACCTCCAAGGATTACTATGGATTATTGGAAATGGCAAAACCATAAATGTTTGGACAGACCCTTGGGTCCAAGACCATAATCTGATTAACTATCGACAGAACTTTGACCCCGAACTTAAAGTTTACCAACTCTTTACCTCAACAAAAGAATGGAATGTCCCCCTTCTCAACGAAATCTTTCCAAATCATATTGTTCAACATATCATCAAAATACATATCCCAGACTAGGACACTCCGGATACAATAATTTGGAAATTTAACCCAAATGGCCAATTCTCTACTAGATCAATTAGACACATAATCAACACTAACAACTCATCCACCAAAGATTATAAATGGATCTGGAAGCTGAACCTCCCTCCTAAAATTAAAAACTTGCTTTGGAAAATATCTACTGACAGCCTGGCTACAACAGATAGACTAAACAGGTATATAAATAGAGTGCCTTCTCAATGCTCCTTTTGTAATCACAATAATGAAGATAGCAATCACCTTTTTGTTAATTGCCCTTTCACTAGAGCTACGGTTGCGGCCTATGAGCAAACTGTAAGCAAAACTACAACACTTATTCCCAACCACTGTACTGATATAGATAGTATCACTACAACAAATACAGATAAAAAATTGATAGAAGAGCTCTGTTTTATATGGCAAAGAATATGGGAAGCTAGAAATGATTTGATTTTCAGGAAAAAAATGCATGACACGCCTCATCGGATAGCTATAAGAGTAATCATAGATCTCAGAGATTGGCATGATGCCATCAAAACTAATAATGAAACTCCACCACTTAATAAAAAAAGAAGAAAAAACCATATTAAATGGATAAGACCACCTAGGACTATCTACAAAATAAACGTAGATGGTTCTTTTATACCCACTGGCTCTTGCCGGGTGGGTGGGATTATTAGGGACCATAAAGGTTCTGTGATTGATATCTTTCAATCTGAAGTGGATACGACTTCTGCTATCCAAACAGAAGCTGCTGCTTTATGTGCAGGTGTAAACTTAGCAATAGCTAAAGGCCTAAGAAGAGTCATAATGGAAGGGGACTGCCTGGAGGTTACCAAGGCAATCAATAACAGCAACTACGTGAGATGGGAAATTCTAAGAGAAGTGGAGTTCATCAAGAAACTTAGCTGTAACTTTGAGAGCATAGAATTCAGACACTGCTACAGGGAAGCAAACAATGTAGCTGATTATATAGCTAAGTCTAGGAATATTTGTACGTTTTCGAACCTCCCTACTTGTAGGGATCTCTGTAACATCATCCAGTCGGATGATCATGGTGGTATCTTACCTAGGTAGGATCCGCCTAATTTTTGCCTACTGTAAAAAAAAAAAAACAAGAACACTTGGAAAAGAGAGAAAGTAGAGGTAGAAAAGGAGAAATATGTTAGTTATGTTAAATTATACGTAGTATTATTTATATACTAACCTCTTTTTTTATATATAGGCTAACGGGTGGCTAAGCGGGTCGGGTAATGGGTCGGGTGATGGGTGAAAAATATATCACCCATTACCCATTTCACCCGACCCATCACCCATCCGTCACCCGGATTTTTTCGGGTTTTCACCCTAATAATCGGGTCGGGTGGGTCGGATGAGTCAGTCACCCACGGGTGATTTCCAGCCCTAGTCTTACCAATGCAAGGTTCATTTATGATCATCCCTACGGATGATGTTAACAAGTTCCTCATGCAAGGGAAGAGTTGACAAATTATAACCATTTCTACATTTAGCAATGTAATCAGCGGTTGCATTTGATTCTCTAAGGCAGTGCCGAAATTCAATGATTAAGGATTAATTATTTTTTTCCTAATAAATAATTTAAATCTGACAAATCTTGTAAAGGCCCGGATTTTCAACTATTAATCTTTGGAAAAAGGGAAATTAAAAATGAATTTAAAGTGAATTCAGGCTAAATTGTTTACTTTAACGATTGAATCCGTCTTTCTCATCGGGATTGGAAAATTCTTTCCGTCTCATATCACCAATTCTTACCCAAATCTCTACAATTGATCCCATGTTTGACCAATTTTTCTATCCAACTCATCACCTCCTTCTTTGGGTAAAATCTTATCTATGCTTTCCCCCTTCCCTTTTTTATTTCAATTGTTTTGGCAAACAAACAAACCCCTGCAAATTTGACCAAAAGCAAAGCCTATTGTAGCACTTCTCCCTGTTGAACAACCAAGACAACCCTTACTTTTTATTCACAAAATCAAATCAGAAGGGCAGCCCCTTTCTTCACTTTTCACATTTTTGGTTTCAAAAGCAAACACCCCTTTGTCCCTTTTCTTCCATCTGCTTTGCCGAGAGCAGTGCTGCAAACACTCCCTAAGATCCATTCCTCACCTCGTCACCACTGGAAATCACCACCAGCCACCATCTGGTTCTGCCGAGAGCACACAACAGCATCACACCCCACTTTCTTCAATCCACCTACACCCAAGGGCAGCAGCAGTAGCAGGGACCACCGACTCCTCCGACCTCCGAGCCCCGAGCCACCCCGGAGTCTCCGACGCCGAGCCCACCTCCTGTGCTTCATGTGAGAGACCTCGGTAAGCCTTCGATCCTCCGTTTCGACTCGAAAACCATTAAAAGCTTCACCTTTATAACTCCTCACTTCGACCCAGGCCAAGAACACTTGATTTCGGCTCCGACGAGGCTGAATCGAACTCCAACGAAGCTTTTCCGGCGATCTCGAATCGAACCTCCAGTGAAGCTCCGAGAACCTCGGTGAGCCTTCTTCCTTCCTCCTTTTTCTTCTCGTTCCTGTCATGTGTGTGTATGGGTGTCGGTGTCGTGTCCCTGTTGGAGCCGGAAATCGTCGCCGAAAGCCCTGGATTCTTTCTCCTTTCTTCCGTCTTCTGTCGTCGTTGCAGAGAGCTCTGCTCTTTTGATCTGGGAAGGAGACAGACCTAGTGGGCCTAATTTTTCGGGTTGTGGGTTTGGATCAGGGTGCATTTTTCGGGCCTCCTATCCTCTTTCCTGATGGGTCTTGGGTTTGGGTCTTCCATCCGGGTTATGTCTTTGGGCCTGATTTATTTTCTTGGGTTGAGTTTTGAAAGGGTTTTGTGTTATATATAAATGATTTTGATTATTTGGTTGAGTTTATTATTATAATTATTATATTATGAGATTTTGTGAGATAAATATATTTTTGGAAACTAGTATATATTATAAAATGTGTTAAGATAAGAAAATGGGTTTTAAAGGGGTTATATATTCAAGTATAATATTTGGATTTGGATTTGGATGTGAAAAAGGTTTTAAAGGTTGGAAATGGATTTAATAAAACTAAAAAGATGAATTTTGGAAAATACTCTAACCTTGTCAGATTTCGAACTCTTGTAACTTATACCGTTTAAGGATGTGATGCTTTGGTTTTGAAATGGGAATTTGACATGAGTAAGAGTGTGTTATGGAAACTTGATGGGGATTTGGAAATCTTGGAATGACTTGGCTTTCAGATGTTTTTCGTATCGGAAAATGGTTTGGGGAATGGTTTGGGAACATGGTCTCTATGTGTGTGATATTATATGCTTTAAGTGACATTAGAAGTAGACTTATTTATATTACTTATATATGTGTTAGGTGATCATCTATGACATGTTGGCTTTCTGTATACCTAGTTGTTGCTTTTGCTGTTCTGCACTTCCAGGTGAGTTCCTATATGAGCTCACTCAGATTCGAAAAGAGATCTCCCTGCTTGTAGCCATGTACATACTAGGTGCTTGCATTCATCATAAAGCATGCCATGTAGTATCCTGCTAGGATTGCACTCATGATTGAGCATTCGTTTACTCATTGCTTTTGTAAACAGAACGGTCGTTATCTGTGAAGTAACTAGAGTCATTGCTAGGGTTATACGACGACCTAGTCTCATCGGGTCCCGTCCTGAGTTAATTGAGTCATGAACTTCCTTATATTATGAGATGCCTGTGGGCTTTATTGTGGATACGGGTTGGGCATGCGTGCCACCTGATTATATGGAATGCATTCACGAGCTGGCCAGTCTCCGCCCTATCGGAAGGGGGTGGAGGTAGGAGAGGGATATGCCACTTGGTATTCGGTGCTAAGGCCTTATTATATTTATGCACTCGATCTTAGGACCATGCTAGTGTGTTAATATTCTGCATTGCATCTAGAAGCATCTTTATTAGGACTAGCGTGTGTATATGTCTGCTTGTTTGGGATTATATTGCGTAGGGCTTCGATCTGACACCGCCCCGCATACATTTTTTTTAGGTTTGTTTTGCGGCATGATTATTCCTTGTTTTCGTGACGTGGAAACTCTCTTGGGCGATCTCAAAAAAATGGTTTAACTCCACTAACATTGTATATTAAATTTCGATAAATACGCTTATTGATTTGGTTTTGACTCGGCTCTGTCGTGCCACCCTCTTGTATTACACCTTGATTCTACTATTTGCATGACTGTTGGTTTTCCACGCTTAGACTTATGACAGGTACAGGGGACTTCCTCGGGGATTCCAACGATCCCTTCGAATTTTGGGTATGAAATCTCCCTTCAAAATGTTATGATAGAATTTCAAACCTTCAACCTGTACTTGGGGCTCAAGATCCTAACGAGGGGTTTTATCCCTCGAAACGTAACCCGTGAATCATAATCTCGGGCCGTTACAAAGATGGTATCAGAGCCAGGTTATGCAAACCGAGTATGATAGGTTGAAGTGGTTTTGAAAATGGCCCAAGGTTTTCAAATGGTTTTTCAAAATGTTTTAGAAAGGGCAAAATGAATTTAATATGGCTAACTCAAATGGACTAAATATGAACTTGACTCAATAAATCTGGTAATCAAACAAAGGGAAACGAAGGGGTAGTGAAGGCGCTAGACCATCCCTATTGGATGTAGTTGGGAACGGGTAGGCAAAATATAGCTTGTTCTTTACAGATGGGCCTACAAGACTCCAAGGCTTTGCGTCGTAGTGGCTGGAGTGGCGAGTTAGGTAGAGACCGTGAGGTTTTGCCCCTCCGGTTAGTCGCCCCTCGAAGGGCGGCCCATAGGATAGCTTGATTGTTGATTGTTCTATGTTGAGTGCTGTTTGCTTAAATTGGAGACCTGACTGATATTTTGACTATGAATAATGTGTTAAATGCCTATGTGAATGGAATAGCGGGGGAGACCTTCTGCCATTATAGAGTCGGGATTCCAGTCCTCTTGGGATCACCTTTGACCTCTTAAGCTTGACTACTCCCTTCTTCGGTCTTCTTTTCCCGACCTTACTAAACGTCTTTATTAAGCTTTTCTTACGATGTCGGTGTGATATATGGAAAGTCGGGAGGAATAACCACATTTGAGGTTGTGTGGGAGTATGCTACTACATGAGCCCTCTTCTACCCTACTCGAGAGTTACATGGGTATTCCACGGGAAACAAGTCATGGGGTTCATGGAAGTGACTCAGAGTCGCCCTTGTAAATCTCTGTCGAGTTATCTTAGTTTCTTCGTCCATGATTGTATGATCCTATATGTACTACCCCATAGACTTGCAGATTGATCCATAGTGTGAAATTATGCCTACATGTCTTGATGTCTATATTTAGCCATTGTTTAGATCAGTATTACATCTATTATGCCCCCATATCATCACAACATGATCTACTTAGTATATGCATTGTTATACTAGTGCTCGAATGAATGTGTCATATGTTAGGAAACCGCATGATCGATGTCCTCTCTGCAAATAGGCTCATGATAGTGTGCTCGTTCTATTCTGATATCCTGATAGAGTTATTTACTTGATGGGTGTGTGTTACAACTTGATGTTCAACCTCATTCATATGACACCTAGTTTCCAACACGCTTATCAAACTGTCATGCCATGATGATCTCCATGTTTCTCTCATACTTTCATGAATATATGACCTGACACGGCGCATGAGCACACACCACTATAATTCCTAGTCATGTATATGCATGACTTGACATGATGTGGTATTCCTAGCATATATTATGATGATGATCCTTAATGTTGATTTGTGGTTGTATGCCATTATGTATCCATGCTTGGCCACCTTGTGTAGGTCTTAGGTCATACTTCGTTGTATTCATGTCATACCCCATATGCATGCACAACCTGATTTCATTGGTTCCTTGCATCGTCATACTAATAATTGATTAAATGCATATGTCACAAGTTACGAACTCGCATGATAGTTAGTCTCTCTTTTGGGTTAGGTTCATAATAGCGTGACCCTTAGCATGTCAGTTTTACTCTCACTACTCATCATGTATGACCTCTAAACCATAGCATGCTCACCTTTTGATTCCCGTAATGTTTTCTTCTGCTTTGTGGTATCCTCTCGTGGTTCCCAGAATATATGACATGATATTTTGTGCATGTACCATTTAAATATTTTCATGGACCCGTAACTCTCTATCATCCTATCCATGCTTAGTTATCTTACTTTAAACCCATGTTATACTCCGCTATATGTTTATCATGCTTCTAGATCATTATGATGTGACTTATTTGACTCTTTACAAACTATTGTGCTAATCGAATGAACGTATGTACGAATCATAAGTTAGTATTATGTTTTCGCATATAAATGACACCTGAATGCTAGGGTGAGTTTAGTCGAAGTACCTTGATTGTACTCATATTCGATATGTGCTGGTAGTATCCTATAGGGCTTATGAATTCCAATATGACTCGCTGAGTGATAAATTGTCATGCTTGCTTCATCACGTGAATATGATTGTCCTATGATGTGATAGTTGTTGTACCATTTCATGGACTTTTATGATGGTTAATTCCTAGCATGATTATAATCTATCGTCCGTGATGTTTTCTTGTTCACTCTGTAAAGATACCCATGTCTTATCATGTATCGCTAGCACCATGTAGGATCACGATGTGACTTGATATATCCTTATGTTAAATACATGCCTTGGTTGTATACTGTCAATTTATACTTGTGTACTTGCATGCTTTATATTCATGTGAAGTCGTACTATCTTAAGCTCACATTGTCATTTCCGCCATAATTCCCCCTTGTCCTCATATGGTCACGTTACGATTAGTTGACCCCATAAATGCATCCGTGCTAGTTGCCAAATGAACATGTAACCTATGCTGCATAGCCATGCATCTTATCATGTTAAAATATATCTTATAGGACCCATGAATTATGGCTTGTGTGTATTCATACTCTATATGCTTTATGACCTGTTCTCACGTAGGATAGACTCCGCGAGGTCTTGTATTCTTCCCAACATCTCTGATATGCGATCCTTTAACTGTTTAGGAATTGATAAACCCAGTTATAGAGTTAGTGCCTATTTTCAACGCATGTTAAGTATTAGGTGATTATCAATGTGTGTATATCATCTCATCACTCGATGTTGTTTCTGCATGTCCCCTGACATTCTTAATGCTTCCGCAAATGAATAATCTAGCACCTCGCATGTCCACACACACATCACGATAACTATAAAGCACTCGCATGATTATCTTTGCATACATTACGCAGCTACCGTCCCTTTGAAACATGATACCTTAATTAGGAGCATTCTCTTGTTTCGCACTATGATATGTCCATGACTCCTTCATCAAAACTGCTTATATTCCTTTTATATGTGCTAATGATTGGGTGCAATAGTAGTCCTGCTTAAACTTCTATGACTCGTCCCACTATTATGTGGAATTGCTCGATGCATCTTATTCATATACATCTGTGATTGTCCTATAGTATCTTGTAAAATCTATGCAAGTAGAGATATGACTTGTACAATCGCATGCTCAACTTGCACCTCATGTAGCCACTCTTGTCATAGGTTGTGATAGCCTTGCTATACTCTCTCTACGTGATCTTTTGACTGTCAAAACATGTTAGATATTGTTAGTCCAGTTAGAATGATATGCCTCCACAAAGTTGTCTCATGCTAAGTATGATTAGTGGCATGCTTATGAGTGTTCTCATATGAATTGTTGTCTTTATCACATGATGTCCTTCCGATGCTTAATGAGATAAATTCATATTTTGGTGGGATATGTGTTAATTAGCAATTGAGTATCTCGTTGCGTGTTATACCCTACAACATGGTAGATGCATATATATACGTGAAATGTGATTACTGTACCGCTTTTATATAACCTGCCCATGTGCACTTGTTACGAGTAATTTACCCTACCTGTAATGCTCTGTAATGTTTACTAGATTCTGCATAAGCTATGTGTCGCACCAATCTATCATTTCATTCGTATATGCATGTTTCTTATACATATCAAGCTTGTCTGATATATGAAATGAAGAGTTGCTAGCTAGTCCCTTATGCCCTATCCAGAACTCGATCATTCTTCTAGTTGCGCCTATCTGTTAACTTTTTTCATTAAGGTAGGTACATGTTAGTGTCCAGTGATGCAACTAGTTTACTCCATGATTGGTATGTGTTTTACTTGCTGCACTTGTAACCTCGTAGAGTTCCATAAGGGCACCTTACTCCTTCTTGGGTCGGGATCTTGTTTTTCGTCGTATCATCATCAGTTGGTCTCTGTTTATTTCCGTGGGGAGTCCGGGTTGTCCTCCTTGTCTTTCCCCTATCTCCGCTAACTAAAAAGTTGCTTGCAATACCTTGACGAACGATGGCGTAGAAAAGAGTACGTTTAGCCAAATAGCACGGGAGCGGCGCAGCGGAAGCACGGTGGGCCCATAAACCCTAGGTCCCAGAACTGACATACCAGAACCAACATATTGATTCTTTGAATGATGAACTTGTAGTGGACGATTACCTAGTTAACCTCTATTTATGAGGATGGATTTCAGTGCTTTGGTGTTCCTATGTGACTGGCCTTGTGATATGATTGGTGTTCTGTGTCGGTAAGCGTTGCCTGTTTCTTTTACCTGTGGAAGTGAACTATACCTGCTGAGATCTTGACCTTGTGGTAAATAATCATGATATTATGTGCCCCGTTAATATATGACAATATGTTATTGCGATGTTGGCATGATATTACCCTTGCTCGAATTATTATTAGTATGAGGTTATGTGGTAACTTGTCTTGCTATGTCGATACCTGATATTCTGCAATACTTGCTGAGCATGATAGTATCTTAGAATTTATGTTATGTGACCGTTTTGGAACAATGGGAGATGATGATGTATAAACTTAGTGTGAAATCATGTTATATTATACTGATGTGAAATATTTGAAGGTTAAGTGATAGTAGCATGTAGGGTCCATAGTGTAAGGTGCATGTTATCCTCATATAATGGTATGAGATGTCCTATTAAGTTAAATGTTGCCGTGATAATATTTTGTTAAGCTATGTTGTTAGACTTTGCTATTACTGAACCGTGGGAGCATGACATATTCTATAATTGACAACTTGAACTTAAATTGCTAAAACATGATTGTGTTGACATCTCTATACATTGCTATTTCAAAATTTATTTTCATCTAGGTCCTTGGCTGTGAAAATGGTGGTTATCTTGGCTTGCTGAATCTTGTTGAAATAAATTTTGTTGTGCTGACTTGCTGCCCTTCTATTATATTGACACCCATTTGTGACAAATTCTGCTATGTTGGTAGTGGTAAGAAGGAAACCATGTTGATGTGATTTGCTAAGGTTGAGGCTTGATGTGTCTGTGTGCTGCCCTTTCAAAAACGACATTCCGTCTTGATGCATTCTTATTTGTTGACACATAGAACATGAAATTCTAATGTTGAGTGTGACGTTTCAATTTATTGTTGTGCGACAATGTTGGTAATGGCTATTCATGTTATGGTTTTGGCGTGGCCAATCTCGGTGGTTAGTTGTTAATGAGGTGGCATGTCTTGGTTATGTTGATTCTGATAATGGCTAGAAATTCATAGATTGGAATTGTTTTTGATATTGGAATCTAGGAAGAGAATATGGGATTAGCCCTTAGAGGTGGATGATTTCACCTCTTGAGTTCTGAATTTGCTTGACCAATTTGGGATTTAAAGGGTTTTGAAAGAGTTTGGAAACGACTAACTCGGATTTTGAAAAGCTTTGGATGGTTTTGAAGTCGAGAGGTTTTGCTTGTTTTTGAAGGGTTTTGGACGATTTTGAAAAAGACTAACTTGGATTTTGAGAAACCGAGCACGATCGAAAATTTCAACGATTTTGAGGCCAATCTTTTTCAACTGTGGAATCCCCTTTGAAAATTTTCAAACCCGGGCAATTCTATGATACTTCACGAAGTGGATACAAGCATTTTATGGGGGCGCTTGTAGGGTGCTTGCTAAGACCTAGTGATGATATTGTAGAACTTTTAGAGTTGTGGTAGTTCCGAAAAGTCGACGCGAGGATGTGATAGGGGCGCTTATTGCATACTTGTCAAGGCCAATTGGAGATGTCACGACCGTGACTAGGATGTTGTGAGAATCCCGGAAGACGCAACCGAGATGATTACAAGATCCTTGGACATGGTCCTTGGACTCATCAATTTCAAACTTCATCCCCTACTTTGAAGTGATTTTAGTCTCGGGGACAAGACTCGTTTTTAGAGGTGGATGATGTAAAGGCCCGTATTTTCAACTATTAATCTTTGGAAAAAGGGAAATTAAAAATGAATTTAAAGTGAATTCTGGCTAAATTGTTTACTTTAACGATTGAATCCGTCTTTCTCATCGGGATTGGAAAATTCTTTCCGTCTCATATCACCAATTCTTACCCAAATCTCTACAATTGATCCCATGTTTGACCAATTTTTCTATCCAACTCATCACCTCCTTCTTTGGGTAAAATCTTATCTATGCTTTCCCCCTTCCCTTTTTTATTTCAATTGTTTTGGCAAACAAACAAACCCCTGCAAATTTGACCAAAAGCAAAGCCTATTGTAGCACTTCTCCCTGTTGAACAGCCAAGACAGCCCTTACTTTTTATTCACAAAATCAAATCAGAAGGGCAGCCCTTTTCTTCACTTTTCACATTTTCGGTTTCAAAAGCAAACACCCTTTTGTCCCTTTTCTTCCATCTGCTTTGCCGAGAGCAGTGCTGCAAACACTCCCTAAGATCCATTCCTCACCTCGTCACCACTGGAAATCACCACCAGCCACCATCTACCTCCTCCATCTCCCCCGCGATGCCGCCGCCGCCTCCAATCCCTCTCCTCTGGTTCTGCCGAGATCACACAACAGCATCACACCCATCTTTCTTCAATCCACCTACACCCGAGGGCAGCAGCAGTAGAAGGGACCACCGACTCCTCCGACCTCCGAGCCCCGAGCCACCCCGGAGTCTCCGACGCCGAGCCCACCTCCTCTGCTTCATGTGAGAGACCTCGGTAAGCCTTCGATCCTCCGTTTCGACTCGAAAACCATTAAAAGCTTCACCTTTATAACTCCTCACTTCGACCCAGGCCAAGAACACTTGATTTCGGCTCCGACGAGGCTGAATCGAACTCCAACGAAGCTTTTCCGGCGATCTCGAATCGAACCTCCGGTGAAGCTCCGAGAACCTCGGTGAGCCTTCTTCCTTCCTCCTTTTTCTTCTCGTTCCTGTCATGTGTGTGTATGGGTGTCGGTGTCGTGTCCCTGTTGGAGCCGGAAATCGTCGCCGAAAGCCCTGGATTCTTTCTCCTTTCTTCCGTCTTCTGTCGTCGTTGCAGAGAGCTCTGCTCTTTTGATCTGGGAAGGAGACAGATCTAGTGGGCCTAATTTTTCGGGTTGTGGGTCTGGATCCGGGTGCATTTTTCGGGCCTCCTATCCTCTTTCCTGATGGGTCTTGGGTTTGGGTCATCCATCCGGGTTATGTCTGTGGGCCTGATTTCTTTTCTTGGGTTGAGTTTTGAAAGGGTTTTGTGTTATATATAAATGATTTTGATTATTTGGTTGAGTTTATTATTATAATTATTATATTATGAGATTTTGTGAGATAAATATATTTTTGGAAATTAGTATATATTATAAAATGTGTTAAGATAAGAAAATGGGTTTTAAAGGGGTTATATATTCAAGTATAATATTTGGATTTGGATTTGGATGTGAAAAAGGTTTTAAAGGTTGGAAATGGATTTAATAAAACTAAAAAGATGAATTTTAGAAAATACTCTAACCTTGTCAGATTTCGAACTCTTGTAACTTATACCGTTTAAGGATGTGATGCTTTGGTTTTGAAATGGGAATTTGACATGAGTAAGAGTGTGTTATGGAAACTTGATGGGGATTTGGAAATCTTGGAATGACTTGGCTTTTAGATGTTTTGCGTATCGGAAAATGGTTTTGGGAATGGTTTGGGAACATGGTCTCTATGTGTGTGATATTATATGCTTTAAGTGACATTAGAAGTAGACTTATTTATATTACTTATATATGTGTTAGGTGATCATCTATGACATGTTGGCTTTCTGTATACCTAGTTGTTGCTTTTGCTGTTCTGCACTTCCAGGTGAGTTCCTATATGAGCTCACTCAGATTCGAAAAGAGATCTCCCTGCTTGTAGCCATGTACATACTAGGTGCTTGCATTCATCATAAAGCATGCCATGTAGTATCCTGCTAGGATTGCACTCATGATTGAGCATTCGTTTACTCATTGCTTTTGTAAACAGAACGGTCGTTATCTGTGAAGTAACTAGAGTCATTGCTAGGGTTATAGGACGACCTAGTCTCATCGGGTCCCGTCCTGAGTTAATTGAGTCATGAACTTCCTTATATTATGAGATGCCTGTGGGCTTTATTGTGGATACGGGTTGGGCATGCGTGCCACCCGATTATATGGAATGCATTCACGAGCTGGCCAGTCTCCGCCCTATCGGAAGGGGGTGGAGGTAGGAGAGGGATATACCACTTGGTATTCGGTGCTAAGGCCTTATTATATTTATGCACTCGATCTTAGGACCATGCTAGTGTGTTAATATTCCGCATTGCATCTAGAAGCATCTTTATTAGGACTAGCGTGTGTATATGTCTGCTTGTTTGGGATTGTATTGCGTAGGGCTTCGATCTGACACCGCCCCGCATACATTTTTTTTAGGTTTGTTTTGCGGCATGATTATTCCTTGTTTTCGTGACGTGGAAACTCTCTTGGGCGATCTCAAAAAAATGGTTTAACTCCACTAACATTGTATATTAAATTTCGATAAATACGCTTATTGATTTGGTTTTGACTCGGCTCTGCCGTGTCACCCTCTTGTATTACACCTTGATTCTACTATTTGCATGACTGTTGGTTTTCCACGCTTAGACTTATGACAGGTACAGGGGACTTCCTCGGGGATTCCAACGATCCCTTCGAATTTTGGGTATGAAATCCCCCTTCAAAATGTTATGATAGAATTTCAAACCTTCAACCTGTACTCGGGGCGCAAGATCCTAACGAGGGGTTTTATCCCTCCAAACGTAACCCGTGAATCATAATCTCGGACCGTTACAAATCTAATTCTAACAAATCCCAATATAATGTCGACAAATTCATAATAATCAAACTATAATTTTGATGATTCCAATTCCAAAACTAATTCTGATCAATCTTATTCCAATCTAATCTAATTAAACTTTAAATATCAATACAAATAAATTCATTTCAAACATTATATAATTTAATTTTAAACTAAATCTATATTAATCTTAAACTAATTCCGTCAAATTTAATAGTATAAAACTTAAATATAAAATAAATTCAATTTAATACTAAACTAATTCAAAATGCTCTCTACGCATTATGGAAGTGCATAAACCAACGCTCTAAAAAATTTCAAAATGGTCTCCGCGCGGCGTGGATGTGGATAGACAACACTTCAAAAAATCCAAAATTTCGCCCCAGTCGGAGTGGTTCACTGATGGAGAGCAAGGGGATGTCAGGAGATCTTGGGTTCGATCCCCACCTCCGCCTCTTTCCTTGGATTAAAATCCAAGGTTTGCCTTACTCCTTTCCAGTGGGTCGAGCCGGTCGGCGCAAACCGATTTACCTGGTGCGTGGCTCTTGTCGGCTAGGTCACATGTCCGGAGTTTACCACCTAAGGTGGGTTTCTCATCATAAAAAAAATCCAAAATTTCATTTAAAAAAAAAACAAATTACCCTTAATTTTGGGTACAATCAATCTACACATTCTGAAATCGAAACCTGAAGGCTCGTCGTTGCCCGGGTCCAAATATGAGGTTTCCACAAGTTTCCCAGGTGTTCCTGAGTTGCCTCTACTTTCTGGCGTTGGAGTGGTTTCATTGCATGCTCGTTCATCGTTCGATAGTGCTAGTGTTTGCCTTTGTTGCATCTTTGTTTCTCGGTTTTGCAGGGTTGCTTTACTTTATTTGTATTTGGTTGTATGACGGGTTTCTGTCGCCGTTGCTACGGCCTCTCGACCCCCGAACCTGTCCGGTGGGTCGAATTTTTACCTAATCAAAAAAAACCTACACATTCTGAAACTCTCTTCTCTCTCTCTCTGCTCTAAAGAGAGAAGTAGAAACCCCAAATTGGAACCCCCAAATTGAAACCCGCCTAACCCTAAATCTATCTTCCATCATCAAATCGGAAAATTCAACAATATTAACCCCAAATTCTGGTAACAAATCAAATATCTTTGCCAAAATATATTTGCAACCTCGCCCGGAAGTGGGTTGTTTTCGTTCGCTTTCTTCTCCGACGGTTCCATCACCACCGCCTCTAACAAATCCCAATATAATGTCCTTGGCCCCATTGGCGCCTCCGTCATCTCCACGGTCGGTGTTTTCTCCCCCGCATATGTCGTCGTTTGGGCATGGAGTTTGCCTCAGGTTGTGCTTGGTCGGGTTCGCCTCGGGCCATGTGTCGGTCCCTCGATCGTCGCCGCTGCTCTGACCTCTAGCCTCTCATCGCCACCTCCGCCTTCGGCGTCTCCTCTTTCGCTTCCTGCTACGCTTCCCGGCGAACCTTGGCTTCTCGGCTCGCTTTGGTGCTGGTTCATACGTCGGCTTTTCGTCCTAGTCGGTTTGCACCTGTGCCTTCCGGTGGTGGGTGCATCGTCACTAGTTCGTTGGGGCTTCGTTGGCATGCAACCGGCCATCGCCTGCCATCGCACGCCTAGCACCACCGAATTAAAAACAAACAAAAAAAAAATCCATAAATTTTACGTATGTATAAATAAAATTAAATCCATACATATGAATCAAATCTCCTTCGGGAGCCCTTAAATCTCCTTCAGGAGCCATCAACCCGCCTTATTGGCATGAAAAATCTACAATCCTCCGTGTGAATTTCCTAATACTGAGGTTGATAAAAACCAATTTAATTTGGGGCTTTTGGGTTTCTTCCTGTTTTCATCAGCCCTTTTTTCAATTTGAACTTCTATCATGACTTCGGTTACTGTTCACCGTCTTCAATCTCCTTTTCCCGTCGTCGGTTACTGTTGGGGTGACGTGGATTGTGTCTTTCTCCGCCTTCTCCATCAGCTGCTTTGGGTGGTGGTGCTTTGGGGTCTAGTCACTCCGGCTTGGGATTGGTGCCGATGCGCCCTTTTGCCTCCCTTCCGTTGATTGTAGCTCGGTCGCTGGATGCCCTCAAATCTCATGGCGTCTCGCACCCTTTTGTACCCTTTGGCTTCCCCGCGGGCCACGGCTCATCCGCCTGGCCAGCTGCGCGGCGCCAACATCATTGGCCTTGGTCGGATGTGCACCGCTTTTTGCTACCTTTCCCCGAAGGGTTCACGGTTGGAGTGCTCTGCACTGCTCTCTCTTTGGGCCTGTGCGGTGTTCTTTGGGCTCAAGACTTTCGTTTAGGCCCAAAGTTGACCCGTTGGATAAAAGAATAAAATAAATAAAATTAAATGTAGTAAATTTTAATAAATATCTATAAATAAATAAATGTAGTAAATCCCGCTTGGGTATCTGTTGCGTTTTATTCACGCGTTGTGTGACTCTACTTTTGACGTGACGGGACTTTCTTCTCCGTTTGATGGGGTTTTGGCAGTCGGAGTCGGGATATGCTGGGGTCGTCGCAGTGTGTATCGAGGCGTCTCCTTTCTCCGGAAGAATGGTTTCTTGGAGGTTCGTCTTCACTGGTCACAACTCACAAGTGACTCCTGATGTGTCGCTGGCCTACGGTGCTGCTTCAGGGTAGTGCTTGGCTTCGTCTATCGTCTACGTCCTCGTCTTATTCGATTTAGTTGTATTTAGTTTCGCTTTGTAAAGCACTTTTATCTGTATTTTGCACCATCTTTGTATTTTTGTTTGTTTTTTACGGTTATCCGTCTGCCGACTTGTCGGCCTTCAATGTTCAGGTATATCTGAACTCGAATTTTTACCTAATAAAAAAAAATCTAAACACATTTCTACGTGCGTTTACGGACGTGCCTCAGCTTTTGTCTTAAATCCGAATTTCCACGCTCAAAATTTTCAAATCCGCTAGACCCGCCCTCTAGCTGTAAGAAGCTTGAAGGGTCCTAGCTATATTTCGAAATGGCTAATGCCTAGATTTGCTCTTCAAAAAAAGGCAGTCCGCCTATGACATGTTTTCGTTAATACATTAGGGGTTGAGATTTGCAGACACTTTAATAGTGGCAATATGAACAATAATATGCTATTCACCGACAGGAAACTTTGCAATTCAATAATATACCACTCTGAAAACGACTAGACCTTTCCTCATTTTTGGTTAACAATGCATCGAATTCCAGCCGCACCCAACTAGAAACATACTCCCTCCGTCCTCCGTTCATTAATAAGTGTCGTTTGACTTTTTAACACGTTTTTTAATGAGTTAAAAACTATATAAAATATTAACTTTTTTATTAATTTTTTTTAATAATTTTAAACTTATAACTAATATGTATAAAATTATACAAAAAAATCAATTAAAAACTTTATATTTTATATAGTTTTTAACTCCTTAAAAAACGTATCAAAAAGTAAAACGTCACTTATTTCTGAACAGATGTAGTACTTGATACTACTACTACAATCACATTCTATCTCACTCAAAAGCATAGCCTGAGTCTAGATGTATACTCTTTACCAGACTACGTTGAAAGAGCGTTTCCTGAAGAACCAATATTGTCATAATCAACTAGAAAAATACATGTACCACTAAAAAAAATCATAAAAGATTAAAATACAATTTTGTTTTATTTAAGATGACCTACTCTTCCAATGAAACACTGCACAAAATGGACCAACAGCTCCCTAGATGAATATTGCACCTTGCAAGACATCACGCCATAAATAACAATGCAAAATGGGATTTAAGTAAATGCAGCTCGCAGTGTGATGTGAAGACCCAAGACACACAACTTTTTAAACAATTACACTTCATAATAACACAAATCAGCATAACCGTGGTTCCAGTCGGGATCTCATTCTCTTGACGAATTGCTCATCATCCCACACTCCATTTACCTCTATAATTACCCCATGCAGCCAGCAAAATATTGTACACGGTGTAAACTATATCTGTCATAAATCACATCTCAATTTCATTACCCCAGATCTCTTCGCCTCTTGGCCTAGTCATCTTATCCATGTCTCCGCAAGACTGAGAAAATGCCACCAAACGGAGGGCGATGGGGTGCAACAAGCTGGCAGTTACCCCAGAAGGTAATGTTGTTAACAATGATGTTTTATATACCTACCCAAATGGGTTTCCAGAAGAACTTGGAGCAGCTGGTGCTGACAAGTTTCCAGCAACATCAAGCATCGGATTCATGGAATTGAAACTTGTTACATCATTACCAAAGCCTCCAAAGCCTTGAGGTCTGAAGCAAAAACAAAAGGAAAAAAATACACTATCACCAAACATGATACTCCGTACTATACATTAGTCATTAATGTATATAACCAACTCTAGCAACTAGCAAGCATCGACTTTATGGATAGTACAAGTAAATAAACCTGAAAATGAGTGTGGGGAGCTAGGTCTAGATCTAAAATGGTAAAACAGAAATGTTTCTAGACCCTTACTCACCAATGCTAAACCAAACCAATAAAACCTCTTAGGCGAAATTTTCAGAAGACCACCTCTATTTCAGAAGTTTTTTCCCTAAATGGAATTGGGGCACAAGTGTGGCTTTGGTTTTTCTATACAGTGTCTTTGAGATGAATATAATCCCCATATCAATTTTGGAGCATTTCAACTAAATGCAGTTATTTTTGTCACAGCTGAAATTCACTTCTCTTTCTTTAGTCATTTATGGGACTTTCCACTTAATGCAGGATTACACATGAGTTGATAAGTAAAATCACTCATGCTTTTGCTTTCTTTCAAAAGCGCTTATTAAATATTACGGGATTTTGATTGCCACCTTAAAAAATTTAACGGACTGAGTGAATATAATAAAAGCAAGAGCAATTGTGTCATTGCCCATGAAATTTAACAGGCTTTTTTGACAAAAGCCAAAAAAAGGATGTAATTACAAATAGAAATGGTTTTATGGGGAAAAAAGATATTCTGGCCCCAACCCACTCCTAAAATAGGGGTGGTTTTTAAATCAACCCAAACCTATAAACTACACATCATTTTGAAAGCAAGAACAGAAGTAGTGTTGATATGCGAGTTTAAGCATGAGATGATGGGTCTATGAATCAGTTACCTTGGGGCCAAGTTATTGGGTGCATGTTGGCTCATATATGTGCCTGATATTAAAAACAAGTGTTAGAATAAGTCCCTTAAATTTGCATGTATGGGACATTTCCACAAACAGATGGTGGTGGGACTAATAAATTATAAAAATAAAAATAAAAAGCATAAAAATCACCTGGAGTGCCAGCAGTGGTGGCAAAAGCCGGTGTAAATTGAGGGGTTGCTGATGGATAGGCAGACGACTGAGATGGCATCCAAGACGGTGTAGGTGTACCAAGGCTTGATGTACGCGCCAAACTCATGGGATTTGACATGTTCGGCAGAGCAGCTTGCAAGGGCACCATGGAGGGAAACTACAACAGAATAGAAGCTAACATTACTAAAGACTTGAACAGCCTAACATCAGATTAACTAAAGACTTGAACATCCTAACCAGACATTTGTGGGAGTAACCATTTTATAAATTCTATCCATTACACAAGCTTTTTTCATATATCAGTTTCTCCAGTTTGTTTGAGGCATCAATCAAGAAAAGTAGATTTATCCACCTCTCTCAGTAATATAAATGATTCCCATATACCAAGACGAGTTTTCAGTTAAGCAGCTAGGGCAAAAATGATTAAAAAATAGTTTCAAAATCATAAATCAAGATTAAAGGACACATACTGCAGGTGGTTGCGTGTAAGAAGATTCGCTGATGGCATCAAACGGGTTGACTGATTTGTTTGACTGTGAAAAGTGTGGCTGCTGTGGCATATGCTGTAACAAAAATGCATGTCATTAAAAACATATGGTCAACAAACAATAGTGGTAGCTACAGATTTATCACATAACATACCATTGCAGTGGTGTATTGCATAGGAAACCCCATGTGTGGGGCAAAACCACTCTGCCAGCCCGGAGCATGTATAGGCTGGGGAGCATACATCGCAGCAAAGATATCCTGAATGGGAAAAGGTTCACAATTTAGGAAAAAGCACATGTAAAAAGGTATTATAGTTTAATTAGATTAACTTTTCAATACCGCTGGCAGTTCTTTTCTTCCACTTGTTTTAGCCTCTACTGGTTGCACCGTAACTCCAGATGATGCCTGAGCAGATACCACGCCCACGACCGACACTTGTGCAACAGGATTGCTTAAAAGTCCCTGCATGTCAACACGGGTCATGAGCTGGGATACTACAATAACTATAACCAAAGCCAACTGAAGAACTACAGAACTAGAGCACAATTGAGTATTCTACGAGTAATCAGCACCCACCTGACTACTAGAAGTAGTCACAGAGGAAGTAAATTGTGAAACAGTGAACTGACTACCAGAATCAGGGTATATAGACGGCTGTTGAGGTTGCATATTTGACCATTGCCCTACAACACCGTCTGCAGGCAATGAGGGTGTCAGCCCAACGCCTCCAAAAAGAAAACTGCCAACTTGTAAACCAGCACTGTCGGTGGGCAATGTTGTGTTGCTTGGTGTAGCAGCATAAGCACCATTAGGAGGTGTCACTGAAATTTGTGGTCCAGGACCGAAGAGGGAATCACCCACAATTGCTGGTGTTGTTGCACTATTTGAAGGTGCTGCAGAGGGAACTGAAAGCTGAGTCAACGCAGAATCCAATCCGTTTGAACTTGGTGGCGGTTGAGAGACTTTGCTCTCAGGAAAATTATCGAAACACGCCCAGTTATCACTGTTTGTTGAATTTGTGAAATCGGCAGCTGACTGCTTCGGTTGTGTTGCAATTGCTGCTGGAGGCACGGGATCAGCATCAAAATCAATCAACGAATCCTCCCTTTTAATTTCTGTTGGATTGCCACTACTAGATACCAAACTGCTAGATGAAGCAGTTCTCTGAAACAAGGCAATTTACTAATATCTTAAGTCCACAATAGTAGTTGACAGGACAAGACAAAATTCATAATAATACATATCACATAAAGTACATATGCTGCGACACAAACTTGGTGTGGCAAGATTAAGGGGAAACAGGTGGGTCAATCATCAGACTTTGCTTTCCGCCGAAGATGCATGATCAATACATTATTAAAATTTAAAAGTTGCAAATAAGCTTTTCAAGCAGGAATTGGACTCCAGAAAGATTAGTGCCAAAGTCATAATGCCCAAGCACTGAATCTGGACATAATCACCCCACTATAAAACAAATATTAGCGAGCATATCAGTTAAACCAAAGAGAAGATGCCCACAAGTGGACATCTCAGATAGAGGATCCCCGTATGGAAAGGGCTGAAAAGAGAAACTACACACACAGAAATTATTGGATGAGCGAAAAGAGATCGATCCTGCCTAATCTCATCGACTAGCCACTTTCGTCATTTGATATCATCTTTTAGCAACCTAAGATGTTTATGAGAATGAACAAACAAAAAAAATCTACACATAATTCACTAGAGATGGAAGAAGATGCCTAAAAACTCAAGTAATTTAAACAGAATTGTGCTTGGTTTGAATAATAAGAGACTAAATTCATAGTCAAATGGAAGAAGAGCCTAAAAACTAGCCCCCTTATGCCTTTCTAGAAAGTTCAAAGTTGACGATTCAGATTATGTTCTAAATATGTCAATTACCCTCACCTGAGTATGAGAACCCTCGGACCTTTTGCCACCATTCACTTTTGGTGGCTCAATAACACGAAGAGGTGTGGCATTCTCACCCAAAATATCTCTAACTGGACGAATAACAGGAGGACTGGAAACATTACGATCCCTTTGACTGTCGGGCGACCTGCCGCCAGCCTTAGAATCTCCCTCAGAACTTCTACGGTCTTCTGAACTCCTTCCATTTCCAAATCTATCTTCCCGTCTCCAATCATTAACAACCCCGTGCACAGAACCGACAGGACTTCTTCCATAGTCACTATTTCGTTGACTGTCTTGCTCAGATCCAGGACTCCTTCCATCATATCCCGGACTTGGCCTGTCACTGTAGCGACGTTCATAAACCTCTCCATAGGGAGGGCTTCGAGACCCGCTCCCATAGGAATCTGTTCTTCTGTACTCGTTTGTTTCCTCCTTGTCACCCTTCATAAGACAAATAATTTTTGCTTAAAATTGAAAATAAAAGCAATTCCAAAAGCAACAAAATATCTTCATATGGAAGTTGACCATTTCAAATCCTGGCAACTTCACAAATTTGTGAGAAAACAAGGAAATCAATGAATGAATCTAACCATTCTGACCCTTGGTCTGTCATTGTTCTTCTCCCCAGTATATCTTCTATCCACATAGACATGCTTTATAAAGTCTCGTAACCTATTCACATTACTAATGGAGTGGAAGGAAAAAAAAATAAGAACATTAACTCCAACATGCAATATTTAGCAAAGCTGTATTTGTGATAAATAACCTGCTATCTGGTAGAAGATGAAGATCCAACTCTTTGAAGAAAATTTCCTTTGCACGCTGTAGGTGTTGAAATCATAAACGTAAGTTTTCGTCGTAACATAACTGAATACTGAACACAGAACACACATCTCAACAGGTGCAAGCTTACCTCATTTCCTCCAGACTGGAGAGAACAAACTTCTTGTTGAGTGAACTTAGCCATTGACACAGACTTGACTCTGTGAGTGAATTCCCGGCTGAAAACAACAGATTTCAATCACAACTATCAAATATTTTCATCAAGGAAAAGAAACCTCCCAAATATGAAACAAAACTTACTGAATCCCACTGCAGGTTGTACAAACAAACGTCCAAAAGGTAGTGCATGCATATTGAGGTCCCTGGTCAAAACAAGAAACATTAATCAAGATGGAACTCTCTGTCTTTTCATTTGTTTGCAAACAATGGAGAAGAAGAACAAAATGTTAAAACTGTCCCTCAATTGATAAGTCCTTTTTCCTTCCTTAGTAAATCAGAATGTCTGAAGTTTTGAGTTTTCTTAAGGTAAATAAACATATTAGCAATCATCTACTGACAGTTTCCTTTGGCTGTAAATGTACAGAAGAAAACATTGAAATGAATGAGGGAAAGCATTTCAAACCATCAAAAGATATAATATCGTCCAACCCAAAGACCAGACAATAGTGGACACATGCAGATACATTGGAGACAGCAATAGTGGACAAAATGAGTAGCTTAAGACTTGTGAAAACCTATCTGTTTGCACAGCATTCAAATTTTCAAGGTTTGTGCAACTGATTAGCTCCAAACAACCAATAAATTCTTAGGAAAAGAAATCAAGCCAAAGCTGTAGACAAACAATTGTAACATAACAAGGCACATTTTTTAACCATTGGTATAAAGCATTGCATTATGTATCGACGATAAATAGCTATCACACAAAGTTGCCACTTGCTAAACTAAAATGTGAAGATATATTTTTGTTAAGGAGGCACTATATTGCTACATCAATAATAAAATAAGTTGCCACTTGCTAAGGAGGCACTATATTGCTACATCAATAATAAAAACCTGCAAAAAGTTACTAGAAGAGCCAGGACTATGGTCTAAGACTCTTAAGTACTAACCCTTCAAGATCCCACTAATAGGCCACAAACAAAATGGTCATTAGTGGTACCTAAAATATAACTGAAGCAGAACAAGGGTTTAAATGACTATAAGTTAGTTTTAAAACTTGCTAAACAAACTTCACAAGCAATTCAGTAATGTGAATATAACGCACAAACTTCTTCAAGGTTATCTCAATGCATGCTTGCTAAGTATTTACACAACTCGCCCCTCAAAACAGAGTATTATCATGCCAAATGCAAATGGAATAACAACAACAGCAACAACAACAACATCCCAGTCTATCCCGCGATAAAGCAGGGTCTCAGGGTCAGGATGTACGCACTCTTTCCCCGAACAGGTCGAAAGAGTGTTTTCGATAGACCCAAAATAATAAGCCACATAAATCACAAGGAGACAATATAGACCGTAAAAAAGGAGGCAATAAGATGCAGGATCGAAGGCTGCCACTAAGCATAAACAGCATGACTCAGCACCCAGACTCGAACTACTAAACATCATAAACCCGGATGCGCCTCCTCGAGTAGTGGTCTCTATCCAAAGTCATATCTTCCGAAAGGTTCAGCAAATGGAATGACATGGCTAATAATACATGGGATAACAATTTTGGCGCATAGGAAAGAGAAATTTCATATGAAAAGTAAATTTCAAGCATATCCAAATACTATATAACAAGCTAAATCATCACTATTCATCAGCAATTGAAAAAACCAAACCAGGCAGCACAAGCAAGACAAACGATTGGATAGCACTACATGCCACAGGATAAAAGCCAAAGAAACAAAGATCTCACCAAGCTGTTGCAGTTGATACATTTGCGATTAGCCGGCAATTTGAGAAGACCGCGAATTATCCTCTCATTCTTCTCATCTTCCTTCAACCGAGACGCCATTTTCTAAGTAGTAACTGAAACCAGAGAATCACAGCGAATGAACAAAGCATCAGAACAACAAAGCATCATCATTGACGCTAATATCCAACTAAACATCCAAATTAATTAACAAAAACCTATTGATTCCACTCGCACAAAGCAGCACCAAGAACATCAACATGAAAATATGCATAAATAAGCAAGCAGAACGATTCGAAGAAAAGCAATAAATCAAAACACTTCCTGATCCAGCAAAAAGAGAAAACAGATCTAGTACAGTAAATGAATAGCTGGTGAAGCGAGACCAGAAGAAACGATAAAACAAAACCCTAAGAATCTGAGACACAGAGGCTCACCTTTTTTGGTTGAATTTGGCTGCAGTATGCGTCTGCCAGATAGAGGAGGGGAGGACAATGATGAAAGAGAGGTAAAAGGCGCTTTCCTCCCTCTGCACACAGAAGAGGCTGACGCCGACAGCGCTCGATTGAAAAGGCGAGAGAATAGGGGAGAGAGAGAGATGAAATTTTGCAGGGATTTAATTTTACAGAGCAAATAGAAAATAAAATATATAAAAAATTAATTGGAGTTTGGGTAACAACGACGATGACTTGTACTGACTGGGTAACAGCTGAACGTGAGGTGCTTCTGAGAGAGAGAGAGAGATGAAACGGGGAGAGAATCTAGAGAGAGAGAGGGGGAGTTGTCCAGTGTGACGACGTCCATGTAATGGAAAATGTATGCGCGGTGGGTGGCCCGGTGGCGGCTTCGCCTGGACTTTTTTTTTTTTTAAGAAAAAAAAGACAATAATTCGAAATATGTTAGGAAATCAACGTGGATGGTTCCCCTCTCAACCATTCACCTCTTTTAACCTCTCATCCTTTGCCTATGAAAAGACTTGTAACCTCACTTTAGAAGAGACACACCTGAATAAGAAGTCTTCTTCTACTCTCTCTACTCCATGTTGTTCTTACAAGAAAGACTATTCTCGTTTGATATCTCTCGTATTATAAAACGTTATCAGCACGATAGCCTCAATATTTTTAGGTTTGTTTCACTTTTCGATCAGGTGCCCCATGTTGTTTGGTATTTTCATACTTAATATGCTTATTGACTTCGATTTTTTTTATTTGTCATTCTCGATGATTGCGTGACTCGTGATGAATTTGAACGAGGTTTTAGGAATATGTAATTCATTTGTTCTTTGGATATCATATTGAGTAGGTTAATTAATATGTATATATGATCCTGGGAGCGAACTCTTCTTTGTTTGCTGATATCCTTCTATTTTATATGAATCTAAACAATTTCTTTTATTGTTGATATCCTTAATTTTGCTTCATCATATGTTCATCCTTATATTTGACTTTGTATGTAACCATATGTTCATCTGATTTTTTATCGACATTGTATGCATGCTCTTATTTACATGTGCACTTGTTGTTGTTTTTCTAGTTACCTCCCGAGGAAGATATACTATATACTAAAGAGCATTGTCCTTGAAGAGACAAACCGATCGATATCATCTTTCAAAGAGAATATACATACCTTTGTAGCATTCCGGTAGAGATGTTCTTCCTCCACCAAACTGGATGGTTTGGAAAAGTTGTAATTTATTTTTCTTAACCGATCGATTCGTCCCTAGAAGTGGATGATTCATTTTTCATACATTTTAGTTACGATTTAAGCCATCTCCCGAAGTAGATGAGTAATATTCTTCACACTCTTGGCATCTGCATGATATGGTTAATTGCTTTGGTTTTATGGACCCATCAATTTCTTCGGTTTTATGATTCATTTATTTATGTACACTGCACATCAATTGTTTACTGGAATATATATATTCCATGGAGCCATCAAGTTTTATCGTGATTCATTTTCCACGCGTACATGATATTAATTAATTGCATGGATATTAAAAGGTTTTTCACTTACTTAATTACATTACTAATTAAATTTGTTTCCCCCACATGAAATGAAAGGCCGGTGTTGCACTTTATATTTCTTCACTTCATATTCTTTTATATTGTTCATCTTTAATGGATTTTATGTTATATGCATATTGTGTGTTAATTGTAACGATCATTCAAGTTGTTTGATAAAGTGTATGTACGTACATCTAGTTATTCCCGCATTTTCACAAGTATACTCCGTTCGATCGGAGGTTAAACTAGTTATTTCCAGAAGTGAATAAACTAACATTATATCATCTCCGAAATGGTTTAATATCATCCCCGTAGCGATGAACGATAAAACAATCTCATTCCCGAAGTGATGAAATGACAAAATATCATCCCGTAGCGATGAAACGTTAAATTTCATTCCTGAAGCGATGAACCAAATATTTTCATCCTTGTAGTGATCGATGAATTTTTTGTTTATATGTATGTTTTTTATTATTATTTATTTTTCATCTCCCGAAGTAGATGAACAGACTCATTTCTCGAAGTACATGAACGGACTCATCTGCCGAAGTAGACAAACAGACTCATCTCTCGAAGTAGATAAACGATAAACTGCATCATCATAAGGATCAACCGGTAAATATCATCCTTGTAGTGATGATTTGCATAGCCAGAGAAACAAATAAACTCTGATCCTTAATGTTTCTCCATCAGTTTCCCGCAGTAAATGATAAAATTGCGTATAAAGATACCACCTCCTGACGTAGGTGATAAAAAAGGTATCGAAGATCTATGTTAAATTTTCTTGTCACTCGAAGTTGACATTAATTTTATTTACTTATTTAAGATTATTTTTGTTGATGATATTCATGATTCTTAACATACTTTACTATTTAGTATTATCTTTTACATAGTTTTATTATTATTATTACATTGATCCACTATATTGTAAGTTTGTAAACACCTATTTTGTGGGCTTGAAGTTCCTAAACTTAATGGTTAAACAATCCAGTAGATTGTGACACTTATCTCACTAAGAGTTAAAAGTCTCGATACCATTTGTAAACAATCCAACAGATTGTGAGTTTTCATCAAAATCTGCATAAGAGCTTGAAGACTCTAATTTCATATTCTTATAAACTCTAGAAGAGTGTAAGATCTTATTTTAAACATTTGTACTCTTGAAGAAGTATATGGAGTGTGGATTATGACATATTCAGAACTATTTTTATTTGGTTAGTACAACCAATATAAATAACCACAAAACATGATCTGGTTTACAAGGTCACTTCCTGACAATCCTCTAAGCATGGCCTAAAGCATGCCCTTCCTGTAGAAAGTGTAAAAGAGGTAATGGTTAAGCGTGCAACCAATTAAGTTATTGTTGTGGCTTATAACTAGGTCATATTTGTACGGTTAATTTCTAATGTCATGAAGAATATTATGAATAATGGTCGTTAGTTTCATACTAGTAGTATGACTCCAACAGAAGTTCTGAAAATACCCAGTTAACGGCATCAGATCAAATAAATGGATCACCATGTATATACAAAGTTCAATGGTTAGAATGTTTTACCATTGAAACTTATGATGTCACTAACCAGAAGTTAGTTGATGATAAAATCTTATTCTTTGTGGCATTTGGTCGCTCAAGTAAAACGATGATTTGCAAGATCATGGAAGTTCACATGAATACCCACCAAAAGGACTAGAAGATCCTAGGACCGGAAGATCCTCAATAAGGGTGACTATACATGCACGACTTGTTCTCTTGGAAAAATAATAACAAGACCGTCTATAATAAATGCAAAGTCTCTTATGTCTCTTGACCGAGTTCAATGAGACAACTACGAACATAAAACATAGGCATATGGACCAATGTTATTCCAATATAGATGCCTTAACACATTGGTCATATGAAAAGGTAGAGAATGTTTGAGGAGCATATAGTAGCTCACAACGACCGAGAAGAGTCGTTAGTCAAATGGGCCCATGCAGTTTTGCATTTCGAATTGGACACAATAACTTCTCTAAAATTTTCTCCAGAAGAGAGTATATGTTCTCAGGCCTCCTCCACAATTAACTCAAAGACCACAAAGAAGTTGAATGATACATGGGGTTTGAGTTCCTAATGATATCAAATACCTCGAGTTTTAGAAAGGTGATCAAATGCTCGGTATTTAGGGGGAGAGGAAATGAGACTGTATTAAAGAAAGAGATTGCATGAAAGCAACTTCTCTATCATTTGAGATCCGCGGATGAATGAAAGTGAACCAGAAGTTCAACACTTATGTACACCAAATTATCATTATATGGTTTAGTACAAAGCCATCAAATGCATTTACTAAGGCCAAGAGAGTTACTAAGTCACGTATATTGCACTAGCTAGCTCATTAGGAGGTTCCAGAAGTAATTTCGAAACCAACAAAAATCAAGTGATTCTCAAATACACCATAAGTGTTGAAGATCAAGCTCTCTCTTTAGGATTCGTCGGAAGTGGAAAGAGCTCATGGAAATATGATGACCATCAATCAAATAATGGATGTCGATATCGAAATGATATATGATAAAAGAGATAGAAAGAAGGAATTCATGATGAATTCTTTAAGCATGATCCTATTGGACCCGTAGTTCCAACATCGGAAAGTATAACATCATTGGTTTTAAGTGGGTGTTGATACAAAACCCCAATAAGCAAAATGAAGATGTAAGATATATAGCAAGATAGATTGCATAAAAGTTTTATAGTTGATGATATGAAAACATATTCACCGGTAGTGGATATAATATTTGGTTGTCGATGAACCGACTCTAACCGTAATTGACAGGCATAGTAGTTGTATACTCCGATTGATCATTAATAAAATAATATAAGTGAAAATGATCGATTAATTTGAAATGCCCGAAGCATCAATATGAAAGCCTCGTCATATGTACACGATTAAGCCAAATGGTGCTTATAGTACTTGAAGTATTGTGTAAGTGGTGATATAGTGTATTGAGTCCTGAAGTACTATACACAACGTTGCACTCTTTTCCTTAATCTTGGTTTTTATCCCACTGAGTTTTTCCAAGGTAAGGTTTTTAATGAGACAACTTATACACCATATATACATCTGATTCCCTGTATTAAACGTTGAAAAGCACACTAGGTCCTGAAGTACCTTATAGTTGTGCATTGAAAGCAGCTCATCACCAAAGACAAGTCTATTGCATCGAAGTCAAGTATGATATATGAAGGCATTTTCACTTTCACACATCGAAGACAAAGTTTAGACTCGACCGTGAAGCTCATGAAGTCAGAATTACCAAAAGGTTTGAAGAGCTAATTAGAGTGAGAAAGCTGCAAGAAGAATGTTGAATTCAGAGGGAGAATATACGCACTACACTCTTTTTCCCTTCGAATAGGTTTTGTCCCACTGGGTTTTCCTGACAAGGTTTTTAACGAGGCAGTATCACCAAAGCGTATCAAACGACATCTGCACTCTTTTTCACTTCCTAGTTTTTGTCCCATTGGGTTTTTCTAGACAAAGTTTTTAACGAGACAGTTGTAATGTTAGAAGTGTACATTCAAGGGGGAGTGTTATGAAAGGGTGATGATAAGTTCACAGCTAATTTTTACTATTTACACAGCAAAGTCACCGCATAGGTATGCGGTGGCTTAATCACATTTTCCCCTGACCCACCGCATAGCGATGCGGTAAGTGCGTTGACCATATGGCGACCCACCGCATGTATATGCGGTGGGTTAGGGTACAACGGAGTCCGTTATGCCGAAATCCGATTGGTTCCAATATATCTGAAACCCATCGCATGCCTATGCGGTGGGTTTTTTTTTCGAATTTTAAAATATTTTTAAACAACCCACCGCATGTACATGCGGTGGGTTGTTACCGCGGATAGGGCCCATTATAAATAGGCGTGCGGGCCTCATTTCTCCGACACACTTTCTGACTCTTCTCTGATTCCTTGCTTTCCGAGCCCGACTTTTGGTTCCGTCGTTTCTCCCGTCCCTCTTTCTACCCCCACTTTGTACCCGAGTCTTGAGATGATTAAAGACAATCATGGAAAAGATGCGTCTCATGGTGTCGGTCCTTTTCGGAGACATCTATTACAGGTAAACATTGAACCTATATAAAAATCGATTTGCATTATTTTTAAGCGGAATGAGATTGTGTTAACGTATTATTGTTATATATAATGTAGCCCGAACCGACTATTCAGAGGAGGAGGACGACAGACGCCCCACCACAGCCTGAGCCACATCCTGAGCCATAGCCTGAGCCACAGCCTCAGCCTAAGGTATGTGAAAATCATTTACTAGGTGTATGAAAATTGAAATATAATAAGTATTTTTTAGTTTTATTAGGAAACGATAGTATTAAGTTGAAATTATTAATAAAGCGTAGGGAAATCTTGCAACATTTAGTAAGTCATACGATATAGTGTCATATTTGAGCGATAGGATTTTGACAAATATTTTTTATTTCACACAGTCCACATTATCGAGGGGGTTAGGAGAGAGGTTGGTTTTGCAATCTGCTAGGAGGGCTGCCACTAGGGAGAGACATACATTGGAGGATGTAGTGGCTCCTATGGAGATAGATAGTGACGCGGTAGGTGATGATACTAGGCCTGCCGTCAGAGAGAGCCAGACATTGGAGGATGTAGTGGATCCTTCTGAGAGGGATAGTGAGGTTGTAGGAGCTGATACTGGGGTGGAGCCATCGATTCAGTCAAATGTTGACCACAGTGACGATTTGGGACATACGTCACAGTCGTCTATAGAGACATATCAGAGTCTGGTGCAGATTGAGCTGGAGTTGATGACGGACCGCACCGATGACCCAGTGGTGCAGTCGGCCGAAGAGTCTACAGGAGCGGAGGATTTAGAGATGATGCAGAGGTACCTACGGGGGGACCCAGCACAGCAGGCTGGAGCTGAGCGAGTGGATGAGCAGTTGCAGACTCAGCAAGACGGTTATCAGGCGTACTTTGGGACCGCGTTCGAGAGCGACCAATTGAACTCGTATGACGACTCGGCACCTCTGCTCGGAGATGTGGGTGTTGGGACGAGTCATGCTCGAGCGGGCGACCATGAGCCATGGGTCGTCGGGCAGATAGATTTTACGTCGTTCACACCGGTTATATCTACGGGCGGGGGGATGATGCCTAGGAGTCAACATGCGGCGCCACCAGCGACACCGAGGAGCTCGGATCCCGAGCCGATTGCTGGGAGGCAGGAGAGGGATGTACGAGGACAGACGAGCGAGTCCGCGCGGGTTACTGAGCCTGCTGCACCTCCGACGCATGAGTCGACTATTCCTCTGACGATGTTGGTCAGGACAGGGGAGGAGATCAGGCGGCACATGCCCCCGTCCGTGGAGTGCAGCGGAGGCGGAGACAGCGTGGCAAGGGAAGTAGTGCAGGGGATGCTAGGCAGCATGATGAGGGTAGTAGTGCAGGGGGTGCTAGGCAGCCTGACGAGCCTAGCAGCTCTGGGGTAGTTCAGCCCGAATGGCCAGGGGGGCCACATACAGTTTCACTTCTCAGAGATTACGAGGCACACATTGCACAGGCCGTATGGAGACGGGAGGAGGAAGCCTTGCGGAGGGGTGTGCGTGTGCAGAGACGGGGACAGTGGCTGGGCCGGGTAGAGGCGCTGTTGGAGGTGGATGGACGGGAGTCATGGTTTCCCGCAGTGCGTGACAGTGGCCTCTGGGAGCTGCGAGATTTTGAGTGGGATCATGTGGATCACAGTCTCATCAGTGCGTTTGTTGAGCGCTAGCATCCCGAGACGAACAGTTTCCACTTTGCATGGGGAGAGATCACTATCACACTGCACGATGTCTTCTTCATACTTGGGCTTGGGTTGGACGGAGAGGAGTGTATTCATGTGGATGACGTGGCCGCCAGGAGGGAGACGGTTGGGGACTTGTACGGCTTGACTCAGCACGAGCGGGAGAGCGCCAACGGGCATGGAGGCCCCACTGTTCAGATCCTCCTTCAGAAGATAGCACCGATGCGACATAGGGTGCGAGATGGCGTCCCACTTGAGCATGATATGGAGTGCATCGTGGCTATTGCGATGGGGATTATTGCGATCGCGACGCTGTTCATCGACAAGTCGGGCGCAAGAGTGCATCCGGAGGTGCTTTGTCGGTTTATGGATGCAGCGCAGGTTCCGAATCTGTCTATAGCGGCAGGGGTCTTGGCGTGCTTGTACCGAGGATTGGGCGAGGCGACCAGGGAGTTGGCCAAAGACATGGACGGCTGTACGAAACTGTTGGAGGTAAGTCATTCGTTTTCTGATTATGAATTTTTTCCAGTTTTATAATTAAGTTACAATGACTATGTTGCTGATAATATTGTTCCATTGTAGGTGTGGATATGGCTGTATTTTCCGGTGTTCAAGGTTGGCATGACGCTCGATCGGAGGCTATCTCGGGATCCGCGGCACGGGGTTAGGTACGTCCTGGGGCGACGCCATTTTCCACTACGATGTCCCGAGATGTTATGCGGCAGAGGCTGGATGAGATGACTGTTGACGAGGTACAAACACATTTTGCTTCAGCACTTACATTTGTGAGACAATAAACTAGATTTTTTACATTTCAGTCGTCTTAACAATTTCTAGTCCATTGCAGATCGAGTTCATGCCCTTTGGTAGGCACTTGGATTTTGATGGACATCTGCGTCTGTCTCGATATAGGGGCACCATCCGTCAGTTGTTCGAGGAGGAGCCGTATATGCCGGACAGTGTGCTGCGACAGTTTGGTCGGGTTCAGCACATTCCTGCTGATCCGATCAGACCTAGCAAAGCGTACAGGCCGAAGTCCGTCAAGGGCAAGAAGGAGGCATCGTTCCACGTGGTCGACAACCACTGGGCGCATAGGTTCGATCATCTGTTCCCCATGGAGGAGTTGCCACGGACCTCTGCTGAGTACCCATATGACGTGGCCGATGACTATGTGGAGTGGCTACACCGCTATAGTCATCCATACCTACTTCCTGACACTCCTCGACACCAGCCCAGCATCCCGCCGCCGCCACCCCCGCCGCCGCCACCCGGGCCGACGATTATCGAGGAGCGACACCGTGCTGCTGGGTTGGAGATTCAGCGACTCAGGTCCCTAGGAGTTAAGTTGACATATGCACATCTGTAGCGCATCTTTGAGCAATTTTGGCCTGACCTCCCGCCGTGACGGTTCGATCTGGGATGGTGTATTTGGTTGTTCCTTTAGTTGTTAGATGACTTTGGTAGTAGGTGGTTGTTTGGGTTGATGTCGTTGTTCGTAGTGTTTTGAGTTTGGATTTGCTGGTTTGTTAGCGTTTTGGATGGATTTCAAATTTGCCTATTATGCCAGTACACAACTTCCATTTTGAGCTCTTATGTTATCGCTTTAATATCATGATTCGAAAGGAACTTTTTAAATTACATAAAACCGCATACAAGCCTAATATAGTCATGGGTTACGTACACTAGCCTGATCTAGCTTCATCGTCAAAGCCTTTTTTTCCTCTTCTAGAACTGCAACTTGACTCTCGAGAATATCAATCCTCCAACGGGCTTGCTGGTTTTTGACAAGCAACGACCGATTTTCCTCCCGTAGTCTCTTTATTATTACCTCCATCGTCTGTGAGCGTGGGCTTCCCATGTACGGAACCGCCTCAAACTCTTCCATCGTGCCTTGACGTATTATGTCGTTGCTTGAGTTGTCGCCGCTGTCGTCCGACATGTTGATGTATAGTAACATGTCGTGGGACTGCAAGTATATATAGTGTCATCGGTAGAGCACCTAACACCGCATACCTATGCGGTGAACGCCCACCGCATACCCATGTGGTGGGCCCACAAATTCAAATCATTCCACGTCAACGGTACTTAACCAGCACCGCATACCTATGCGGTGTTACTGTATAAGAGGTCTTCCGCTCTCCGTTGGAATCCATTCGCCCACAACCTCATTTTCTAATATGGCAAACGACGACACCAATCGACCGCCTTCAAGCCCAGCGGATGAAGCACATACAAGTACTCCAATGGCCGATAACTCTCCACCCGCTCGTCTTCCGGTACGTGATGCATCTTTATCATTTACAATGACATTATAGCTAGAATATAGGTAGTGGAATAACCAGAATATAGGTAGTGGAGTCATATCGAATGGAAACCAGAATATAGGTAGTAGAATCATATCGAATGGAAACCAGAATATAGGTACCGTGTTTTATATGTAGTGGAATAACTTAGGTTTTGAATTAGAGCGAATGGAAACCATAAATGGGTAACGTAATATATATGTACTGTCTGCATGGCGACAACTACCATTGGAGGAGCAGGCTGATCCGATGCTGGACGGCGGTGACCACATGGATCCCCGTAATCAGGAGTACCGCGATTACACTTCCGATTTTGCTACATCGCAGACGTGGACCAATCGCGACGATCTCCTACAGCACTGTCGTGGCACCGCCTTAAAGCTTAATATGGTTCTGACAATCAAGCGTTCTTGGGGGAGCACTCCTGCAAGGCGTGACAGTCTGTTGCTCGCATATGAGAAGTACGGCGAGTACACTCCCCGTAAGAGACCGCGAGTTTTCGGAGATGTTGCAAGCGGGAACACGCGCAGAGCTGTTTCAAAGATAGAGGGGTGTCCGTTTGCATTGTCTGGCGTGGAGTTCAAACGGGGAGAATGGGGGCTGGACGTTCTTCACGGCAAGCACAACCATGAAATCCCCGGTGCGTTGGACGGTCACCCGTACGTCGGACGGATGGATACAGAGGAAAGGGATGCTACGTTGACCCTTACCGTGGCTGGTACCCCACCAAAACCGATTTTATCCACCTTGAAGAAGACAACTGACTCACGACAGAAGTTGAACTTCACATCGCGACGCCAGGTGTACAATGCGAGTGAAAAGTTTAAAGCTGAAGCGAGAGGAGATCGAACAGTCACCCAGGAAGCAATCCGCATTTTGCGGGAGAAGGGTTACTTCTACTCTACGAGGAGATCCCCTGACGATCCTAACAGGCTTCAAGATCTATTCATCGCCCATACCGACGCTCGCCATCTTCTAGCCATCTTTCCATACGTCGTCCTAGTCAATAGTACATACCGGACGAATGCGTACGTTTCTATCTACACTTATTCTTTTACCCCTTCCGACCAGGGTTTCCAAAGTCAAATATTTCATGGTGCAGGTACGGGATCCCTTTGTGTGAGTTTGTTGGATTCACTTGCACAAAGAAGAACTTCGTCATCGGGTTCTGCTTCATGTCGCACGAGAACCCAGATACGTACATTTGGGCGTTGGAGCAGCTCGTTTACCTCTTGCGAGGTAACCTTCCTAACGTTGTTGTCATAGATCAAGAGTTGGGGTTGATTGCGACGCTACGAGTAGTTCTTCCCAGTGTTAGGCATATGTTGTGCACAGTACACGTCCTCCGACGATGCGAAGAAGCTGCTTTCCAAAAGTTAAAGAATCTTGATGTTGCTAGGCGTTTCAAGAACGCATGTGTTGGCCTGTTCCAATCCAGATCGGTTGAAACTTTCGCCGCTAGAAGGAGGGGTATGCATGTAGAGTGGGGGTATATCGAAGGGCTTATGCCGTATTTGGAGGCGACGTGGTTACGAGATTACTCGGAGAATATAGTTCGTGCATGGACAGACGCAATCTAGCATTTTGGTACGACCACGACGAATAGGTGCACCTCTTTTTTCCTTACAAAATTCATTATACACGTAATTTGTTTACATATAACGATCTTCACATGCGAGTCTCACTTCTCTTGTAGGGTGGAGTCTGCTCATTATGTGTTGAAAAAGACCTTAAACTCTGCGGTCGGTGATTTCACTCACGTGATCACCATAATCGACCTGATGATGGTGGATCAAATAAGTGAGGTAAAGAATACAATGGGGAGAGCGAACAACACCTGGCCTACAGACTCCTACGGCCTATGGATTTTCGATCGAATTCGGAATATTGTGTTGAAGGAATTTTTTTAACCTATTGTTCGAAATCTACATGAAGATGGAAGCCGAGCCACCCTCGCAGCCATGCAGAGATAGATAAGGGAGGTACGTCTACGGTCTCCCATGCACACATGAGATGCAAGCTTGTCGAGACACGCAGATACCCATCAGACCATCCCAGATTCACATTTTTTTGGAAGCAATTGGATTTGAAGAGGCCGCATGTTGACAACGTCCAAGATAACACTCCCCTCAGCAGAGCTGATGTGGACATGTCGCGCATGATCAGTTTGTTCCAGAGTGGAGCTATGGACGAGGATACTCGTTGGAGAATCGCGTCGGCATTCAACTATGGGGATCGTCCCTCCCATACATCGTTGACCCCCCGACCCGGAGGACCGTAGACCGTCCGGGAGACCGAGGACTCGCCACCCCTGTCCGACGAACCCTCTACCTTAGGAACGTGAGCGTGCTCGGGCCCAACGTCGAGCAGATAGAGAGGGGAGCAGTGGATCAGCACGAGGTCGAGGTCGAGGTCGGGGTCAACCGTCATCAAATAAAGCAGATGCCATAGAAGGTAATGAGAAGGTCACTAGGTCCAACACCATTGCCATCGACGACCCTCCTAGGGGTCGAGGAGTAGGCAGAGGACGAGGTCGAGGACGGGGTCTTGGGAGGGGACGTGGGCGAGGTCGATCAGCGTCGGAGCCAGCTCCGGATATTGTAGGTGACATTCCAACGCCAGCACCTACGCCACTTTCACTACAGAATCTACCTCACGTAGATTTCAATTGGGGCACTGGCAACATCGACAAATTCATGATTACTTTCGTACGAGCCGTGACAAATGTTGCAGGTGATGGTCACTGTGGGTATAGATCTTTTGCTTGTCTTCTGAACTTGGGACAAGACGCATGGCCTCGAGTTCGACGAGAGCTGACCGTTGAGTTGCAGCTGCATTCAGATCGGTACCATTACTATCCTGCCTTAGATGAGCTCATCATGAGGGTCAACTATTTCGGCACATGTCATGATGTTACGTATTGGATGGAGATTCCGATCATGGGCGAGATGTTTGCCACGCTTCACCAGCGTCCTTTGGTGATTTTGTCGCAGATGATGCCTACGTTGTGCCTACCTCAGCACGCCACTGGTGGCCCGTCAGTACCGGCCTATGAGGAGCTAGATGGAATAGCTTTAGTCGGTAACAGCAACCACTTCATTCCGGTACGTTTCGTATTTCATATTCATTAATTTGTTAATGTTTTGTTTCTCTTTTCTAATGTCAATATTCACCTTCTATTCACAGATTTGGTTGTTGCCTGGTTCACCTCTACCTCCAGTCTATGTTACATGGACACGGCATCACGATCGCACGGTCAACGGTTGGGAAGAGCAGTTTGCGGCGAGGATTGCACGATATAGAGCTTACCGCCGTCGTGATGGTGGCTGTCCCCTATCCAATTAGCACTTTCCACTTTCTGGTATCATTTTTCGAACTCCATATGTTCAATTGGGTTGTATCTTTGTCTGTGCCATTTCACAAACTGTGTTCTATGACATTTTTTGACCGACGCTTTTTGTCATCCATGACATTTATCACACTTTCGTTTTCAACTATTCTTATGTCATTTCCGATTGTTTGGTCACTATGCATCCATTTGTTGCATCGATTCGTTGATTGTCCGGGTACGTTATCTTTCTTCTGACCTCAGCATATGCGCTTTTTCCGATAATGACAATTAATATAGCACACATTTATTACATATCAATCCCACTGTAGTCGGAACCCACCGCATACCTATGCGGTGTGGTTCGGGACTCGACCGGTCCGGTCCGGCCCTCCAAACTGTTATCCAAAATCAGGTTATCCGAAACCCACAGCATAGGTATGCGGTGGGGTTTAAACGGAATGGACCTACCCACCGCATCGTACTGCGGTGGGTCTATACACGGGTCGGCTCACCGCATGTATATGCGGTGGGTCACCGCATACCTATGCGGTGGGTGCGTTGACTGTCATTAAACTCACCGCATACCTATGCCGTGATTAGCGGTGGAAATAGTAAAAATTAGCGGTGTAGATATCCGCGCCGGTTATGAAATCAATGTGGATGGTTCACCTCTCAACCATTCACCTCCTTTAACCTCCCACCCTTTGCCTATAAAAAGGCTTGTAACCTCACTTTAGAAGAGACACACCTGAATAAGAAGTCTTCTTCTACTCTCTCTACTCTATGTTGTTCTTACAAGAAAGACTATTCTCGTTTGATATCTCTCGTATTATAACAAAATATCATTTAAAACATCTGACAAATTGAGAGGTCTTATAGATGGGGAACCGTCGGCGTCGATAAGGAGAGCACACATAGAAATTAAGGTAGCCGAACGAAGGTGGTTGTCGTCTAGCAAGGCACCGAGACGAGAAAGACTCTCATACCAAAAAAGAGGTTGTGGGAAGTCAAGCACTCATACGAAGCACCATCAGCCGATAGGTATAGTAGGCATGGTCTTCAGTTGGAGGTGAAGACAAAATTCCAAAGAAACGTCACCCTAAATCAGAGTTGTCTGTACTAGTATACCACCACGACCCCGATCAGGCTCGACTCGTACCACGACAAGATCAACAAAACAGCAAGACGATGGGAACGCTAGGAACCACAAAAAACAAAACCTTAAAAAGAAAGAACTTAGATCATGCTTTTCTTTGGTCAAAATCGGATTGTGTAATAAACTTAATCCTTTCTTTTTGATAAGGTAAAAATTTGGATAGAAGACTATCCAAGCGCATCCAAGAGGATGAGACCCCGGAGATCTTTGTTGGTTATTATATGGACCCCATAGGCAGAGTGACAAAGGTGTGCAACCTTATCAGCCACTCTGTTGCCAGCGCGGGGTATATGAGAAAAGGAGACTTTCCTCATATTTCGAGTAATGGACTGTATATCGAATAGGGTTATTTCCACCTCCCAAGGGCATCGGATATTATCTCGTAGGTAGTCAATGATGATTTTTGAATCACCTTCAATGATCATGTTCTGGATATTTAGCTTCTTGGCCTCCAACACCCCAGCCTAAGGGCCGCTGCTTCCGCTTGTAGGGGTGACGACCGCCCGAGTCGCTAGTATGATATTTGGATGGGGTTACCGTTCTAGTCTCTGATAATAATACCAGCGGAACCCGCCCTATTGCGCAGAGACGAACCGTCGAAATTAATTTTGTATGTTCTGTACGGCGGTTTTCGCCATTTCTTGTGTTTCAGTTTTTCTGTTTGCTTGTTGTTTTTATTTCTTGCGGAGAAGTTCAAAGGTTGGTTAGGGTGATCATATTCTTCAAATTGGCTGGCACGGGTCCAGTTTTCAGTTTGTCTTATAGAGAATGCGTCAATATTGTTTGCTGTCGGTGGCTATTGGTTCCTAAATGTCACCCCATTCCGAAAGTACCAAATTCCCCCACCATCTTGTTACAATGGCTTGTATTTTCGTCTTTGGTAGGTTACGTAGCTAGCCCAACAACTCCCTTATATCCCTAGTTTTGTCTGTAGTTTGTTGAAGCATTTGCTGCTCGATTGTACTTAGATGGTTTCTGATCAAATCTGGAAAGCATTATGTAAGAATATGAATATCGTCCTCCACACAGTCGGTGCACCGAACGCAAGACGTAGGCACCGGGACACCACGCGAAGCAAGCCTGGTTTTTGTTGACAGGCCAGAATGCGCAATTTTCCATAGGAAGATCTTAATTTTAGGTGGTAGGTCAAGTTTCCATATCCCTTGATAATCTCGAGGTTCATCCGCCGTTACATTCATGAGAAATTTATAGGCGGAAGATGTAGTGAACCAGCGCGCCATTCTTATCTGGCCCCCAATAAAGCCTATCTTCAAATGGTGTCACAGGCAATTGGACTGTGAGTATTTCGTCAACCATTTCTTTGGGTAGAACCCTATTAAGTTTTTCGACCCACCATTGCCCATTTATGATATACTCGCTAACCGGTTCGTTTCTATCAATTTGAGTCGGGCAATCCAGCAGACTGCATAGAGCCTTCTCGGATACTCAATTGTCAGTCCAAAATTTTACCGATTTACCATTCCCAATGGACCAGATGATGCCTTCTTTGAATCTTTTGAGCAGGTTTGTTAATTTTGCCCATTGCCAGGACAAGTTTCCGGATTTCTCATAATTAAATATATGTGTCTCCTTTAGATATTTTTGTGTGATTACCTAGACCCATGTGTTGTTTGGTTCAGCTAATACCTTCAACAGAAGTTTTAGTTGCAAAGCCTCATTCATTACTTTTGCTTTTCTAATTCCCAATCCACCTGATTTCTTTGATTTACATATTTATTCCATCCAATTAGCGGTCTGTGCTGCGCATCCTTGTTCCAGAAGAAGCTTTTGTTTATCGTGTCCAGCTCATTATGCAGTGTGGCCGGGAGCATGAAGCTTTGCATTATTTATAGCAGTTTTGTTGATAGATTTGATCCAATGAGGGTTGCTCGTCCTTGTTGAGATAAGGAATCTGCTCTCCATTTACTCAGTTGGTCTTTAGTTTTTGTGATGACTTCCTTAAAAGTGTTCTTATTGACTCTGCCATTAATAATTGGGCATCCCAGGTATTTTTCTACAGAGTGGGAGTGGGCGATACCTAGCGCTCTTCCCAACTCCGAGGTTCTGTTGCGAGCAATCCCGGCTGTGGCTTGGAAGGCTGATTTATGATAATTCACTTTTTGCCCGGATATTTGATAGTAATCGTCAAGGATCTTCTTAACTTTGTGGCATGCCTCGGTGCTTCCTTTAAGGAAAATTAGAATATCATCTACAAATGCCAGAAAGAGGATATGGGGGCTAGAAGGACCGAACCTAAATCCAAGAGACTTATTAGCGGCCAAGGCCTCTATTGCAAGTCTACGGGCCAAAACTTTGGCACCAAGAATAAATAGAAACGGTGATAATGGATCCCCTTGTCGTAAGTCTCTTGTTGGAGTAAACAGTTCCATAGGTCCATTGTTAACAAGGACAGAGAACGAAACTAAAGTGATGCATTCCTTGATCCAATTTACAAATCTTGGTCGAAAACCAAATTTTATCATGACAGATTCCGTGAAGTCCCAGTCAACACGGTCATAGGCCTTTTCCATGTCTAATTTAAGAGCAAGCCAACCTACCTTGCCCTTCTTGGTTTTAAAAGAGTGAAATGTTTCATGAGCTATGAGTACATTATCCTGAATGGCTCTGTCTGATACGAAACCACCTTGGAGCAGATTTATTAGTTTTCCCAGAACTTTCTTCAAACGTTCTGTTAAAATTTTGGAAATAATTTTATAAATTGTTGAGCACAAGCTAATGGGTCTGTAGTGACCCGTTGTAGTTGGATTTTCTGTTTTCGGTAGTAATGTAATGAAAGTATGATTTATTTGTTTAAGCATCCTTCTAGACAAGAAGAAACTCTTAACTGCTCTAATAATCGAAGGGCCAACCACTTCCCACGAAGCCTTATAAAATTCGGCAGTATGCCGTCCGGCCCCGGGGCCTTATTCCTTCCTAAGCAGAACACTGCATTTTTTATTTCTCCGTTAGAGGGTATAGCTATTAACATTGTGTTTTCCTCATTCGTGATGTCTTGAGAGATTAGAGTAAGAAACTCATTCAGCTTTGCCCTATTGATTGGTTGTTTGGTAAATCTTCTCTGGAAATCATTTTTAATTTTAGTGTTTATGTTATTTTCTCCTGTTATTTGAGTGCCTTCGGATGTAGTTATGTTTCGGATGAACTTTCTGTTTCTTTTGCCATAGGCGATTCTATGAAAATATCCAGTGTTGGAGTCTGATAGTTTAATATGTTTGGATTTGGCTCGTTGATTCCAGTATAATTTCTGAAAGAGTAGGAGTTTTTCTTTTTTCTTGATCAGGATCGCTTCTTTTTTGTGCATATTACAGTTTGTGTTGTTCGACCTGACTTGTTGTATTTAAAGTAATTGCGCTTTGACTTTTTGCAGTTGCCTAAAAATGTTCCCAAATGTGCTTTTGTTCCAACTCTTTGCTTTGTCTTTTAATAGTTTTGTTTTCCAGACTAGTTGATACATTGCCGAACCATGGCATTTGAATCGCCATGCTTGTTTGACAATGTTTTTAAAGTCCTGCCGTTGTAACCATACATTTTCAAATTTGAATGGTGGGGGTTTGAATGTTTGACTGGTATTTAGTTCAATGGTGATTAAGCAATGGTCAAATGATGCGAAAGCATCGTTTTTAGTGCAGATGGCGGGGTACTGGTGAATTATATCATGCTGAACCAACACTCTATCGATTTTTTCTTTTATGTTCCCATTTTCTGCTTGTTTCTTTCTCCAGGTAAATGGGTTTCCCCATGCTGGAATATCCACGAGGGAGCCTTGATTTTTAAGTTCCATGAGTCTAACAAACCTACGCGGATGAGTCGTCGCTCCTCCTTCTTTATCAGCAAAGCTTCCAATTTCATTAAAATCGCCCATGATGATGCATGGGATTGTTGCTCGTTTTATCTCATTAGTTATTGGGGTCCAGAATCCCGGTTTGTGATGCTCACGGGGGGCGTAAATAAACCAAATTAGACATGCAAAATTGTCGATGATGTTGGTGTATTTGATGACAATTGCCCAGGGCCATTGTGCGATTACTTCAATGGTTTCATTGAGAATACTATTTTCCTTCCAAATAATTCTCAGACCTCTAGACTTTCCAGTGGCTGGAGACCAAATAGCTTTATCGAACCCCGCCCCCTTCCATACAAAAGGTGCAAGGATGTTTTCTGTTTTTGTCTCGGCAAGTGCAAGTAGATGTATGTGTAACGGCCCAGAATTATGATTTCCGGGTTACGTTTCAAGGGATAAAACCCCTTGTTTGGATCTTGCAATCCAGGTACGGGTCAAGGTTTCAAACTCATTTAAGATTTGTAGAAAGAGGGATTTCAAACCCTAAAAACCTCGAAGGGTCGTTGGGTACCCTTAACCTGTCCTAAGACTATGTTGCGAAAATCAATTCAAACGAAAGTAAAGCGGAAGCAAAGTTAAGATACAAAGGACATGACAGAGCCGACTCAAAACCAAATGATAAGCGAGTGATTACCATTTTACCAAGTTAGAATATTAGCCAGGCTCTTTGATTCGCCAAAGGGTTTCCCGTCACAGAAGCATGGAGCAAACAAGATCTGCAGAAGTATCTTTAAAAGAAGAACGAGGAAAGGAGTCAGATCGAGCCACACATGCGGGACCGGCAGTCCTCACTGAGGCCACATAGTATGTGCTATACCTAATAAAGATGCTCTAACGCAGTACGGAAGTTAAACACACTAGCATGCTCCTAGTTCATATATATATACGGAAAGGCAATTAAAGGCGCCCACAGAATGCCAACTGGCATGTCCCTCTCCTACCTCTGCACCCCTTCCCGTTAGTGCAGAGACTGGCCAGTTCGGGCTATAGCATAGCAATTTCCTCGTGGTGGTGCACAAACCATGGCATCATCATATCATATCATCTCATTGATTGCCCGATGGTGCTGGGCTATCATATCATGCTCATATTGACTCGATTGACTCAGGGCACCCGATGAGGCTGGGCTACCCTATGACCCTAGTAAAGACTCTAAGACTATCACAGATAACGGCCGTTCTGTTTCAAACGCATAAAGTAAGCAGATGCTCATTCAATTAGTGCAACCTAAACAGGATACTACATGACACGCTCTTATGCATAAGCAACACCTAACATAAAATGCAACAACAGGCATGAATGTCCAATCTGAGTAAGCCCCCTAGGGAACTTACCTGAAATGCCGAACAGCAAAAGACAACGCAAGCGGAGTCTAACAAGCAACAATCACCTAACAAATACTCCCTCCGTCTCGAAAAACAAGTCGTTTTAGACTAATTTAGTTGTATCAAAATACATGTCGTTTTAGGTTTTCTAGGTATGGAATAGTAATGATTAGTATTGGTGTTTGTGTTGTTGATTTTTTAAAAGATTTTGATTGGTTAAAAAATATAATGGGTATTTAAAAACAATAAAATTAATGAAAAAAGTTAGTGGAATGGTGATGTTGATTGATGTGTGAGTGTTTTATTAAAACTAGTGCACAATGCTAAAACGACTTGTTTTTCGAGACGGAGGGAGTATACAGATATGCATAAGTCTATCTAAATCATACAAGGCGCCCCTAACTATCACACATAACTTCACATATCTCATTTCCGATCATTCCGTCTTATCTCATCATACCTCATTTCATATCTTGTTTAAAATCCACAAAATTCTTAAGCAAGATTCAACCATAAATTCATCGAGTTGAAACAAGTAAACCATTTTCTCAAAGTTTTCCAAACTCTTGAATCTCAAGTTAAGTCAACTCATTTTCAAAATATTTCTCAAATCCTATTTGGCCAAAATCCATTTATGAAACCTTACTCCTTTAAATCGAATTATTTTATTTTAGAACGAATCCGACAAGTTAGGGTGTTTCCAAAATTTTCTCCTTTAAATCTTATTAAACCAATTTCCAACCTTTGAAAACCATTTCCAAACTCTTTCTCAAATCCAAGTCCAAGTATTATATTTCTTAAATCTCAATAGTAATATTGTATTTTAAATCTCATCATAATATAATATATACTGTTCCATTTAATATATAGTTCACTCATTTAATATAATTTTTTTCTATTTTTATTTTTATTTCAACATTAAAACAACATATATAATCCGAAAATGTAATAAATAAATTCTTCCAAGAAATCAGGCCCAGAAAAACAAAATAGGCCCACATCTCTCTCAAAATCGGATCCAGCCCACCCAACTCACCCAAGTCTCCTTTTAAAATGAATCGAGCAAAAATAAATGAATAAAAGTTGAACCGAACCCAAGGAAAGAAAATAAAAATCGAACCCGTCCCTAACCCATTCCAGCAGCCCCGTTCAACGGGAGGAGAAAGGAAGAAAAGAAGGGCTCGCCAGAATCTTGCTCTCGCCCCGCCTTCTCCCAAATTCATTCCCAGACCATCCAACAATAGAAGAAATGAGACAAATCTAAACATGTAAAGGAAGGAGGTTCGGATTCTTACGGAGGCATCGAACATGGCTATGGGTTGCTCAAGGACTGTTGTGGGCTCGCCGGTGAATAGGATGCTCCGGGGAACCAGGCTTGCCATGCGAAGACAGGGGAGGAGGCTTGGCGGCGGTGCTGCGTCCTGTGCGGCCTCGGCTTCGGATAGAACAAGGCTAGGCCCTTTCGACGGGAAACAGAGGCGAGAGGAGGGGTTGTGGTGGTGCTGGACTGAGGCCGACAGGTGAAGGGCGGTGGTGGAGAGGTGATGGTGAGGGGTGGCTGATTGAAGAAGGAGGAGCTATAGCTCTCGGCAACAAATGGGAGGAAGGGGAGGTTGAGTTTGGTTTCTATGAAATTGAAAAGTGAATGTGGGGAATGGGCTACAAATCCCAGATCTACCTAACGGGGGAAGGTTGAATCCATTGGTCCTTTAGTCAAAATTGCCAAGTAGGTTGTTTGTTTGCCAAATTAAGTAAATCAATTAGAGAAGGGGGATTTATAGATAGAATTTTAACCAATTAAGGGGTGATGACTTGGAATGGATAAGGATGAGAGAATATGACGGAATTGTGGTTCCGAGTCGGAAAATTTTGAATTTCTGATGATTGGTCTTTTGAATTCGGCTCTCTTGATCGATTATATTTTAGAACCCGAATAGGATAAGAATATGTGAAAGAGGACGGAACCGATCTACATCTGATAAAAATTGGACCGGAATTCGCTCTAAGAATTTCAAGTTAGATTTATTAAATTCAGGACGAGTTTTCCTTGAGAAAAACCAAATTAAATCCGTTTTAAATTCATTTTTAATTTCTTTTTCCGAAAATTAGGATTTAAAAATCCGGGCCTTTACATCATCCACCTCTAAAAACAAGTCTCGTCCCCGAGACTAAAACCACTTTAAAGTAGGAGGAGGAAGTTTTAAATCGATGAGTCCAAGGACCATGTCCATTGATCTTGTAATCATCTCGGTTGCGTCTTTCGGGATTCTCACAACATCCTAGTCACGGTCGTGACATCTCCAATTGGTCTTGACAAGTATGCAATAAGCGCCCCTATCACATCCTCGCTTCGACTTTTCGGAAGTACCACAACTCTAAAAGTTCTACAATATCATCACTAGGTCTTAGCAAACACCCTACAAGCGCCCCCATAAAACGCTTGTATCCACTTCGTGAAGTATCATAGAGTTGCCCGGGTTTAAAAAGTTTCAAAGGGGATTCCGAAATTGAAAAAGATTGGCCACAAAATCCTTGAAATTCTAGGTAACGTTCATTCCTTACAATCTAAGCTAATCCTTTTCAAAATCGTTCAAATCTTCAAATCTAACGTTTAATCAAGCAACTTTACACTAAAACAAGTCAAATCCTTTCAAATCAAGATTTCTTCAAAATCTTCCTTTACACTAAAACAAGTCAAATCCTTTCAAATCAAGATTTCTTCAAAATCTTCCAACCACCAGATCAGTTTCTCGCATACCAAACAATCAAATTCAGAACCTGGGAGGTGGAATCATCCACCTCTAAGGGCTAATCCCATATTCTCTTCCTAGTTTCCAGAATCAAATCAATCTATCAGTCTCAATTCAAGCAAGATTCACAAGCCATAAGAAATGCATAACCACATAATCAATCGATCCTCAACGAGTATATCATATGACAAGTCTCAAACATATGCGAGCACACTGCCACAAGATCACATCAACGTCTCCACATCATACTAAAAGTCATAATATGCATCTATGCCAATATCATAACACACATCTCGATATCACACCAAGGTCATAACAGGTACATCCTCATCATAAAGTCAACGAGTCAAACTCATTCTCAACACATCAACACAACAAGTCATGTTATTAAGATTCCGCGAAAGGGGAGGTCAAATAGTATATCAGTCATCGCATGTCAGCATATTCACCAAACATCATCTTAAGTCATCACAATGCCATATAACGATCATTTAGAAATCTGGTATCATTATCTCATATATACAAATCATATTCATCCTCAAAGTCATATTCGTCATTTAACATATCCATAATCATGCTTGCCAACCATATAGTGCAACATCATGTTTATCACCATATAATATAACATCATGCTTTCACATAATAACACGTCATTATTTCATAATTCATATATCATATCATAACATGCTTCTAAAACGACATAGCAGGATAGCAATGCATCAATATATCATGGTAACACTTGTCACTACCAACTACATTTTAATATTGCATATCAGCATGTAATTCCATATCAGGTTTATCATGGTCGTTATCTAACATCATGCCAGCAGATATAAATAAATCACATAATCAAGAAAATCCTCACATCATACCAGTCAGAATAAAACACAATCCCCACTCACCCATCTTTACTCTCAAGCCAAGATTAATCCTCTTCTAGACTCGCCAACGTCAACTCAGACAAAATTCCCCAAAGAACCCCATTCATCTCGATGCTCAAATCTCGCCCCTCCTTCCGCCAAGCACTACCACACCATCCACCTCTAAGAACCCAACTCCTATCTCTAACTTCACACCCAAGTACCCTCCAATACCATGTCCTCAATATTCATGAGCCCTTCCTTACACTTCTCGTACTACCCGAAGCATCACCAGCATCACCTAGAAGCTCATCAGAATCACCAACATTGCCTCTCATTAATCCCAAAGCTCACTCAGTCTTATCTAAGCCAACATCACTCCCTCGCGACTTACCCCCTAATACCATCAATCATCCCAACCGCCCAAAGTTCTTTCACTATTCTCCAACCACACTACCAAAAGACTTTACCCACAGGTTTAAGGAAGAAGCAATCATGAGAATTATTAAACATAAGGTCTACATCATATCAACTAGCATTCACAAACATAACATCATGGGTTCAACAAGTCTTAGTTTACCATCATGCTTAATAATCATTGCAACATCATATATGAACATAACCAAGTCAAGCTAGCATGTTGCATTATAACCTTATCAGATGTAATTCAGGCTTCTTAGCATATGTAGTTCACATTTTACAGGCAAAGGGATTCAAATCATGCTTAGCAACTCAGCGTAGCAACAAGTCAAGACATCATGGTACATGAGATCTATAAGTCATCAAATCATGTCATCATAGACAACAGGCAATCAGGCAACAATCATCACCAAGTCAGCACATCAACACATAAATCTCATCGCTAGGTCAGTGCAATATCGTCGTCAACAAATTCAAACGGGTTAGCAATTCGAACTGAGAACACTCCCGCTTGCAAGTCATATCGTACACAGTAACCGTAATTCTTGATGTGTGCCCATTCTGCCGACATCATAGATCCTTAGGCCCGTGGGTTATGGGCCCACGCTTCCGCTGCGTTGCTCTATCGCTATCTAACTTTTCGTTCCCTCTTCCATTCATTCGCTCACCCAATGTATCGCGCAAGAGTCCAAGTTAGGGGAGATAGGGGAGTGACAAGAAAAGACAACCCAAAATTCCTTTCGGAGGCAAACACGGACCAACACTAAAGACGAGAAACAAGAGACGAGACTTCGACCCGAGGATAGCAACGATGCCCTTATGGAAGTCTATTAGGTTATAATCATGACAAGTAACACGAATTCCTCATGGAGCATATTAATTACACTAACCCACACTAACATGTACCTATCTCAAAGAGAACAACATGCGTAGTCATTCCAAAAGACACAATCTAGTCCTACACTGATGTATGTGAGACGAGCTAGTAGTTTATTACTCCATGAAAGAAGATATGCCCAGTAATTTCAAGCAAAGTAGGCGAAGCTAGTAATGGTCATGCGGGGTTTAACGAGGATGGCAAGTATCATGTATATGAACAATGAACGAGCATGGTATACACGTCAACAAATGAGGTCAAATATAGCATGAAGAGGTACATTATAACAATCAAACCAAGCGTCATACGAGGATACATAAAAGCGGTATGGCAGTTATCACATCTAACAACAATGATCATATAATAGGTTGCGATCGACGTGTAATCATATGACGAGATACATTTAAAAAGTGTAAGTAGTACATGGTACTAGCGATACATGATAAGGCATGATCATAGTCAGGAGTCATTTAAAGGAGTTCATCATAAGGTCCATGAAAACAAGAGGGATCATCACAGAGTAATGAATAGAACATCACAGCGGTATAGATCATAATCATGTTAGGAATGAGCCGTCGTAGGGCACATGAAACGGTACAACAACTATCACATTGTAGAACAAGTACAACACGTGATCATTTAGCGAGTTATATTGGAAGTCATAAGTCCTACAAGACACTACTAGCACATATCGAACATGAACACAATCAAGGTAACTCGGATAAATTCATTCTAACATTCATGCAACATGTGTGAGCGAAATCATGATATAGTGTGGTGTGTGATCATGCGAGGTGTCAAGTCATACAATTATGCAAGCACGAGAGGACATCCTAGAGTAATAGGAAAACACCACCGAGCGATAACATGTAAGCATGTTAGGATAAACCATCACAGAAGGCAAATTGATCATTGAATTCAAAATCAATCTAATTTGCATGAGTAAGACATTTCGAGATGATAGAAAGAGGGAAGGATCACACTATCAAGGACCTAGCTCGAGAGAGAATCAGCAATAATGCAACCAAGGTATAAATTCGCACAAGTCACAACCAAGGATCCTACATGATGCTAAAGGCTCAACATGACATTCGATACATACATGCGCTTGAATGACCAACACATCGATGTGCAAGAAATTATATTAACATATCCCGTGATATAGAAGCATGTGAGGAATATAGCAATGCATAATGCAAGCCTACGCAACATGCAATATGACTAGCATACAAGGTATGTGTTCCAAGTCAACAACTATTTGAATAAGGCATGCATTTACCAAGACATCACGTCAAATAGCATGATCACAATTGAACTACTAATTTAGCCAACAAGCCACGGGTAACATCGACTAATCATGCAGAGGAAACATCTTACGACATTCATACAAGAGAAGTGTAGCACACTATCATGGGCCTAATCTAGGAGAAGGCAACAACTATATACAAACTCCTATCATGCAGTTCATGCTTCAAATCAGTCGTTAGTACGACCAATACAACATATCAATTAGACGTGCGAAGGCGACATATAATCAGGATAGGAAACAAGGTGCAACACGGGACCTAAGCAATAGGGCAAGCATGGGTACAGAATGTCATTCAACCACGAATTTACATTAAGGATTATCATCTTAACATGTACTGGGAATTATGTATCATATAAGGCATGTGGACATCAAGTTGTAACACGTATCCATCAAGTAAGGGACTCACTCTATCATGATACCAGAACTGAACGATCACACTATCACGAACCTATTTATAGGGAGAACATTAATCATGCAGCTTTCTAACACATGACATTTACATTCATGCACTAGTATGACGAGGCAACATACTGAGTAAGGCATGCTGTAATGATAGGGACGTAACATGTGTAACTTGGAATCACACAATGGTCATCATGAACATCAAATCATGCATTCATCAAGACTCAATCATACAACATATTCCCCATCCAACGCAAGTAATCACACAACCATATCAACTGCAAAACAACCAACAGTCGTTAATATGACGAATACAGAATAGATGGACATGCTGTAGATTCTGGTCACAAAATGAGTAGTAAGCATTAATTCATCATCATCTAGCATCCTAAGGAGGCCATGTACAAGCATTCATATAAGGGAGAGTTGATCACAAATGTAATAACATGAGCAACATTTTACAAATGAGCATTTGCAAGGTACATGCAGGAGGTTACAAAATCATGTCATGTAGTTCAGAGAGAGTCACCATTACAACCGGACAGAGATCCCTAAGGGCAACCATTGACCTTCCCTAACTGACTCATCACCCCTCTTTCCCGTGGGACTTTGGTACGACTCTTTGTGGTAAGAAAATAAAGGCTGATCATCATAAGAATAAGGAAAGACATCCCCAGAAACATCTTACTTCTGACTCAAAGTGACATCAAGAACTTCCAACGCTCACTCAGACAACCTTAATATCCATCCATGATTCCCGACACAATGTGTTTACCAACCTGATTTCCCGTGAAAGATACTGACATCCGGGAAAAAGATTCGATAGAACCAAAAAAGTGGTTAACATAGCGGAAGGGGTCGTCCCACACAAGCTGGGCTTGACCATAGGAAAATAAAGGGTACTCCCGCTATCCCGTTTGCACAGATCAGTCAATACACATTTCATTGTTAGGGCATACCAATCGGACTTTAGCTTATCAAGCACTCAGCATAGAATCAGTCAATGACAATTATAATGACCTCCTTCAAGGGAGATCATGCTCAGGCTCAATATATAAAGCACATAAAGCAATCTAATGTCGCTCTTCGAGAAGCGACTGACCCGAGGGGCAAAAACCTCGCGATCCTACCTAACTCGCCACTCCAACCACCTTGGTGCAATCTCCTTGGAGTCTTCCAGACCCTCTGTAAGGAGCAAGCTAGTATTTTGCCTACCGTTCCCAACTACACCCAATAGGGGTGGTCTAGCGCCTTTACTACCCACTCGCGTCCCCATTTGGTTGGTTTTCCTCTTTTATTACAAGTCAAGTTCATTACCTAGTCCAATTTCGGTTAGGCATCTTAAGTTCATTTTGCCCTTCTTAAAATCCTTTCAAATCCTTTGAAATTCATGGGCGGTTTTCCAAAATATACACTCGACCCTTGCGTACCCGAATTGCACAACCTCAGCTCTGATACCAACTTTGTAACGACCCAGAATTATGATTTCCAGGTTACGTTTCAAGGGATAAAACCCCTTGTTCGGATTTTGCAATCCAGGTACGGGTCGAGGTTTCAAACTCATTTAAGATTAGTAGAAAGAGGGATTTCAAACCCTAAAAACCTCGAAGGGTCGTTGGGTACCCTTAACCTGTCCTAAGACTATGTCGCGAAAATCAATTCAAACGAAAGTAAAGTGGAAGAAAAATTAAGATACAAAGGACACGACAGAGCCGGGTCAAAACCAAATCATAAGCGAGTGATTACCATTTTACCAAGTTATAATATTAGCCAGGCTCTTTGATTCGCCAAAGGGTTTCCCGTCACAGAAGCATGGAGCAAACAAGATCTGCAGAAATACCTTTAAAAGAAGAACGGGGAAAGGAGTCAGATCGAGCCACACATGCGGGACCGGCAGTCCTCGCTGAGGCCACATAGTATGTGCTATACCTAATAAAGATGCTCTAATGCAGTACGGAAGTTAAACACACTAGCATGCTCCTAGTTCATATATATATACGGAAAGGCAATTAAAGGCGCCCGTAGAAAGCCAACTGGCATGTCCCTCTCCTACATCTGCACCCCTTCCCGTTAGTGCAGAGACTGGCCAGTTCGGGCTATAGCATAGCAATTTCCTCGAGGTGGTGCACAAACCACGGCATCATCATATCATATCATCTCATTGATTGCCCGATGGTGCTGGCTATCATATCATGCTCATATTGACTCGATTGACTTAGGGCACCCGATGAGGCTGGGCTACCCTATGACCCTAGTAAAGACTTTAGGACTATCACAGATAACGGCCGTTCTGTTTCAAATGCATAAAGTAAGCAGATGCTTATTCAATTAGTACAACCTAAACAGGATACTACATGGCATGCTCTTATGCATATGCAACACCTAACATAAAATGCAACAACAGGCATGAATGTCCAATCTGAGTAAGCCCCCTAGGGAACTTACCTGAAATGCCGAACAACAAAAGACAACGCAAGTGGAGTCCAACAAGCAACAATCACCTAACAAATATACAGATATGCATAAGTCTATCTAAATCATACAAGGCGCCCCTAACTATCACACATAACTTCACATATCTCATTTCCGATCATTCCGTCTTATCTCATCATACCTCATTTCACATCTTGTTTAAAATCCACAAAATTCTTAAGCAAGATTCAACCATAAATTCATCGAGTTGAAACAAGTAAATCATTTTCTCAAAGTTTTCCAAACTCTTGAATCTCAAGTTAAGTCAACTCATTTTCAAAATATTTCTCAAATCCTATTTGGCCAAAATCCATTTATGAAACCTTACTCCTTTAAATCGAATTATTTTATTTTAGAACGAATCCGACAAGTTAGGGTATTTCCAAAATTTCCTCCTTTAAATCTTATTAAACCAATTTCCAACCTTTGAAAACCATTTCCAAACTCTTTCTCAAATCCAAGTCCAAGTATTATATTTCTTAAATCTCAATAGTAATATTGTATTTTAAATCTCATCATAATATAATATATACTGTTCCATTTAGAATATAGTTCACTCATTTAATATAATTTTTTTCTATTTTTATTTTTATTTCAACATTAAAACAACATATATAATCCGAAAATGTAATAAATAAATTCTTCCAAGAAATCAGGCCCAGAAAAATAAAATAGGCCCACATCTCTCTCAAAATCGGATCCAGCCCACCCAACTCACCCAAGTCTCCTTTTAAAATGAACCGAGCAAGAATAAATGAATAAACGCTGAACCGAACCCAAGGAAAGAAAATAAAAACCGAACCCGTCCCTAACCCATTCCAGCAGCCCCGTTCAACGGGAGGAGAAAGGAAGAAAAGGAGGGCTCGCCAGAATCTTGCTCTCGCCCTGCCCTCTCCCAAATTCATTCCCCAGACCATCCAACAATAGAAGAAATGAGACGAATCTGAACATGTAAAGGAAGGAGGTTCGGATTCTTACCGAGGCATCGAACATGGCTATGGGTTGCTCAAGGACTGTTGTGGGCTCGCCGGTGAATAAGATGCTCCGGGGAACCAGGCTTGCCATGTGAAGACAGGGGAGGAGGCTTGGCGGCGGTGCTGCATCCTGTGCGGCCTCGGCTTCGGATAGAACAAGGCTAGGCCCTTTCGATGGGAAACAGAGGCGGGAGGAGGGGTTGTGGTGGTGCTGGACTGAGGCCGACAGGTGAAGGGCGGTGGTGGAGAGGCGATGGTGAGGGGTGGCTGATTGAAGAAGGAGGAGCTGTAGCTCTCGGCAACAAATGGGAGGAAGGGGAGGTTGAGTTTGGTTTCTTTGAAATTGAAAAGTGAATGTGGGGAATGGGCTACAAATCCCAGATCTACCTAACGGGGGAAGGCTGAATCCATTGGTCCTTTAGTCAAAATTGCCAAGTAGGTTTTTTGTTTGCCAAATTAAGTAAATCAATTAGAGAAGGGGGATTTATAGATAGAATTTTACCCAATTAAGGGGTGATGACTTGGAATGGATAAGGATGAGAGAATATGACGGAATTGTGGTTCCGAGTCGGGAAAATTTGAATTTTCGATGATTGGTCTTTTGAATTCCGCTCTCTTGATCGATTATATTTTAGAACCCGAATAGGATAAGAATAGGTGAAAGAGGACGGAACCGATCTACATCTGATAAAAATTGGACCGGAATTCACTCTAAGAATTTCAAGTTAGATTTATTAAATTCAGGACGAGTTTTCCTTGAAAAAAACCAAATTAAATCCGTTTTAAATTCATTTTTAATTTCTTTATCCGAAAATTAGGATTTAAAAATCCGGGCCTTTACAGTATGTGTTCAGATTTACACAACGTGCTAATATCAATCCATACGTAGGTCGTCCGATCCCTCTACAATTCTAGAAGCTAACCTTCATTAATACTTGATTTGTGGGAGAACGAGAAGGATCCTCGCAACTCACCGTAAGATTGGATCAAGATTGTTGGTTTGTTAAAACAATTATGTTTCTTCCTTGTTTCCTTGTTTGTGAATTGTTCTATGTCTATCCCCTTTATGAGAATCCGATGAGTCGGAAACAACTTCATGTAGTTTGATTTTTCGGTATGGTGGAGGATGTAGTACTGGTTATCAAACCATGAGCATCCCTAAACCGAATTGGGAGATTTGTCCTGTAAGAGTCGCACAACGATGAGGTGGATCCTGGAGGGGTTCATGACGGAGGTTCTGGACTCCATTACCGGACGATGGGGGATTGTAGAAACTTGGTACAAGGGTCCCCAGTAACGTTGGTTCAACGTATTTGTTACCTTTTACAGAGGTTCGTTCTAGATTGTAGAGCTAGTGGATTCGTTATTGGCACAAATTCGAATCGACATGCTAGAGATACCACGCGCAGCATCTGAGCCCCAATCCAAAAAGCAAAGGATGTAATATAAATATGCATTTATTAACATTTGATACTTCCAACTCTTACATAGCAACAAGTTCCATAAACTAGACACCGACCCTAGCTTAGTTCTTAACCGTCTACCAATATCATACAAACCAAGGTTCCTGGTCCGGGAGGATAAAACCGTACATCAAGCAAATTCAAACATACTACCCGAGGTATTCACAATACAAAAGATGATCGATAGTTTTAGTTTAACATCTAGATTTATAGGTGCTTCATAATATATAGTCAGGTTTGTTTTATACCTTCTCGCCTTGTTCCACCAGCTTCCAATGTTGTCACTCGTCATTCCGGGGCTTCTTTCCACCTCCTTCCTTCAGATAGGAAGAGGCCGTGTCAGAGTCTCCCATGCCATTTTTCCGCTTTCCTGATTCAGACGTTGAAGTAGTAGTCATCCCAAGCTTCTCCAACCGCTGGACAAAGGCCCAAAGGGGTCGAAGGAGCTGTAGTGGCCTTCAGTGGCTTAGAAAGCATAGACGGGTCATACAGGTTGGACAAGTGAAACTCCACACTCGTAGGAACCCCATTTAAAACATCTTCAAACGTTTCTTGGCAGTAGAAATCCATCGGTTCAGCCAGATCTTCTTCACACAGCACATCCTCAAAATCAAAGGAGTCCTCATTATCAGGCTTCAGGAGAAATGGCAAGGGAGGCAGCTCGGCCTGCGATTCCTTTGTATCATCACGAGGAAGGGTCTCCTGAGCATCTCCAGAAATCGACATAGGCTCGGCATCAGTTGGTTTTGGATCAGTCAGCGCCTCCCCACCCACATGAGAGGAGAAGCTAGAAGCTTTACCGGACAACTTCGACTAGGAGGATTCTGATTTGTAAGTCACATTTATCCCAATGTTCTTCAGCAGCTCAAACTTAGGGTTGCCCACCTTTGAGGATGGACCATCCGATTAGCCTTTGGAGGCAACTTTGATCCACTCGTGATCATCATCGCTCACCAGATTCTCCGAGGGCAATCCGAGAAGAAATGCTCAAGAGAGCCACAACTCCCGCATCCCTCCGAGAATTCTTTGAACCATACATGATACTCTCTTAGATTGTCATTTTCATCCAACACAAACACTTTCTTGTCCGGAATTAGGGTAATGTCAACATTAATACAAATGCGAGGGTAACGAACTCTCACGCCCTTGGTTGTGAAAGCATCGAGTTTCAGAATAGTTTCAAGCCCGTTTTCCTCGATGATCATAGTTAATACTTCCTGGCTTATGTACTCCAACAGGAGTCCAGGGATCCTAATCCACATATCCAGAGTGGATATGGACTCGGAAGCCGGATCAAAGCGTTGTTTTCAGGGTTTTAGCAAAAGCAGTTGCCCCAAGATATGAAACGGTCGCCCATTCCATACCCTGTCCCTATCCTCATGGAGTATGAATTTCATTTCAAACCAGTTGTGGGATAGAGGGGTTATCTGGAATCCACCTTCCACGAATTTCCAATTAAACCTGATCTTTTTTCTGATTTCCTTCAGTTCCACTGGTTCACCGATGATTGTGGCCTACAGGGTTGTTTTTTGCAGCTTGAGGATGTTTTCTTTAGCTCCTGACAGCCGAGACCCGAGCCTGGCCACATCAAGAGTCGGTTTCTTCTTCCCTTTATAGGGATCTTTGTTTGGGTTTTCACCCTTCTCCTTTGGGTCTGGTAGCCCATCGGATGGATCAGTGGGTTCGGATATAACGATTCCATGGCTAACCTTCCTCCTGGGTGCAGACTTGGATTCCTCCATCTTTTGCTTTCCTTTGTCGGGTTTTCGAATAGCCATGCTCATAAACAGAGAAGAGATTTTGTTAGAAAGTTTGATTAGAACATTGGAAGAAGGGAGATTGAGAGAATAAAGGTGAGAGGATATGTGATAGAACCCAACTTCTTCTACCCAGTATTTATAGGCGGAGCGAAAACCCTCAAGAACAGGCCCCAAGGAATGGTACTCACCCGAGACCCGTACCTCCAACTCCTTGCGCAGAAGCTTGCACCGCAAGGAGAAATCCTTCCCATCTAGAACATCAATCAACATGAATGCCCCGATGCCCCTTGATTCGATCGGTAGTAAAGGCGGTAAGAGCCAACAGAACTCCCACCACCACCAAACTTTGAATTTCGTACACCAAATTCGACCGAAGTCGCCGCCATCATTGGCTGAATTGAATGCTCCATTGTTGCACAATGAGAGAGCTCTCTTCGAACTAAAAGGATTTGGATTAATTCGGCAGTAATCAAAGCCGATTTTGGTGGTTAGGGCATTAAATATCTAAGATTTGGTTTGAATTTGTACCCGATTGACATCAGCACTCGATTGCAGGGCTGATCTGGGTTGATTTTCTGAGATTTGGGGCTTAGGGTTTTTTGCGTATGAACAGGGACGGGAAGGGGGTGGGGGTTCTATTCTCTCTCATTCTCTTTAATAAACTTAATCGTATCCTTCATGCCAAAAAACATGGATTTTTTTTTTGATATTTTTTTAGACTAATTCCAATAGTTGTGTGTAAATGTCTAAATGTGTATATTTAGACATTTTTTAGCTCACTTGGTTGCTTTTGGGGTGTGCAAATGTGCACATTTGAGCATGCAATGTGCAAATTTGAGCACATCACCTCCCCATGTGCAAAAACTTTTGCAAAAAGCATGACAATTTTATTGGTGTATTTTTTATGATTTTTATTTTCTTTTTAGTTTTAAATTAATTGTATTTGAAGCATGTATAAAAAATACACATTTGACCATTGCAGTAAAATACCAAAAAGTAATGCGCATTTTTACACATCTTGTGCAAATGTATACATTATAGACAAAACTATTGTGGTTAGTCTTATAAAGGTAAGATTTCGGAATCTCAAACAACCGCATTTGGAGAAACCAAGAGTCCAAAAAACCGGGAGCCGAATAAATCGACGAAAGAGAAGACGGACAATGGTAGTAGATGATCCGAAGACCACGACGTCCACAACTGCCAGCTTCAGGAGGACCAACGTCCAACACTTCGAAGCACACAAGCCACCACGATAATGTAGGCAGTAGCAACGAACGGACAAACAACCAATGCACACTCACCAAAAAAAAGGGCTAGAGGCAGAACCCATATGGCCCACCACGGGAAGCCAAAATCCGTGGGCCAAAAGCATCACCAGTTCACCACAAAGTGAAAGCTTCCCAAAGAGGCCAACATTCGAGCTGGCGCCGTGAAGGAGGAGCTGGCGCAACCCACCACACACCACCGCAAATCAGAATTAACGCATCCCTCGGCGACACAGGATCAGGTGGAGGATGGGATGGAAAGAGAGAAATCACCACTGCGCCACCCAGCCGCAAGGGCTCCGCACTACCCAACTGCAAGGACTCTGTGCCATTTTACCCAGGAGGAATGAAGCCACCGCTGGACAGTATGAGTGGTATGACAATAAATATAATGGTTCTTAGGTTTGAATATGTGAGTGGTTTACACATCTGTGACATTAAATATAATGGTGCTTAGGTAGGCATCGCATGCATTAGGCTTTTCTTCAAAAAGGAAGAGCTTTTGTGACATGGATAGGACTTGAATCACTTGTAAATCACTCCCAACATCTTTATGATATCAGATATGGAACGGGGATGTTACAATCTCCTCCACTCAAAGAAACGATGACCCCATCATACCTTAGGGATTGTCCTATGAGTGGAGCATACCCGATCATACTGTCGGTAGAACCGTTATTCAAGTCGAGTAGCTCGAGCTTGACTTGGGCTCGGCTCGAAAAAAGCTCAGCTCGAGCTCATTCATATTTGAAAACGAGTCGAGTTTAAGCTCTCTTTCGACCTAATCACGAACTCAAGACGAGCTCGAGCTAACAAGTAACTTGTATTGCTCGTTTTATGGGTGGATTTACTATTATACCCCTAGGATTTTATTTACTCTCACTCACTAGTCACTCCTCAGTTTCCCACATGTTGTGAGCCTAAATTGTCATGTTTTACACTTACTTTTATATCGATTTATGTATGCATTTCATGCATTTGGGTTAGAATAATACATAATTTGTGTAGTTTATGTTTATTTGCAATATATGGAGGTCTACGCAAGTTTTTGTTATATTTCGCAGAAATCGGACGTATTTTGGAGCTTAAAGGAAACTCATGAAGAAGCTAAGGATGGTGCAGCTGGAGAAAAGGCCATTTTTCGGTATTCATCATTCTGAATCAAGCTTTGATGTCTTCATGAGATTTGTAGCCCTCGAAAAGAGCTTTCCAACGCATGGTCATATGCGTCAATCCGGCAAACGAGGACTCGGGAAAGTGCGTTTCAAGAATAGAGCAGAAAGCTGAGAGATTTACTCGATATCGAGGATTTTTAGTCGATATCGAGGAAGCCCTAATCGAGCTGGAGTCCCAGAAATCGACAAGGATGCTGAGCCAAGAACATTCAAGTCGATATCGAGGAAATCTACTCGATATCGAGTACAAATCAAGTCGACAAGCATCCTAGGAGCCGAGATCGACGAAGAAGCTGAAGACGGAGAAAAGTTGGTCGATATCGAGGAAATCTACCCGATATCGAGTAAAAACCCAAGTCGACTTTGCTCTTGTTGGCCGAAATCGAGTTGCTGAGCGGAAGACGAGAAAAGTGCTACTCGATATCGAGGAAATCTACTCGATATCGAGGAAACCCCAGTGGCCGACGTCGAGCTATCCGGGATCTTGTTAAGTTTCTATCCCGAAGCCGATGGAGATATTTTCGAGATCAAATTCTATCAACTTCCATCAAGATCTATCAACTCCATGGAGGATTTATCCACAAATTAGATATAGTCCTAGTTGATTTATTTCTTTTATTCCATTATTTAATCTTTAAGTAAGTAGATAAATAGATATAGATATAGATAGACTTTCTTTCCTAGAATAGCTAGGGAATGAAGCCTATAAATAAAGCCTTAGGGGGCTGATTTTTATTCATTCAAGTCAAGTCGTCTTAGAGCGCAAGGAGAGAGAGAGAGAGAGAGAGAGAGAGAGAGAGAGAGAGAGAGAGAGAGAGAGAGAGAGAGAAGAGGAGGAGAGAGAGAGAGAGGAGGAGGCGAGAGAGGAGGAGAAGAAAAGAGACGAACGGTTGTAAGTTTTAGTTCATTTTATGTTAAAGTTAATTTCTTTTATTATGTTTTGTTTCTAATTTCCTTCTTCTAGGGTTGGGGTGATCCCAACATAGATATTGTGTTTGATTTATAAATCCATGAATTTATATGTCTTTATCATCATCTACCTATGTGCTTAATCCTTTGCGAGAGTTGAGGAAATTCCTTATTTGCAATTATGAAGCGAAAGTGAATTAATTATGAATTTGGATAGTAATTAGGCTTTGCTTGTGAAAGTTGGTTGATCCTAATTAAGAAAAGGTAGTAACACTTAGGGTTTATGCGAAAGCCTCTATATTCCTATTTGTTAATAACGAAAGTTATTTGATATAAAGCATGCATCTTTATGTGATTTATGATCTGCACATATGTTTATTGTTGCGGTGATCCCTAACCTTGGAAGTTTGCATCTTTATTTGTTTTATTTTATTATTTTTATTCGGCACATATTCTACTCGATATCAAACCATCATTCTCTCTCCATCCCTCGACATCGACCAATCTTAGTCGACGTCGAAACCACCCTCATCACCTCTTCCCGCTATCCCTGAACCCCAAAACACACTAAACCTAGAACCGCTGACTTCTCTCCTGAGGACGAACCTGACTCCCCTATACTATAGTGGGGGTCTTGACTATAAATTTATTTGGTCGAGAAACCCTCTCGTCAAATTGGCGCCGTTGCCGGGGAAGCAATCATTCGCGCCTTAGGTAGTTAGATCTCACCTTTTTCCTTGAGTTACTTAGCAGGTATATGCGATGTTCTGGAATGCAATACGCATATGATATGGAGGCTAAGATAGCGGAGCTTCGCCAACGGATAGCGGAGATAGACAGAGAGAGGGCGGAATTAAAACATCACGCGGATGCCGATGCCGCCAAGACCCGTCGGATCAAGGAGCTATTGGATGTTTGGCGCAGAAGGGACAACGTCTCCTTCTACGAGCCAGTCGACAACGACTACCTGGACTCGGCATATACACATTCTGGAGGAACTGATCCAGAAACACCAGCCGAAATCATCTGTACCACAGAAATCAAGGTATGTCCTTCCTCTATTTCAATATCTACTTCGCTATCTATCTTTAAAGAATCTTCTAAAGGATCCCAAGAAGAAGAAGAGCTACCAATGCAAAATCCGGATGTCGTTGCCCATGGTGTTTCAAAGTCGCTTTTACCTTACAAGGTGAAGGTCATCCCTGACGATTTTGGGCAACCGATGTTCGTGTTCAAGTATGGGGTCCTCGCAAAGTGGCATGAAGTTCCACAAGATGAGGGGGAAATATCTCTTCCCACTCTACCGTTTTGCTGTGGTGGAGATATACATACAAATCAACCAATGAAGCGGAAGAGGTATGATGATGAGGTATGTATAGTTTCTTTATATCTTCCTTTATGCATGCCAGCTGGAGCCCAGGAAGATGAATGGGTGAAGCCATGGAGCATTCACTCAGGGAGATTTAAGCTTCTTCACATGATGCCCCCACATGACATTCCACGCTTCCCACCACCGGAGGAACCACCAGATCCACCTATACCTCCGGACAAAGATGAGCCAGGCTAATGCTTAATGGAGAAAGTCGGCCTAGCGACTATAAAATCTAGAGCTTGTAAATAGACATTTATTTTTGGGACTCTTGGACATTGTTTTGTTTGTTTTTTGGTTTTGGTTTTTCTATTGTGGGTATATGCCTTCTATATTTTCAGGTCCATGGGGATTGAAGCAAGCTAAATCAGACTCGGCCCAGGCATGTTAAATCGATATTATGCAGCCCTGCACACCTGTCTAGTGAGTTTCTTTCTTTACCCTTGTTTTTATACAGTGAGGACATTGTAATGTTTAAGTATGGGGTGGGGGAAGGGCTTACTTTATGAATATTTGGCTTTATTTGACATTATGTGTGCATTTTTAAGATTTATTTCTCGGATTGCTTATACATGGCTATTTTGGAATTCATTATTGATTTATAGGCTTATATACATGTTTTCCAAAGTTTAAAGAAAAAATTGACACCCATTGAAAATTTTTGATAAATGTCATGGAAGCTTTATTGAACTCGACGATGCAAAATTGGATTCATTAGAGATATAGCATAAAATTGCCTAGTAAAGATAAGTCACAATGAAGTGCATTATTTTATGAAAACCATAGAAGGAGGTAAAATTTGTTGTTGCTTTTGACATGTTGCATGATAAGAGGATGGAGGACTTTAAATTTCCATATAATGCTCATATTGTTATATCCTTAGCCTTACCTATGCTTATGCATCACAAAAGTCATATTATGCCTTATTTCAACTATTGCTCCACATGATCTAAATATTCGCCATTCTTTACCTTATTTCCATTCGGGAATTATGTTGAGAATGATGTTACATTATGTAGATGTCATATGGTGTTTGTGTTGTTGTTATATATCATATATGGAGTTTGAAAGGAAATTGTTTGAAATATATGGAAAATTTAATGAGTGAAAGAAAATCCGGTCACCTCAGAAGATAAAGGTAGATCGACCCTGCTCGCTGAGATAATAGTTTAGTGAGATGGGACACAATATGAGGAGTCCGAAGCACTAAGTATCCGGAGCCATTCATGACACCTATGTTTGTGACTCGCGAGAAGGCAGTGCTGAGGTTAGAGAGGTAAAAACATTATTATTGATAAAAGGCGTTATGAAAGGTGATGAATCTTATGAAGAAGGGATGTGGTAAAGAAAGTTTGGAAATACTCCATTTCCCCGGATTATTAGCACCACATTGCCAAAAATTGTCCACCCATAGCCTTTTACCAATCTACTCCTTATTGAGCTTAATTAAAGTCCTCCTGATTATTAATGCTTGGTCACATGAATTGTTTTTATAACCCTCCTTTTGTGAGTAGATGTTGCTTTTATTTGCACATGTATGGATTTGTGGCACAAGTACCTTTTCGATGATGGTAATTGATTGCAGGGTTATATAAGAATGAATCCTATATGTTGAGACTTTTGATTTCTTCCCCTGAATGACAATTAAAAGTATTGCTTGAGGACAAGCAAGCTTAAGTATGGGGTGTTTGTTGTGAGCCTAAATTGTCATGTTTTACACTTACTTTTATATCGATTTATGTATGCATTTCATGCATTTGGGTTAGAATAATACATAATTTGTGTAGTTTATGTTTATTTGCAATATATGGAGGTCTACACAAGTTTTTGTTATATTTCGCAGAAATCGGACGCACTTTGGAGCTTAAAGGAAACTCATGAAGAAGCTAAGGATGGTGCAGCTGGAGAAAAGGCCATTTTCGGTATTCATCATTCTGAATCAAGCTTTGATGTCTTCATAAGAGTTGTAGCCCTCGAAAAGAGCTTTCCAACGCATGGTCATATGCGTCAATCCGACGAACGAGGACTCGGAAAAGTGCGTTTTAAGAACAGAGCAGAAAGCTGAGAGATTTACTCGATATCGAAGACTTTTAGTCGATATCGAGGAAGCCCAAATCGAGCTGGAGTCCCAGAAATCGACAAGCATGCTGAGCCAAGAACATTCAAGTCGATATCGAGGAAATCTACTCGATATCGAGTACAAATCAAGTCGACAAGCATCCTGGGAGCCGAGATCGACGAAAAAGCTGAAGACGGAGAAAAGTTGGTCGATATCGAGGAAATCTACCCGATATCGAGTAAAAACCCAAGTCGACTTTGCTCCTGTTGGCCGAAATCGAGTTGCTGAACGGAAGACGAGAAAAGTGCTACTCGATATCGAGGAATTCTACTCGATATCGAGGAAACCCCAGTGGCCGACGTCGAGCTATCCGGAATCTTGTTAAGTTTCTATCCCGAAGCCGATGGAGATATTTTCGAGATCAAATTCTATCCACTTCCATCAAGATCTATCAACTCAATGGAGGATTTATCCACAAATTAGATATAGTCCTAGTTGATTTATTTCTTTTATTCCATTATTTAATCTTTAAGTAAGTAGATAAATAGATATAGATAGATTTTCTTTCCTAGAATAGCTAGGAAATGAAGCCTATAAATAAAGCCTTAGGGGGCTGATTTTTATTCATTCAAGTCAAGTCGTCTTAGGGCGCAAGTAGAGAGGAGAGAGGAGAGAGAGAGAGAAGAGGAGGAGAGAGAGAGAGGAGAGAGAGAGAGAGAGAGAGAGAGAGAGAGAGAGAGAGAGAGAGAGAGAGAGAGAGAGAGAGGAGGCGAGAGAGAAGGAGAAGGAAGGAGACGAACGGTTGTAAGTTTTAGTTTATTTTATGTTAAAGTTAATTTCTTTTATTATGTTTTGTTTCTAATTTCCTTCTTCTAGGGTTGGGGTGATCCCAACATAGATATGTGTGTTTGATTTATAAATCCATGAATTTATATGTCTTTATCATCATCTACCTATGTGCTTAATCCTTTGCGAGAGTTGAGGAAATTCCTTATTTGCAATTATGAAGCGAAAGTGAATTAATTATGAATTTGGATAGTGATTAGGCTTTGCTTGCGAAAGTTGCTTGATCCTAATTAAGAAAAGGTAGTAACACTTAGGGTTTATGCGAAAGCCTCTATATTCCTATTTGTTAATAACGAAAGTTATTTGATATAAAGCATGCATCTTTATGTGATTTATGATCTGCACATATGTTTATTGTTGTGGTGATCCCTAACCTTGAAAGTTTGCATCTTTATTTGTTTTATTTTATTATTTTTATTCGGCACATATTCTACTCGATATCAAACCACCATTCTCTCTCCATCCCTCGACATCGACCAATCTTAGTCGACGTCGAAACCACCCTCATCAACTCTTCCCGCTATCCCTGAACCCCAAAACACACTAAACCTAGAACCGCTGACTTCTCTCCTGAGGACGAACCTGACTCCCCTATACTATAGCGGGGGTCTTGACTATAAATTTATTTGGTCGAGAAACCCTCTCGTCATCACACAACCACACTCCTCTCTCGCCTTTCTCGCTTCTCTCGCTCGCCGCCTCCTCTAATCCCAGATTTGGATCACACCGAACGACAATGTCGCCCCTCGCCTTCGCTCGTAAACCTCCCATCGCCCCTCATCGTCCTCGGATCTGGGTCTCACCCTTCCTCACGCTTCATCTCTCACCCTCGCTCATTTCCCTCCGTCGCGCTCCTCGTCTCCCCTCGCCGTCCCCAGATTTGGCTCGTCCTTACTCGCTTCCTCTCTCGCCCTCACCACCTCCACTTTTTGAATCTGGGCCGGCTGATTTTCGTCGCCCCTCGTCGTCCCCCGGCTCGCTCATTTGCTCGTCATCCTCATTTCAGGTATTCTTCTCTTGGCTCCCTCTTACTGATTCGATCCACCTTCAAGTTATTTAATTTCAAGTTCGAAATTGACTCGTTGATTCCTTCAATATTGTTCTTCATCATCTTCTTCAATATTGTTCTCCCCCTTTGCATGTTTCCTTCAATTTGCACATTTGTTGCTCTAGTTTGGTATGTGATCTGTCTAGGTTTTTGTCAACTGGTGTATATTCTTTTGTGCTTCCTTGTATTCCTAATCTTTGTGTTTATGTTTTCCCCTTGCTTGTGTCGTTTATCTTAATTTTGTGACGTAAAGGGACTTTTTCTTTGAGCTTGTGATAAAGGCAATGCTTTTTTATCTATTGTAGCTCCTTTCCTCATATAAGAGATTCAAATTAATTCTTAATGTTCATGCTTGCTCAGCTGATGTGGCACAGAGAAACGCGGTTTGATGACACCACTAAAACGCGGCCTCAGGCTGCGTTTTATGACCAATATTGTTTTGAAACTGATTCTCCCCTAATGCTAGGGGGAATCTATGTAACCTAAGTAAAAACGTGGTTTGATCTCGCGTTTTTAGGTTGATGAAATTATTGAAGCTTCGTTGCCCTTGTTCATCTTCTTCCTTTGCCGGTTTCCATCTCAAAACGCTCTCCAATATACGTAGTTTTTAGCATGAATGAGTTTATGGAAATATAGTTTTTAGCATGAATGAGTTTGGATTACATATACAAGTTTGGATTACGTAATTTCATTGAAATATGAATGAGTTTATGAAATTTGGTAGTTACTTTTGAAAGTAATTGGAAATTTGATGTTATGTTGATGAGATTAGTGAGATCATTTAACATTTGTGATAAACTAACTTTTGTCATTGATAATGTAGGATGGATGGACTTAACAACATATCTGAGCTAAATGAGATATACGTTGATGCTCTTGGGGTTGATCACGAAGACGACTTGGACGAGTCTGAGGAGGACAATGAAGCAACTAGGGAGGCAACGATGGCAGCGACGGAGGATGAGGGCATTAATCCCAATTGGAATATTGTGGAATTTGATCCAATGATAATAAATTCTTGGCAAGAATTAAATTCGCACACGCAAGAAGATGATAGAAGACAATTTTTTCGCGGGTAACTATTCAACTCACTCGGCGAGTTGAAATGTGAGTTGACGGAGTATTTTGTTAAAACGAGGAAGCCATATCATACAAAAAAGGCGAGTCCAGATTGGTACAAGTCGTCTGTGATAGGAAGGACAGTTGTGGGTGCTTGTGGAGATTTTATGCTCGTCGTTTAGACAGAACTGTTGAAATGTGAACAGTTGTCAATTACAGTGGGCCTCATGCGCCTAACTGTGCATCCGATATTTTACAGCTAGATAATCGCAATGTCACCTCAAATTTCATTAGGGGAGAGATTCTCGGGTTCCTCTGCAAAGATCAAGACACGAAGCCAAGCATCATACTTGAGCATCTACATAAAAGGTATGGGATTTGTGTGTCCTACATGAGAGCATGGAGGAAAACAGAAAGCTATAGCAAAGCTTTTTGGTTATTGGGAGGAGCCGTACACGGAGTTGCCTAGGTTCATGGCTACATTCCAAGCTACAAACCCGGGATCAGTGGTTGAATGGTGTCATCTGGATTCTCCAAACCCACAAGAGAAGATATTCGGTCGTGTGTTCTGGGCTTTCACACCGTATATTGTTGGGTTCGCGTATTGTCGTCCTTTGATATCTATCGATGGCACCCATTTGTATGGGAAGTACAAGCATGTTGTGCTAATGGCAATGGGGTTCGATGCAGACGATCATATTTTCCCTCTTGCATTCGCTATTGTTGAGAGTGAGAATGGTTATAGTTGGGCGTGGTTCATGGATTGCATAGGCCGACATGTCACCGACGGAGTCGGATTATGTGTTATTTCAGACAGACACACATGCATCTTGAAGACCATGGCGGAGTTGCCTAGATGGAGTGCGCCGAATGCACATCATAGGATATGCATCCGACACTTGAAATTAAATGTGAAGATGTACAGTTTAGAGACTAACCACCATGTGATAGTCTGGAGCCACTGGCTGATAAACCCCCGCCGGTGCACTCATAGGTAGACTGATGAGGTGTTTAGTGATACTTGCATACCATGTCATGTACTGTGATGTAGCATCGTCCCCTTCGTCCACTTCTGGTGGCGCCTGAATGGAGTTCTCGCGCTCATTCCACAGCTTAATCCATTATGCATGCACCTGAGCCCAATTGTGCTGGTGCTTTCCCCTGTGGTCCATCTTGTGCAACACCTCGTCAAATGCACATGTTGGGGGAACTACTGGCACATCCCCAAACTGACGTGTAACTCGCTTTGGGCGATGCCACTCCACAATGTCGAAGCATATAAGAGGTGTAGTAGATCGTCATATGTTCATACCTTGTTGACATATGGGAGCTAGGCGACCTAATACATCGCTAGAGTACGGCTCCCAAACAAACTGGATAGTAACATAAAACGGATGACTGTGAGAGGTCATGATTGTACTATATGGAAGGTAGGGAAGTGTCAGCTTGGAGCACTAACCTGATCTAGAGTTTGACGATCGAATGCATCTCGGTAATACATCGGTGTCTTGGTCGTAGCTCCATATGAGTATATGTCATTCAACCATCTCATCGCTAGCGAGTCCTCCCCATCTCGGAAGCGTCCGGTAAATGCAAGAGGTTGTGACCCATAACCTGTCTTCTTTCGTCGCTTTTGCCTTCTAGCCCTTCGAACCGCATTTTGGTCATCACCGTCAATGTCGGCCAAGCTAATGCATCAAGGCCTTCCAATGGAGATCCTCTCCCATGCCCACAACTAGTAATTGCATACAATTAACGAGTTAGCACATTTATCGAATATAGGAAATGACAAATGTAACAGTTGTCGTATCTGCAACAATATGACGGGACCGACAATCTCAGACTTCTCGTGCACTGTAGCACTGCAAAGCTGGCGATAGAGGAAAGCAAGGGCTGCACTTCCCCAACTATACTGGCCAGCAACATCCAAATCAGCTAGCAATGGAAGGTATAGTAATTGCACCTGGCCACCATTATTATCAGCAAACAGAACCCCAACCATAAGGAACAAAATATATGCCCTAGCTTGGCACTGAATGGCATGTTCCTCAGCATCGTCTGGTAAGTGCATCTGAAGCAGCTGTCATAGCCAGGCCACCTTCACCAAAGATCCCCTAATCTGATTCGCCGGGGGTCGTTGCCCAAGCAATGTTTCTGCAATGGTTGGCCAATCGTAAAATGCATAACCAGTAACTGCAAGACCATCAACACGCAGACCCAATAGAACTGACACATCTTGGAGCGTGATTGTCGCCTCCCCAACGTTCAAGTGAAAGGTATGGGTCTCGGGTCTCCATCTCTCTATTAAACTTGTCGTTAATTTATTGTCTATATCGAACATGGACCCAAGCTTGTATATACAGTGGAATCCGGCCAACTGCATATACTGTAGGACTCGCGGGTCGACAGCTAGATCTCTCCCAAACTTTCGCAAGTGCATCCTATGTTGGATAACACCATTCGTCTGCAAATATAACACTTACAAACATTAGGTATCCGATCTATATGTTCCATTCAATTTACTTTTACCACTTGATGAAAATAGTATGTGCTTACATATTCCTGGCGAGTCCATACATCAGTTGACCTGTGGAGATGTTGTCTGTGGAGTACCTCGTTGTTGAGCGGTCCAGGATTCAGTTGCATTTCCATTTTTATCTCCCTAGCAGAAAGAAAGTATTTTTTCAAACTTACAGAAAAAAAGGGTTCTGAATCTAAATTACTATATGTTAATCAAAATCTATTTCCTACAATCTCTTCTCTTGTTATTGTATGCTAATTAAATTCTAGGCTCCTATTTTTTTCCCTAATTAAAATATCTTCTCCTTCTATTTTGTGAATCTAAATTTATATTATAAAAAATATGTTGTGAACCTAAATTTATTAACTTAAGTATATAATACAATATAAAATTACATTTTTTAAAATCTATACTTATCAACTTATTAACATCTTTTTTATAAATATATTTTTACAATTTCATGTATAATCACCCATCACAATTTCTCATCTACAAAATCAATTCACACAACCGAAATTAATAAAAACAACTTCTCGTTTCAACAATTACAAATGTCATATCTATACTAATCACAATTTCAACTCACAATTTCATATCTATACTAACCACAATTTCAATTTCATATCCATCACAACATATAACTCTACAACATTCAAATTTCATCACCATTAAAAAAAACGAACTTAAACCATCAAAGCTCCGACTCTCTTAAATTTGCTACGTACTACTTAAATCATACAAGGGCTTTTGCCCACGTTTAGCATCAAAAAAGAAACCGAATTTAAAATTATAAAAAAAAAACTAACCTTTTGTATGTTCAGATGAGAGATGAAGGAAGGGATGACGAAGGATTCTCCAGACGAAGGTTGAAGATGGTTGAAAAATAATTAATGAGGATGGAGCAATCGAAGTTTCGGTTGGGTTTAGAACCAACAAGGGGCGAAGAACCGGAGGTTGAAGATGACGTGAAGATGAAGATGAAATAAATGGGGTAGGAGGCGGTTTCGGTAGGGTTTCATTTAATGCCAAACATAACCCACGGTCCCAAACCATGTTTTTGGCCGAAACCCCACAGAGAATCTTTGACTTTTTTTTCTCTGGAATCCCATAGAGAAACGCGGTTTTCTTGCCACATCAGCATCCCTCTTAGTCGCCATGCCAGGTGGAAAGTGGACCAAAGAAACGCGGTCTGAAACCGCGTTTCTTTGGCAATTTTCAAATCCCCTACCCGTCGCCAATCGAATTTCACATCTTACACATAAAACGTGGGTTGATACCGCGTTTTTCTGACGGCCCTACAAAAAATGAATATTTTTGTAAAATGTTTAAAACAGTGAATATGCAAATATTTAAAAATTATCTTAGTTATTATCTTAGCTTAGTTTATGCAAATATTTAGTTATTTAAATAAAAAAAACACTCATAAAATTGAGATAAATGAGTAATGTAATTAAAGCTCAAATAATTCTAAATAAAATAATTAAAAATAACTTTGAAATCAACCACATCCAATTGGTGAATCAAATCTCCATGATTGCCCCTTTTTTGGTTGAAAATCCAATATTTGCCTTGTTTCCTACAATTGAGTCAAGTATGTCGGCGCAAACCGATTTATATAGTGCGTGGCTTGATTCGGGGTTTGCCATTAAATGATGGGTTCCTCGTAAAAAAAAATCTCCATGATTATATTAACTCCACTAATTGATATTGGGCCGACTGTTTGTATGGGCCATGGACCATGGACCACTTGGAGTGTCCAAAGTCGGCCCAAAAGAGTGCATACCACCTGCTCGAGGTACTGGTTCACGGTTACAGCAAAAGCTTCCACCAATTGCTGATTGCAGTTCTATTTTGCTGGATTTGCGCGGCTGTAGACGCGGGACTCTTCGTCTTTCTCTCTACCTGTTTCTTGTTTACCTTTTTTTCCTTTTCCTTTTTCTTTTTTTCTTTTCCTTTTAACTATATACACTGAAGGCCACGTTACGCTCACAAACAAATAGCAAGAAACCTTTTTTTTTTTTGGTTAAAACAAATAGCAAGAAACTGAACAAGAAGAAAACCGCTTGGGGTTTGGGGTTTCCGTTTCCGCTCGTAACAGACGAACAAGAATAAGAAATCCGAACAAGTGTTCGACTGAATTATGCGAAAATGGTTGTGTCTGTGAAGCTTGGATCCAAATCCGACGTCTTCCTCCTCGATGGCCGCACCTGGTTTCCTCCCTCTCTCTTTACTCTCTCTTTGATCGGCCTCGATCTTTCTGAATTTTCCTGATTTCGAATCGTCTCAGCTTCGGTTTTTCGCTTTTGTTTGACGGAAATGTGCGACTGAAACCGGACGATCCTTTGAAATTTCAGTTCTCAGGATCAATGTGAATCCCTTTCGTCCTCTTTTTACTCGTTCCTGAATCGTTTCTCTCATGGATTGGTGTTTGTCTTACTGGATTTCGATTTTGAGGTTTGATGCCGAAGATTGAGACAGAAGTTTTTGCGTGTATTGCATATAATGAGTAAAGAATTAGTTTAAAATGTTTTTATAGATCATATTATCTTGATTTGATGAAGATCCATTTGATGACATTTAACTAAAGGAACTCATTTAACTTTGGTTTTTTTTTTTTTCCCCCACTTTGCTTTCTTGTATGTAGTTCACCTCTATGCATTTTTGTAGAATTTGATATTAGGATGAAAAATGGGAAAGAGGGACCACTAGTATGGAGAAAATGGGCTTTATTTGACTAGAGGTTTGATCACAGGTTCCTGCTAGTGTGGACACTAGATATCAGTGGCCAAGGAGCAAAAACTATTTTGGAGGTGTTGAAAGATGCAATGCTAGATCAACCTTATTAACTCACTCTGTTGCTTACAAGTTGAAATTCCCTTTACCAAATTCAAATTTCATAGTTTTCAAGTCATGTGGAGTATAATATAACTCAAGAATTGACTGTCAGATGGATCTGATGCCTCATAGATTTATTCTGGTATGATCGAATGTTGACATGTGACCCTTTTTCATCATGCATCATTGACATTCAAACTCAATTCATAGGATTTATTCTGATTAGACCAGTATAAATGTTCTTAAAGCATCCCTTGTGATAAACTGCACTAATTTTATCTCATGGCATCAGATTATCTCATGTTAACTAAACTCAGAGGCTCAGTTGATATGAAGGGATTTGCTTGTTTAATGTGCTCCACAGATCCACTGATTTTCACTGGACTAGATGCCATTTTTTTTTCTTCTTATGATTCAACTGGATTTCTTGCAGGCTCTCCTCGACTGGTCTACCAAGTGATGTCATCGTTGAAGTTGGGGAAATGTCTTTTCGTCTTCACAAGGTTAATTTTCATATTCTTGTTTGTCGTCTGCTACCATGTTTGTACATAGGATTTCAGATAATGCAGGACACCATTATCATATTTTATTTTCTCAATTCTTGAATATTACAACCATCAAAATTATTGATAATGACAACTGCGTCGTTAGTGACTTGGCTTATAAGTCTTAACCTTGGCTTTCCTGCACATGTCAGACTATTTTGATAGTAGAACCTGTATAAATGTGCTTCAGTCTTCCTCTGATATTCAAATGAAAGTAAACTTCACAGCCTTCATGTAGAAGTTTATGAAGCAATGTTGAGGTGATGCACACAATTTTGAAGCTTCTTTATTTAACATAACAACGACTTCTTTCTTAGCATCTTACGAAGTCGTAATAAATGCTCTGTCCTTCAGGATCACATCATATATTAATCCTTTACATTATGATAATTGTGCTCACACATCCTTGTATTTTGCCTTGCCTACATGCTTTACAATTTTTCCCTGTATGCTGCATCCCCTTACAATGTCTTTTTACCTTTTGACCTCTTTCCAGTTTCCGCTAGTGTCCAGATGTGAAATGATGGAGAAGCTTTTATCTGAAAGCCAATCAAAGGATGGAAAACACAGTGTTCTAAATCTTCACGAGATCCCGGGAGGAGCCAAAACTTTCTTACTTGTTGCAAAGTTCTGCTACGGTGTTAAAATAGAGCTGAATCCCCTTAATGTCGTTAGCCTTAGGTGTGCTGCTGAGTTTCTCCAAATGAGCGAAGACTATGGAGAGGGGAATCTTATTTTGCAAACTGAGAGTGTCCTTGATGAAGTGTTTGGGAGTTGGGAAGACTCGCTCAAGGCTCTTGAATCGTGTGAAGAGGTTCTTTCATGGGCGGAAGAGCTTCACATTATCAGCAGATGCATCAAATCAATGGCAATGAAGGTGTGTGGAGACACTAGCATAGTTAGTTGGTCAGTGTCTGGGCAAGTCAGCACCACAGCCACAACCACAACCACGACCAGCACAGTTTTATGGAACAGGATCCAAACCACGTCGGGGTCACAAGTAGCCAGCGAAGATTGGTGGTATCATGATGCATCCATTCTGAAACTACCCTTTTACAAGAGACTATTAAGAGTCATTGAATCGAGAGGGATGAAGGCTGAGACAATTGCAGGGTCCGTGATACACTATGCCAAGAAATACCTACCTATGATGGGCAGGCAATCCGGCATCAATAGCGCAAATCACTCTGGTTGTTTATCGATTGTTTCCTCCCCTTCTAATGCTAACGTGGATCAGCGGAATCTTCTCGAGGAGATAGTAGAATTGCTGCCTGACCAAAAAGGAGTTGCGCCAACCAAGTTCCTGCTCAGGCTTCTCAAGACATCTATTGTCCTGCATTGTAGCGTATCTTGTCAAGAGAACTTGGAAGGACGAGTTGGTGCACAACTAGACCAAGCTTCTTTAGAAGATCTTCTTATCCCCAACACGGGTTACTCTGCAGAGACTCTCTATGATATTGACCGGGTTCAGGGAATTCTCGATCACTTCTTGCTGCTGGAGAAGGACACAAATGATTATGCATCATCAGTTTTGGGATACGAGGGGCATCTTGCGATGGGCGGCTCACGTTCACTGACCCCAATGTCTATGGTGGCTAATCTCATGGATAGTTATCTTGCCGAGGTGGCACCAGATGTTAACTTGAAGCTGTCAAAGTTCCATGCTCTTGCTTCTGCTATTCCCGAGTATGCCAGGACATCGGATGACGGACTTTACCGATCAATCGACATATACCTTAAGGTAAATCCTTTGCATTTTTCTTCAGATGCTTATGTCTTCAGTAGTTTACCCTTTGAAGACATATATAGCTGCAATTTCTACCTGACCTTATGAAAGTGATAATCAAATGTTCTTCATTGTAGGCACATCCATGGCTAACAGACTGTGAGAAGGAACAAGTCTGCAGGCTAATGAACTGCCAGAAGCTATCACTGGAAGCCAGCACCCATGCTGCCCAGAACCAAAGGCTCCCTCTCCGAGTCATCATCCAAGTCCTGTTCTTCGAGCAGCTGCGCCTACGCACCTCCATAGCAGGCTGCTTGTTCGTCTCTGACAACCTCGACAACAGCTCCAGAAACCTCGACAGAGCCAACCCCACTGCCCACGACGGCCACGTCCTAGACTGCTCTGCCCAGGGCCAGGTCGTGGTGGTGGACGACATGAAGGAGCGGATTTCTGAGCTCGAGAGGGAGTGCATGAGCATGAAGCAGGAGCTGCAGAAGTTCGTCAAGAACAAGAGAAGCTGGAACCTCCTGCTGAAGAGGCTCGGCCTCAGGCTCAAGTCGATGTCGGTGGATCAGAAGAAGCTCAAGCCACCAAAAGCAGCCACCATAGCAGCTGAGCCACCCACTACTCCGCCATTGGCTTCGAAGCTCTTGGATTCTAAAGGATGTCTCGACAGCGAGTTAACTACGCTGCGCTTGTTTGAAGCCTGAAGGGCTACTCAGGTCTGTTTTCCTAGACACAGTTTGAACTGCCAGTTACGGGTTAGAGATCATAGGATCAGATCAGATCAGATCAGATGAATTAGATTTCATGGAGTTACTAGTTAGTGCAGCTGGGCTAAACTTTTAGTACTGAATAAAAAAAAAAAGGTTTCGAGTTGTTTGTACTTTCCGTGCAATCTCAGTTGAATGTGTCGATACACTCGAGTTCAATCCTTCAGTTATTCAGCACATTGTGAACTTCTAGAAGGAATCGTTTAGAAAGTACTGAAATTCGTTGATGATGGAGTTGGCGGAAGTTCATTGCGCAAAGTCAGTGCGGAGGAGGAAGCAATAAAATGACAGGTCTTTTTTTTTATCCGGTAAAAATGACAGTTCATCGGGCAAAGTCAGTGTGTCATTGTGGATGTCGGGACCCTGAGAAAAGTGTGCAACCTTATCAGCCACCCTATTGTAATCACGGGGTATATGACAAGTCTTGTTACCAAAGGTCGTCAATACGGTGATCGGGTGATGTAGGTTTTTTTTTTTTGGATTAAGTAAAGATTCAAGATTAGGCAAGTATGATACTCGAGATTAGAAATGCCTGATTAGGCAAGTATGATGCTCGAGATTAGAAATGCCTGATTCTCGAGAGGTCGGTAAACCGATAGACAAAAACATTGTTACAAACAAAGACAACTAACTAAACAAAAAAACGAACATTTCAATGATTCATAGTCAATTGAAATTGAATGGAAGAGAACTCGTCAATGAAACCATGCGGAGTCAAAGACCGGCACTTCAACGGAAGACGCTAGTAGAAGACGAGTCAAGCACTACCAGAGTAGCACCGTTGGAAAGAAGGTACAACAGGGCACGATCCCTTGTTAGTGTGAAGACAGAACTCTAGCAAAGCGCCTCCCGGACAATAGAGCTGTCGTGAAAACACATTCACAACCTTGACCAGTCGAGACCCACTCAAAACATCAACAAAGAACTAAATACCAGACACCAATATGGCATGCAAAAAATACAAGCTCAGACCATCCCATGAACAATCGAGCAAACAAATCAGCGGAAATGTGGGTCTAAACGAGTAACTTGTCGTGCAAGGTTAAGCAAGATGTTTTTTCTGTTTTTTTTTTAATAATTAATCCTTAGGGGGAAGGATAATCCTTGGAGGCCAAAGAATAGGATATGTAGTGATACGGTGAGATCCCTGAGCCCGTCACCCCTGACTGCTCCACAACGAGACGACAGCATGGAGTGTTCGGCCACTTCCACATGAAAGGATTCTTCTCGCCTTTGGGGGATTCAAGTGGATTTTGCATCTAGAGGAGATGAATCTCTTTCAACTTTGTTCCTTGAGCCATTGTTTGACAAACCTTTACGGGAGGTATGGTGTGGAGGGTTCGGCACTCTTTCCACATGGATTTTCTTGATCTTGGCGGTCTCATTTTGATCTCGCAGAGTCCCATCATCCTCCGATCTCCTACAAGAAATCATCTCCTTGCCATCACAACCCTCCAAAAAGAGACTGATTGCGAGTGTGATGAGTTAGGATAATGAGGCCCCAACCTGGTCTTGGTGTTGATGATGATATTGTTGATGGTGATGTTGTAGAGTTAAAGTCTTGTTGTTGATGTTGGTGTTTCCACAAAGGGGTTTTTCTTTCAAGAGAGGATGTTGCTTTCTAGAGATAGAATCTTTCTCCTTTGAGATTCTCTCTCTAGAAAGGGGTTGAGGAGGGGTTTTTTTTACAGTAGGCAAATAATAAGATGTCTTGACTAGGCAAGGATCATCCTTGATCATCCATACAGATGATGTTACAAAGTTCCCTATTCAAAGGGAGGTTAATCAAATTACAATCTTCTATAGTCCTAGCTATGTAATCAGTAGTACGATTTGATTCCCTATATCAGTGTATGAATGCAATGCTATTGAACCTATTCTTAATATGACCAATCTTCTCAGTCATTCTGGAGATCTTCAAGGAGTATTGGTGCTATCATTGATGGCCTTGATGAATCCAAGACCGTCTCCTTCAATAATCACCTTCCGAAATCCCCTGTTTAGGGTTATTGTAATCCAGTGCAAAAAGCATAAGCTTCTGTTTGAAGCACAAATCCTTAATGGATCCTACACTGAAACATATCAATAATTTGAGCAGTACTATCCCGGATAATGCCACCAATGCGACATTCACCGGACGGCTTGACAAAGGCGTCTACATTTATTTTGTAGAAGCCCCTTGGTGGCTTTTGCCACCTTGTTACTTTTCGTTGCTTAGGCTTTTTAGTGTTTTTACTTGGTTGTGCCTTGTTCCAGCTTGCTATATTGGTGACTATCTGTTGGTTAATGGTAGATATTGAATCAACTTTCTTTTTGTTGAAAATAATGTTGTTTCTTAGGTCCCATATAGCTTGCCATATGAAACAAAGATCTTCAAAATGTAATTTTTTTTTATTGACGTAAGGTCCTCCAGGAACAAATCATTTGCTCTTATGTTAATAAAGTATTGGGTTGTTGTTTGTGCATAGTATGTAATTAATGCTGGCGTAATAGGGCACTTCATAAATAAATGGTGGACATCTTCATATACTCTATTAAAATATCTATTTAGTCTTTCTTTAGTAGGAAGAGTGGGTTGAGGATGGTTATTGATAAGTCTAAAAACTCTTTTATAATCTAAATAAAGTTGAAAAGGTTACTTTTTTTTAGGTATATATTAGGCAAAAATGCATAAAACCACCCACTATTCATTGTTGTTTGCAAATAACCACCCCTTATTAAAAAATTGTCAAATAACCACCCACTATTCATTGTTGTTTGCAAATAACCACCCCTTATTAAAAAATTGTCAAATAACCACCCATTAAATATAGGTTGTTTGCAACTAACCACCCATATCCCTTTTCTTGTTAAACCTCACTTAATTAAATATGAAAATACAATTATACCCCTATTCTTTAATGTTTCATTTTTAGTAAAAAGACAATTATACTTCTCTTTGTTGCTTGATTTTTCAGGTATTACAATTAGACCTGTCAAATGGGTCATTCGGGTCCCGAGTAAAACGGGCTCCGGGTACATCCAGGTTGTCTCGAACCCGGGTTTGACCGAGTTTCGGGTTATTTTGGGGCGATTTTGGGTTTGTCAAATTTTGCTTTTTTAAATTAAAAAAATCATGATTTGATAATTTTGGATAATTTTAAAATTCTACAATTAAAGACGTTGTTCATAAATCATAGTGCTTGTAATTATATACTATATCTGATCTAAAATATTTTATTTTTATTATTTATCGTAATTTTTAATAAAATGTAATAATATATAAAAATCAAAATTTTAAACAATTTTTTTAAAAATTTGATATTTTATATATTATTACATCTTATTAAAAACATTTGATTTTTATTATTTCACGTAATATTTAATAATATATCAAATATCAAATTTTTTCTTTTTAATAAAATGTAATAATATATGATTAATTTTGGGTCAGAAATTTTTTTATTTAAAAACATTTGATCTTTCATTTTTTAATTTATTAAAAATGTTTTCCGAGTAATCAGGTAATTCAAATGTCCCGAAACCCAGATTAAAAATTTATTTAAAAATTGACAAACCCAAAATCGACCCAAAATGACCCGAAAGTCGGTCAAACCCGGGTTCGAGACAACCTGGATGTACCCGGAACCCGTTTTACTCGGGATCCGAAGTGGCCCGACCCGAATGACCCATTTGACAGGTCTAATTGCAATACCTGAAAAATCAAGCAACAAAGAGAAGTATAATTGTCTTTTTACTAAAAATAAAACATTAAAGAATATGGGTATAATTGTCTTTTAAAATTAAATTAAGTGAGGTTTAACAAGAAAAGGGGTATGGGTGGTTAGTTGCAAACAACCTATATTTAATGGGTGGTTATTTGATAATTTTTGAATAAGGGGTGGTTATTTGCAAACAACAATGAATAGTGGGTGGTTATTTGACAATTTTTTAATAAGGGGTGGTTATTTGCAAACAACAATGAATAGTGGGTGGTTTTACGCATTTTTGCCTATATATTATTAAGAAAATTTTAAATGTTTAGGATTTAACTCATGACCTTTTACATTAGAGAAAATTAGGTGTATAGTCCATATTTTGAATCCTAATTAAATAATTGTTCACCAATAAATTTTACTACATCCGTCTCAAAATTTAGGTCGTTTGACTTTTTGACACGTTTTTTAAAGAACTAAAAACTATATAAAATATTAATTTTTTAAAATAATATTATACTTGTTAAATAATAAGTATAATATTATTTTAAAAGAAATAAAAAAAAAGTATTTTTATATAATAATCTATCAAAAGAAATCAAAAATATATTTTTCCAATAATGAAATAATATATAATCTTTCTGATGTATATAGTCAAGTTGTTCGTAAAAATAAATCATTTATTATTACACACAATTTTTTTAAAAATGATAAAACTATATAAAATATTCACACATATATATATTTAAACAGTTTTGTACATATTAGTAATAAGTACGAATTTGTTAATTCTTTTTTTTATATATAAAAAGTTAATACTCCGTATTTTATATAGTTTTTATTATAATAAAAAAAAGCGTTTGTAAATAATAATAAAATATATTTGAATGAGGCTATTGACAAGATAGCAAAACATCTATTGACAAGATAAATCTAAATAATTTCCACACGAGTTCTTTTCAGTAAATGTCTGCCCCTTTCCTGCAATATAGATTGGTTAAATGAAAGTATGTTATTGGAACTGTAGGGGTATAGGAAAGACGACTTTTTGGATTGAGGTTGATGCCTTATGTAAAAATGAACATGTTCAAGTCTTGTCGTTAGCTGAAACTAAAGTTGTCTCCATTCGGGATAGTAAGTTATGGAAGAATATTGGTTTTGATGAGGCGATCTGGTCCCCCACCGTGGGACGGTCTGGTGGAATCGGAGTATTGTGGAAAACACACCAACTTAGCAACGAAATTTTAACGGTAGAAATCCACCTACCCCGTATCATCGACGTGAAGCATGAAAATCTAAATAACCAAAAAGTTATGCTTTTCCTTTTTGCCTACGCTCCCCCAGACCCGCGTGATAAAGATGCGTTTTGGACAAAGTTAACTACAATAGTACACACATCGTCCGTTCCATGTATTGTGATGGGAGATTTAAATGAAATTGCATGTAGTGAAGACAAGCTAGGGGGCGCATTTTCCCATCCTTCTCGATTTACACGTCTGGCTCAATTAAAAAACAATTGTTCCTTCATGGACCTACCTTCATTTGGGAATCCTTTTACGTGGAGAAAAGGAGTTGATAGCATGTTTAACATCTTAGAAAAACTTTATAGAGTTTTGGTCCATCACTAGATCTTACAGGAATTTCCAAACCTTATTACTAAGAATGGGGCTTTCTCCACGCCGGATCATTGCCCAATCTCAATCATTTTCGAAGGTAATACCGCTTGCAAGGCCCCCCATTCAAATTTGGGAATGCCTGTCTGCATCGTAAGGATTTCCGTAACATCGTCAAACAATCTTGGCGTCCTGTCTGTCCTGGTTCTGCTTTGTTCCAATTAATGTACAAACAAAAAATTCTGAAATAAAAGGCAAAAAGTTGGAACAAGTCCACATTTGGAAACATTTTTCGGCAACTTTTGGAGGTTGAATCCGAATTGCTCAACATCCAATCTTCTAACTCCTTGGGGGATTTGGAAAGACTTAAAAGCAAAGAACAACGCCTAATACGAAAGAAGGAAAGCCTCCTTCTTTTCCAAAAGACTTTCGGGCTACAAATCATTATCGTCCAATTAGCTTGTGTTCCACGATCTACAAAATCATTTCTAAAATTCTTACTGATAGGATTAAAGTGATCGTTGGGAAACTCATCCATCCACTCCAAGGCACTTTCGTTTCTGATAGGGCTATACAAGATAACGTTCTTATCGCCCATGAAATCTTCCATTCCTTCATATCACGTAAGGGCCATGTGGGCTGGCTTACGATAAAACTTGACATGGAAAAAGCATATGATAGAGTTGACGGGAATTTCACAAATAAAATCCTCCACAAATTTGGTTTTCACCCAGTCTTTATTTCCTGGATCATGGAATGTATTTCAACTGTGTCATTCTCGGTACTTGTTAACAATGGTCCAACGGAACTTTTCGCTCCATCTCGGGGTATTCGTCAGGGTGACCCTCTCTCTTCCTTTCTATTCATACTTGGTGTTGAGATCCTAGCACGAAGCCTTACGGCAGAATCAGACTCCGGACGAAGTCAAATTGGTTTCTCCTTTGGTCGGGGCGGCCCGCGGATCCCTTTTCTATCCTTCGCGGATGATATCATTATCTTCACAAAGGGCAGCATTGAGGCTGGACTCAAAGTTAGGAAAATAATTGTAAAGACCGGAAAATTTTATAATATTTAAAATTATTAAAATAGTAATTTATATTCATTTCGACTTTTAAAATTCGAAAGGTTTGGAAATTCTGTCATCTAACTAGTGGTTCATTCTAAATAGGCAAAAATGCGTAAAACCACCCACTATTCATTGTTGTTTGCAAATAACCACCCCTTATTAAAAAATTGTCAAATAACCACCCACTATTCATTGTTGTTTGCAAATAACCACCCCTTATTCAAAAATTGTCAAATAACCACCCATTAAATATAGGTTGTTTGCAACTAACCACCCATACCCCTTTTCTTGTTAAACCTCACTTAATTTAATTTTAAAAGACAATTATACCCATATTCTTTAATGTTTTATTTTTAGTAAAAAGACAATTATACTTCTCTTTGTTGCTTGATTTTTCAGGTATTGCAATTAGACCTGTCAAATGGGTCATTCGGGTCGGGCCACTTCGGATCCCGAGTAAAACGGGTTCCGGGTACATCCAGGTTGTCTCGAACCCGGGTTTGACCGACTTTCGGGTCATTTTGGGTCGATTTTGGGTTTGTCAATTTTTAAATAAATTTTTAATCTGGGTTTCGGGACATTTGAATTACCTGATTACTCGGAAAACATTTTTAATAAATTAAAAAATGAAAGATCAAATGTTTTTAAATAAAAAAATTTCTGACCCAAAATTAATCATATATTATTACATTTTATTAAAAATAAAAAATTTGATATTTGATATATTATTAAATATTACGTGAAATAATAAAAATCAAATGTTTTTAATAAGATGTAATAATATATAAAATATCAAATTTTTAAAAAAATTGTTTAAAATTTTGATTTTTATATATTATTACATTTTATTAAAAATTACGATAAATAATAAAAATAAAATATTTTAGATCAGATATAGTATATAATTACAAGCACTATGATTTATGAACAACGTCTTTAATTGTAGAATTTTAAAATTATCCAAAATTATCAAATCATGATTTTTTTAATTTAAAAAAGCAAAATTTGACAAACCCAAAATCGCCCCAAAATAACCCGAAACTCGGTCAAACCCGGGTTCGAGACAACCTGGATGTACCCGGAGCCCGTTTTACTCGGGACCCGAATGACCCATTTGACAGGTCTAATTGTAATACCTGAAAAATCAAGCAACAAAGAGAAGTATAATTGTCTTTTTACTAAAAATGAAACATTAAAGAATAGGGGTATAATTGTATTTTCATATTTAATTAAGTGAGGTTTAACAAGAAAAGGGATATGGGTGGTTAGTTGCAAACAACCTATATTTAATGGGTGGTTATTTGACAATTTTTTAATAAGGGGTGGTTATTTGCAAACAACAATGAATAGTGGGTGGTTATTTGACAATTTTTTAATAAGGGGTGGTTATTTGCAAACAACAATGAATAGTGGGTGGTTTTATGCATTTTTGCCTTCTAAATATCTCGAAACGAGTTCCGGCAATATTTAGTTGGAATTTAAAATATGTTTTATCCAGTTTCCATATGCGAAAATTTGAAATAATATTTAGAGTTCCTTATTATACTCGGAATCGGAAATTTAAAAGGCTTTTGAGTTGGGTCGGATGAGGTCGAGAGAGCGGATCTAGGGATTAATTTCATGGGTATCTTGAGAAATTGTTTTGGGATGACGTTTTTGTCTCTTCTTCCCACCTCCATTCGGTTGCACTCAACCCAATTCCAGCTCACTCCACCCCAATTCTGGCTAAATATTATCCACTCCCACCTCCTCTCTCTCATGTGCTTGTTTCACCCAGAATGGCAAGATGCCAAACAATACTCCACGCCAAGACTGAGCAGTACTCTCCTATCCTTAATTGTTTTGCTTCAAAGGACCCAACTCCCCTTCTTTCACTCAGATCTCAAGCAATTCACACATCCCCCAAATCCACTCTCCTCCCTCTCCTTTTCCTTGCCTTCAACACACACAGAAGACAGCATAGGCCACCTGAGCACCACCGGCCGCCACCACTTCGTTGTTTCCCGGCCACCACAGTCGCCACCACTTTCCTTCTCCTCCCTCTGTTCACGCCAGTCGCTCCACTCCCTCTGTTTGTTCGAAGTTCCGAGCAACTCTCCCCTCCTTCCTTTTCCGAGATCGAGCAGCTGCAACAGCCCTCCGACGCCCAGAGATTCCCGAACGCACCCAGGAGCCGCCACCGCCGCCCCGAAGCCGTCGGGAGAACCACCAGGCCGCCTCCCCTTCCCGCGCCCTGTTTCGAATCTGAAGAGCGGTAAGCCCTTCCGTCCTTCCTTCCACTCTCAAACTCGATAAAGATCTGCCTTTTGACCTCCTATTATCGTCCTAGGCCGAGATCTCCCTGTTCCGACGCCGACGAAGCTCAATCGAGCCCCGACGCTTTCCTTTCCGGCGAAGATCCGAACCTCGGTGAGAACTTCTCTCCCTCCCTCCTTTCTATGTTCGATTCCATGTCATTCAGTGCCGGGAAGGTGGTCGGAGCAGGCCTTCGTCGCCGGCGACCTCCCTTCCTCCTTTCTTCTTCCTGATTTTCGAATGCAGTGGGAGAGGTTGATGAACAGTGATTTTGATTGGGTTCGGTTTTCTGTTTTAAAATAAGGGTCAGTTCAGCTATATTATTTATTATTTCCGGTTCGGTTTTCCTCATAAAAATCAGATTTGGTATAAGGGTTGGGCTGGATCCGAATTTAAGAAAGATTTTGGGCCTTTCTTCTCTTGGGCCTAAATTTTGAAGATGTATTTAATAAGGGAAGATGATTTCTAAAGTCTCATATTATATTTCCGATATAAAATATATTAAATAAATGGAATATTACATTTTATATAATAATATTGATGAGGGTTAAATTGTTATATGTTGATTTTATAAATGTTATGTGTGTTATTTTGTTGTATTAATAATATATGATGCGGTCTTTTTGGAAACATTATAGTTCTAAAATTATGATTTACATATTTAAGTTGTGTTATAAATATTATCACTTGGAAAAGGTTAGTTTATAATGTTAAAACGTAATTTTGGGAAATTTGAAATGATTTATTTATAAATGTAGTTGGTGTTTATTTAGTCATATATTGTCATAAATTATTTAAAAAGGAGATTCTCAAGTTTTCGGAAATATCTCTTCAAGGATTGTGTTTAGAAAACCAAAATGCCGGAATTGATTCTATAATATGATTTGAGGTATTTGTTTTAAGATTTAAATGTTTAATATCGGGATTCTTTGTTTGGATTGATGATGTTGGTTTTGAGAGGGAAGTTGGAAATATTGTTGGTATGTTTTATCAATGGTTTTGATTGGAAGAATGCTTTTGGGTTGATGCTGATCAAATCGGAAAGGGTTTTGGAAAATGGTTTTATCGTCGATTGGTTTTGAGGATATTGAGAACTTGGGTTCGTGTGTGTGAGAATGTTGGTACATTAGCTTATGAAAATGGCCTGATTATAGGTGTGTATTGCTTTTGGATTGCTTTGGACTTGCATTTGGGCCATTGCTTGTATTATCCTGCTGTTCTGCATCTTCAGGTAAGTTCTCTAGGGGGCTTACTCAGGTTGGACATTCATGCCTGTTGTTGCATTTTATGTTAGGTGTTGCATATGCATAAAAGCATGCCATGTAGTATCCTGTTTAGGTTGCACTAATTGAATGAGCACCTGCTTACTTATTGCGTTTGAAATAGAACGGCCATTATCTGTGATAGTCCTAGAGTCTTTTTGCTAGGGTCATAGGGTAGCCCAGCCTCATCGGGTACCCTGAGTCAATCGAGTCATGAACTTCCTTATATTATGAGATGCCTGCGGGCTTTATTGTGGAGCGGGTTAGGCATGCGTGCCGCCCGATTATGATGGAATGCTTTCATGAGCTAGCCAGTCTCCGCCCTATCGGAAGGGGGTGGAGGTAGGAGAGGGATATGCCACTTGGCATTGTCTTGGGCCCTTTACAGTATTTTTACACATTATTGTAACTAGGAGTATGCTAGTGTGTTTGACTTTTGTACTGCATTAGAGCATCTTTATTTGGTATAACACATACTATGTGGCCTCAGCGAGGACTACCGGTCCCGCATGAGTGGCTCGATCTGACTCCTTTTCCCGTTCTTTTTTTAAAGGTATTTTCTGCAGATATTGTATGCTCCTTGCTTCTGTGACGGGAAACCCTTTGGAAAATCGAAGAACCTAGCTAATATTCTAACTTGGTAAATGGTAATCACTCGCTTATGTTTTGGTTTTGACCCGGCTCTGCCGTAACACTTTGTATCTTAACGTTGCTTCCGCTTTAATTTCATTTGAATTGAATTTCGCGACATAGTCTTAAGATAGTTTAAGGGTACCCAACGACCCTTCGTGGCTTTTAGGGTTTGAAATCCCTCTTTCTACTAATCTTAAAATGAGCTTGAAACCTCGACCCATACCTGGATTGCAAGATCCGAACAAGGGGTTTCATCCCTTGAAACGTAACCCGGAAATCATAATTCTAGGCCGTTACAATAATTGACACATATTGCAAAGTATCGGAGCAAAAAGTTCATTATCAGAAATCTAGCTTCCAAGCTACCAAAAGAATTTCAAGCACTCGGTTAGCCAAGATTAGCACATGTCTAAATATTTTAAATGTTTCATCCATGGAAAAATACCTTGGCTGCCCTATTATCAATGGTAGGGTTACGAAAGCCACTTTTGAAGACATCATCTATCGATCAAAGGATCAACTAAGTAAATGGCGTGCAAATGCATTATCACAACAAGGTCGAGCCACACTCATCAACACAAATCTAGCGGCTAAACCCCTCTACGCTATGCAAAATTTCTTATTACCAGATGCAATACATAAAGAGTTGGATCAAATCAATAGAACGTTCTTCTGGAACAAAGATCTCCAACACTGCCCACTTATTAGTTGGGATAGGATTTGTAGACCGAAAAAAAGGGCGGCCTCGGAATTCGTAAATCTAAAGACATGAATATTGTCCTTCAGATGAAACTATTGTGGAAAATACTTGCTGAACCATATAACTTTTGGGTATCCATTATCAGACACAAGTATCTCCGTGCTTCACAACTTTTGGAATATAAGAAAAAAGGTGACTTATCTTGGCAATGGGCCAAACTAACAACTCTCATTGACAAATTTAAAACGGGTCTTATCTGGTCGGTGAGAAATGGAAAAACAATCAAATTCTGGATGGACAATTGGGTCTCCTCCCTTTCGTTGCAAGCTAGGGGTGTCTGCCCTTCAGTAGTTAACATAGAAGATACAGTTAGTGACTATATCATGGTAGGTAAATGGTGGACGGAGAAGCTCAGTCGGGTCTTACCGAACAACATTGTCAAGGAAATATCTGATATTCCTCTGCCTACTTCTTCGCTTGAAGATCGCCTTTACTGGTGGCCTGATCGGGAGGGTTGGTTTACCACCTCAAGTGCATACAAACTAATTTCAGGACAGTCTGCGCGGTGTCCCGACCAAAATAGCTGGCTATGGAAGCTGGACATCCCGCCTAAGATTAAAAACTTTCTATGGAAAATATGCCAGAATGGCCTCCCCACGACCGACAGACTTGCACAACGATGTGTTCCTGTGCCTTCTACTTGTTGCTTATGTAACTGCGCAGTGGAGGATGACGCCCGCCTTTTCCTCAAATTCCATTACATGACTTCTTTTCTCTAGTTCCCAAACCATGTTAGCTCCAATATATCATACATGCTTCATCATTCGAGAGATATGAAACCAATCATGCCCTTCATTGGAAACAACATCAACAATGCTTCCAAGGCAAGGCTTGCTTTCTGTTGGTGGACTGTGTGGTACATTCGCAATCAGCACATCTTTAGTGGCTCTCCAATCCCTTTTATAAGTTCTACACTCCACATCATCAAAACACATGAGGTAAACTGGAGCAGAACAACTTCTTTTCAGGAGGAGGTTGACGATGAACCCCACATTCTGGTTCAAACAAACACTCTTAAGCGACCAAAGAAGAAGCAACCAATCACAAGATGGCGTAAACCACCAAGTGGGACGTTCAAATTAAACTTTGCCGGTTCTTCCCTTACTGACATGTCCAGTACAACGGGGATTATCATCCGCGATTGGGTGGGTGCACCAATCAACATAGGATACAAAAAACTCGGCATTCAAAGCCCGATTAAAGCGGAAGCTCTTGCTTTAAAACTTGGTGTACAACATGCCCTAGAGCTGAGAATTAGTAAGCTCCACATTGAACGCGATTCTAGTATAATTATTGACTACCTAAATAAGAAGAAGAGATGTCCATGAGAAATTGAACTTATTATGTCGGATATTACACTAATGTTGACAAACCTGGAAAGTGTTACTTTTCTTCATGTGCCCCGGATAGGCAATCGAGTGGCTGACAAGGTTGCACACCTTTGCCACTCGGCCTGGGGCACTGATTTTCGAAATAATCCTGGTCTTCTTGACCTCATCCGTAAGGATGCTCTCGGGTAGAGTGCGCTCGCCTGAATTCTTTCCTAATAAAAAAAATTATAAAAAATATTTACAAAATTTGATCGAGACCAAATAACACATTGGAGGAAAAACTTCGAATTCACAAGGATTCCTGTCGAATTGAGATTCAATTAGCATCATTTGATACTAATTGATAAGAATTGCTAATTAATTTGTATTTGTGTGTTCTTATGCACAGATCATCCAAATGCTTTTTTAATTACCGTGTTCAATGTTCATCATCTTTAATTAGGGTTTAAGAAGGCAATGCCGCCTGAGAAAAGTTTTGGTAGGCAAAGACTTAGGCGACTCGACCACTCAGACCACCAATTCTCATCGCACACTCAGGCCTCAGGCCAATAGCCGCATCACCGGCGTCGACCACATGCTGCAAGTTGCCTACCAAAATCCATCGACAAAGGGAGAAGGCTCGGTGTGAATGCCATCCCTGATGCCAAGGGTGGTATAGGATATAGATTTTGAAGCCATAGGTAATGCTTGCTAGTAGGAAACGGTGACGTTGATGGTGATCACCACCACCACGATGGGATGGTAGGGGTCGATGACTGCAAAGTGATGTTGGTGCTACAGGGTTAACGTTCTTTCTGTTAGTCTAAATTAAAGTTGCTATTTTGGGCTTTTAATATCGTTTATGTTGGGCTTTAGCCTGGAGTTGTATGGGCCTTGGCCTTTTTATATGTTTTAGCTTATCCGGTACGAGTCTAAACTTGTCGCTATATGTACCTGTCTCCTTTAGTGAGACGGTTTTATCCAATTTCAAAATACAGTTTCCCTAAAATCTCAATTCTCTGATTCACTTCCATCAGGCTCCCTTGGAACTGGCCTTTCAATCAGCCTTGAGTCGATTCCTAGGATCTGGTAAGCTCAGTTTCGAGTTCTTTACGGACTTCTAGCTGAGGAACTATCTTCTTTGACCTAATTCGGGGCCCGAATTTCATTGCTCAGCGAGTTTTCTATTTCATTGGTATCAGAGCCAAGGTTACCAAAACGCGGCAACAATCTGTCCAGGAGCTGTCCAAACAGGTCGAGACACTTTCCACCGGTTTTGAGGAGGTCCGATCTGAGAACGCGGAGCTAAAGCGCAACGTGAGCGAGATCAAGGATGTGTTAGCAGCTCTCCTGCATGAGAAGAGCATCACGACGCCCGGCAAGACCCCAGAGGGAGGGAGTTCATCTGCGACGGTTGGCGCAGAGGTCACTCTGACACCGGATCCTCCAAATCCCTTGAAAACAGGGCATGGGGATAGTGATGAAACTCCGGCTGTCTAAGATTTGAGCGATGGCTGGAGGGTAGGCGTTTCCTGGTCATTTGGCCACAAGGTTGTCTAAGGTGGAGTTCCCGAATTTTGATGGAACTTTATCTCAAGAATGGATGGCGAGATGCGAGCAATTTTTCCTGCTCGATGGAACGACGCCGGAGATAAAGGTTTGGTTGGCGTCCTTACACTTGGAAGGGAAGACCCTTCAGTGGAATCACAATTATATCCGTGGAAGGTACGATGAATATCCCCTATGGCCTAAATATGTTGTTGATTTATCAGCTGGTTTTGGAAGGGTGTATGATGATCCGTTGGTTGACCTGGTGAATTTAAAACAAAGTGAGCTTGTGTTGGATTACCTGGATAAGTTTGAATGTGCCCTTACCAGGTTGAATTTGACGAAGGAACATGAGATAAGTGTTTTATGGCTAACTTTTACCCCTACCTCCAGATGCATATCCGTCAGTTCAAACCTACTACCTTAGGGGAGACTGCTCGGCTAACACAATTACATGAATCCTCTTTGCAATTAACTCCAGAAAAGGACTTTCGACCCAAGTATGTCCCAAACACCAAAACCTCCTTTAACCCATTAGAATCACCCAAAACTTCACAAAATAGAGCCCCCTTCAATCCACCTACCAAAACAGCTGCTCAAAACCAAAAGCCAATCTTCGAAAAACCAGGGAGAAGGTTCTCACAGGAGGAGATGCAAGAGAGACGGAGCAAAGGGTTGTGTATGTTTTGCGATGAGCAATACACTCCCGGGCACCATTTGAAACACAAGAAGCAGATATATGTGATGGATGGGGATGAAACTCCGACTGAGACTGATCAGCTTGAGGCCATAGAAACATCACGAGAGGAGGAGGAGCGTGATAGTGCCCCTTTGATTTCATTAAATGCGCTGGATGGTTCCAGCAATTTTCAGTTTTTCCACTATATGAGGGTAGTTGGACAGTTGGTAAAAAGAAAGTTGCACATCCTTATTGATCCGGGTAGCTCCCACAATTTCATCGATATGAAAACTGCCATGGAGTTGGGCTGCAAACTGGTCAGATAACCCCGCAAACTGTGAGTGTGGCAGGGGGGTACAAGATGGTTGCGGAATACAAGTGTGAATGCTTTGCTTGGGTGCTGCAGGGCTATGAGATGGAAGATGAGGTGATGACCCTTCCTCTAGATTGTTGTGATATAGTCCTGGGGATATAATGGCTTACAATGGTTGGTCCAATTTTGTGGGACTTTGTAAAGATGCGGATGGAATTTTCTCTTAAGGGAAAGAAGCATGTGATCATAGGGGGTGAGTAACTCCAAGTGTAAATTGGTAAAGGGGAGCAACCTAAACAGAGTTTTCAAAAGCAGCCAACAATTGCCCTTGATACAAGTCTACAGCTCGGATGGGGGTCAAGAAGGAGTTGGTGGAGTCCGGCTTAGTCACATAGCTTCTTGCAAAGCCAGTGTCATCAGCGATATCAGGTTGCAAAAGCTAATTAATGCCCTTGCTGATTTATTTGCTGAACCCGAGGGTCTTCCTCCTTTCCGTGAGGGATTCAATCACAGGATCCCCTTAGTCCCGGATGCACAGCTGATTAGCAAGCGCCCGTACCGATATTCTACATTACAAAAGAATGTTATCAAAAGATTATTGTAGGACATGTTGAACCAGGGAATTATACAGTAATGTAATAGCCTTTACGCATCCCCGGTTGTGCTAGTGAAGAAGAAAGACGGATCATGGCGACTCTGTGTTAACTATCGAGGCCTGAACCAACGGTCCGTAAAAGACAAGTATCCAATTCCTTTGTTGGAAGACTTGTTGGATGAACTGGGTGGAGCTTGCTATTTCTCCAAATTGGATCTCCGTTCGGGGTTTCACCAATTGAGAATGGATCATGAGGATGTGTTTAAGAAAGCATTGAAAACACACTTCGGGCATTACGAGTCTCTGGTCATGCCTTTTGACCTAACCAATGCCCCATGTACGTTCCAAAGTCTCATGAATCATGTTTTCAGGGAGGTGACTCGTCGTTTTGTTTTGGTATTTTTTGACGACATATTGGTGTATAGTAAGAGTTGGGATGACCATATCCATCACTTGCACTCTGTTTTTTATCTCTTGAGGAAACATCAACTGTTCATCAAGGAATCCAAGTGCACTTTTGGGGCAACCATAATTGAATACTTGGGACATTTCATCTCAGCCCAGGGTGTAAGCACAGATCCGTGGAAGATCAGGGCCATTATAGAGTGGCCATCTCCTGCGAATCAGAAACAATTGCGGAGCTTCCTGGGCCTAACAAACTATTACCGAAGGTTTGTAAGATCTGATAGCATTATCGCTAGACCACTCACAAACCTCCTCAAGAAAAATGGGTTCAAATGGGATCAAGAGGCTGCCAATGCATTTGAGAAATTGAAGCAGACCATGTCTTCAGCACCGGTCCTTACCCTTCCAGATTTTGAGAAGGAATTCATTATTGAGACCGATGCTTCGAACACGTGGATCGGGGTTGTTTTGATGCAAGAGCGACACCCTATTTTCTTCATTAGCAGGGTGTTGGGGCCAAAACACCAAGCGTTGTCTGTTTATGAAAAGGAGTTGCTCGCCGTGGTCCACAAAATACAAACATAGAGCTCGTACTTGACTCATCGACCGTTTATGATCAAGACGGACCAAAAAGAGTCTCAAGTACTTGTTGGAACATCGGGTTACTACTAGGGGTGGCCACGGGTTACGGGTTGACCCGTGACCCGACGGGTCCGGGTCAACGGGTCAACGGGTGGGGGCGGGTTGCGGGTTAGGGTTAGGGTCATGGGTTTTGAACCCAATGACCCGGCGGGTCAACCCGACATCCCAATTTTTTTTTTTGAAAAAAATATTTTTTTTGTGTTTATAATAATTATTATGTATATTATTCTTAGAATAATTCATAATATATAAACATAAACTAGTTTGCAATGTGCAATGTGGGTCAAAAGCACTATCACCCTTCCCTTTTTATAGATTTGGAAGACATCCCCTATTCTCTCAACTTTCAATGTGGGACAAGAGTCTTGTCCCACATTGAAAGTTGAGAGTTAGAATGAGAAGGGATGGATGTATATATATGTGTACTCCATCCTCCCTTAACCTTTACTCTTTACTTTAAGCTTTATTTCTTATATTCTTATATTTCTTATCTTATAATGAAATGAAGTAAAGTTTGAGAAGTTTTATATCCCTACATTTATGTTGTAGTGGATGAAGGAAGTTTTATAAAAATATAAAATTTCTCATGTTTTTTTCCACTTCATATTAAAATGAAATGGATATAAAAAGTGATATGTAGAAAAAGTCTTTACCTATCATTTTTTTTAAAAAAAAATTTAGTCAAAAATATTAAAAAAAATAAATTTTTTTTTTTTTAATTTGGGAATCCGGCGGGTCAACGGGTTGACCCGAACCCGCCAACCCGTGGAATTCCCGGGTTAGGGTTCGGGTCGCCCTTCCCCGACCCTTGACCCGGCGGGTCGAACCCGTCGACCCGCCGGGTCCGACCCGTGGCCACGCCTAGTTACTACCCCCTTTCAACACATGTGGGTGTCTAAGTTGATGGGATACTCCTATGAAATTCAATACAAGAAGGGTGCCGAAAATGTGGTTGCTGATGCTTTATCTCGAGTGGAGGGGGCACAACTACTGCACATCACTCTGTCGACAACACATGATGGGTTTTATGATTCCCTTAAAAGCTAGCATGGAGCACTGATCCCTCCCTGGCTAAGCCGATAGAGGAGTTGCAGAGAGATGCTAACTCTCACCCCTAGTTCACCGGCCTATATATGTCAATCAAGAGCTGCGAAGAAAAGGAAAACTGGTGGTAGGCAATGATCTAGAGATGAAACTCCACATTTTGCGATGGCTACATGATTCCGCCGTAGGGGGTCACTCAGGAAGGGATGCCACTCTCCACATGATCAAATCCCTTTTCTTTTGGAAGGGGATGAGTAAGGAGGTTCATCAATATGTGAGAAATTATTCAATCTGCCAGAGAAATAAGTACGACTTGGCTGCTAATCCGGGTCTGCTGCAACCTTTGCCAATTTCCAGATGGGATATGGACATCGGTGAGTATCGATTTCATTGAAGGCCTTCCCTCCTCTCAAGGCAAACATACCATACTGGTGGTCGTAGATCACCTAAGCAAGTATGCTCACTTCATGTCCCTTTCACACACATATACCGCCGTTGATGTTGCCCAGGTATGTCTTGATCATGTCTTCAGACTTCATGGATTGCCCCAGTCTATTGTCAGCGATCGCGACCCTGTGTTTTTTAGTGATGTCTGGAGAGAGCTTTTCAGAGTTCAGGGTGTGGATCTCAATTATTCAACCTTCTACCTGTAAAGACCGGAAAATATTTAAATAATATTTTATTCGATTAATGATTTAAATGGATTGAATTTGGAATTTTGGGAAATTTAAAAAATTTCCGTCCTTGAGCTATCGGATTATTTAAAATCTCTAAAATGAGTTCCGACATGATTACAATGGATTTTTTTTTTCTAACGGATTTCAATTCCGCTACTTTGACTTGAGATTTTAAAAATGAGCGAAATTTTATCGGATTAATTAATTCAATTTTGGAAATTTGATTGGAGATATCAGGTCGGGATAAAGTCGAGAGAGCGGATTTTGGGATTTATTTTATGGGTATTCGAAATATATGTTGGGGACCACAACCCCTTTTGTCTTCTTCCCCTTCCTCCCATTACAAATCAAGCAGCTCTTCTCCCCCTTATATGTGTCTACAGTAGCCTTACAACAATACCTCCTCTATTTACCTTGTTCTTCCATTTGGGGTTCCGGTTGTCTGCAACCTTCTTGTCCGATTGTGGGAGCAGCTGAGCCACGCCTGACCATCTCTCCTATTTCAAATGCAGATTTCAGACAAACCCACGCCGAACTGTGCGCTCTCCCTCCTCCTTGTTGATTTCAGATCTCAGCAGCTCCCCATTTTCATTTCAAATTCACCCACACACCCCATTGTTTACGATTCACCACGGTACCACCACCTCACCTCCCCTATTTCAAGTTCAAACCACACCCTCACTCCCTCTCGTGTTCCTTAAAGCACCACCGAAGATGTCCTCTCCTCTGCCGCCAGTACCACCGAGCACCTTGGACAACAGCAAGCCCAGAAATCGAGCCTCCCAACCCGATTCCTTGCCTAAGTCGCACCCATGTTCTTGGTTCGAAGCTCCGGGTCGCTGAGCATTGGCCGAGCACTTCTCGAGCGCCTTCTGGGCCTCCCATCGAGCACCAGCCGAGCATCTCCGGGCACCCACAACGGCTTCTTCTCTTCCCTTCGTGTCCGGGCCTAGTGGTCGAGCATCTTTCAACCGACGTCTGAGTCGCCGGACCACCTTTCTCTCCTCCTTCCCCCTGTTTTGCTCAAATCCGAACGGTAAGCTCTCCTTTCTCTTCATTTTGGTATAAAACGATGTAAAACTCCTCTTTTAAGCCTCCTTCCCTCCCTCCTAAGCCGATCTTGCTTGATTCCACCTCCGACAAAGCACCATCGACTCCGACGGGCGTTTTCCGGCGAATCTTCGAAGACACTCGGTGAGAACCCCTTCTCTCTCTCCTTTCTTGTCCGATTCCATCTATTGGGTGTCGGTTTGAGTGATCGGAGTTAGTTGTCGACCCCGGCAGCTCCATCATTTCCTCTCCCTTCTCCATTTTCGAATGCTACGTTGAAGACGGTGAACAGTGACCTTGAATTGGGTTCGGTTCAGTTTTAAAAGGAATGGGTTCGGTTCAGCATTTTAAATAAAATCAGTAAACCGGTTCAGTTTTTAAGTAGAGATGGGTTATGGGTTTCTCTTGGATCCGAATTTTAGGAAAGGGTTTGGGCTTTTGTTTCTTTCCTTGGGCCTAGTCTTATTTGGGTGAGTGGTGTAAAATAAGGATTTTTAAGGTTTATGAATATATTTTATGGAAATATATTTAATAAATAGAATATAATATCTTATATTATAGTATTGATGAGATTTGAAAATGTAACATTCTTATGGAACAATATATATATATATATATATAAAACATTATTAGACTTTGATTTTAAAAGGGAATTGGAAAAAGGTTTTCAAAGGATGGAATTTGGTTTATTATTTTAAAAAAGCTGAATTTTGGAAATACCCTAACCTAGTCGAAATTATTTTGATAAAACGTGTAGCGAGTTGATTTAAAAAGGGTGATGTGTTTTAAATGGATTTTTGGATCAAGTATGATTTGAGAAAATTATTTTTGGACAACGATTTAATCTAACTTGAAATTTAAAGAGTTTTGGGAAATCTTGGGAAATTGCCTTACTTTGCCTAACTTGTTGAATGACTTGATGTTTTGTATGTGTGAAAAGCATGATGATTAATATGTTCTTAACTATGAAAGTATGTTATGTTATATGATGAAATGTTGAGCAGATGAGTCAAGATATAGTACTCGAGTAGAGTAGGAAGATGATATATATGTGAGGTGATGATACATGATTAATAAATATTGTTATATGATATATTGATGAGATGATGGATGAGGTATTATATGTCGAGATGAGATGAGCATGAAATGATATATGATGTACGATGAGATAAGACGAAATGATCTGAAAGGAGATATGTGAAGTTATGTGTGATAGTTAGGGGCGCCTTGTGTGACTTAGATAAACTTATGCATATTTGTATATTTGTTAGGTGATTGTTGCTTGTTGGACTCCGCGTGCGTTATCTTTTGTTGTTCGGCATTTCCAGGTAAGTATCCTATGGGACTTACTCAGCAAACTAGACCTCCTGCCTGATGTGTCATATAGTGTGTAGGTGTTGCATATGCATAAAAGCATGACATGTAGTATCATGCTTAGGACTTGCACTTATGAATGATCATCCCTATTCTTTATGCGTTTGAAAAGAGGACGACCGTTATCTGTGTGTCCTAGAGTCTTCTGCTAGGGTCATAGGGTAGCCAGCCTTGCCTTGAGTCAGTACTATCGTTACTCGAGCATGATAGCCCAGCACCATCGGGCATGAGTATGATATGATGATATGACATGATGATTTCGTGGTTTGTGCACTACCACGAGGAAATGGGTACTGTGTCGGCCGAGTCCGCTCATGAAAAAGGGGGCGTAGTAGAAGAGGGATATGCCACTTTGCATTCTTTGGGCGCCTTTACTGCATTTCTGCACTTATATCTATATATCCTGATAAGCATGCTTGTGTGATTTAAATCTTGTACTGCATTAGATCATCCTTTATTTAGGTATAGACATGTTATATGGCCTCAGCGCGGTCAAAGGACCCGTAGGCGATTACTGGGCCTGACTTCGTGGATAGTGTTAGGTACCTGCTCCTTGCTTGCTCCTTGCTTCTGTGACGGAATGTCCCTTTGGCGAAATCGAAGAACCTGACTAATCCGCTAACTTGGCTAAATGGTAAATTATTCCACTTATGATTTGGTTTTGACCCGGCTCTGTGGTGGCATGTTGTATCTCAATTTCGTTTTCCGCTCTATTTCTTGAAATGAGTTTTACGACTTAGTCATTAGGGCATGATAAGGGTACCCAACGGCCATACGATGATTTTAGGGTTCAAAATCCCCCTTTCATACTGATCCTTAAAAGAGGTTTGAAACCTCGACCCATACCTGGATTGCAAGATCCGAACGAAGGTATCCGACATTCGAAACGTAACCCGAATATTTATATCTGGGCCGTTACACTACCACCCGCAAACAGATGGATAGACGGAGGTCACGAATAAGACCTTGGAAACCTATCTGCATTATATGATGGTTGAAGCTCCCCACACGTGGGCAAGATGGTTGCCCCTGGCTGAGTGGTGGTATAATACCACTTATCATTCATCCACCCACATGACTCCGTTTGAGATTATATATGGACAGGCTGCTCCAGTACACCTTCCCTATCTCCCTAGAGAGAGCAGCTCATTGACTATTGATCGAAGCTTGCAAAGGCGGGAGGAAATGATCAATATGCTCAAGTTCCATATACTCCATGCGCAAAATCGCATGAAGCAATATGCCGTTTCTCGTAGAAGCCAAAGGGAGTTTCAAGTGGGTGATTGTGTGTAATTGAAGCTTCAACCATATAGGCAACATACCTTGAAGAACAGAGGTCCTCACAAGCTGTCCCCGAGATTTTACGGTCCTTTCCAAGTGGAAGATAGGATAGGCCCGGTTGCCTACAAGCTACAACTCCCGAGTACTGCTGATATCCATAACGTTTTCCATGTTAGTCAACTTAAACTTTGCCCGAATCCAGCAAGCTCAAGCCCTCATCAGTTGCCACAATACATGGCTGATTTGGGGGAATCAAAAATGCCAAAGGAGATTATTGATAGAAAAATAGTCAGGAGAGGCAACGCAAGAGTCACCAAGATACTGGTCAAGTGGAGGGGTTATCTAGTGGAGCAAGCAACTTGGGAATTTTACCAAGACTTCATAAACAAATTCCCTGAGTTTGAAGAATGATTCGAGCTGTCCTTGAGGACAATGACACTTCTGAAAGAGGGAGTATATTGCTACATGTTTAACGTTCTTTCTGCTAGTCTAAATTAAAGTTGCTATTTTGGGATTTTAATATCGTTTATGTTGTGCTTTAGCCTGGAGTTGTATGGGCCTTGACCTTTTTATATGTTTTAGCTTATCCGGTACGAGTCTAAACTTGTCGCTATATGTACTTGTCTCCTTTAGTGAGACAATTTTATCCAATTTCAGAATACAGTTTCCCTAAAATCTCAATTCTCTGATTCACTTCCATCATGCTCCCTTCGAATTGGCCGTTCAATCAGCCTTGATAGCATCTATTTTAGTCATATTTTAGGCATACATTTGCATATTAGTTTAGCTCATTTTCATGCATATTTACCATATTTTATACTTTATTTATTTTATTTTGCATTTTCGGGGTCTACACCTGGTTTTTATGTGTTTCAGGCATTTTGAGGCTACTATTGAGGAAATTGAAGATTTAATATAGAGCAGCGAACATTTTGGATTGGACCGAGGAGCTAATTGCGGAAGTTATGGAATTTGGGGTTGTTTGGTGGAGTTAATTTATAATTGGGTGTTGGAATGTGATTTAGTTATTTAAGTTTGTGGGTCAAAATTGTAATTTCCTAAAACTAAACTTATATACTCCCGTATGTTTTAAGAACTTGGAGGGGAGTTCGGACTCTTTGGGCGGCACAACACAGGCTTCGGCCTTCCGAATCTTTTAGGTTTAGTTTTAGTTATTTGTTTGACGGTATAAGCTTTGGATCGAGGACGACATTTCGGTTTGCATTCTATTCTAAACTTTGATCTATTTCTGTCTATAATCTAGTTCATTGTTTATTATATTATGTTTTTCTAATTTCTCCGTTCTAGGGTTTGTGTAATCCCGACGATGATTTGGTAGTGTTGAGATTGATATTCGTTTGTCTGATGATTTGTGATTTAATCCTATTGCGCCAGCCCTAATTGATGAAAATTGGTTAGAATTGATTTAGGGTTTGAAATCGGAAGACTAAAGCCCTAAGTTAGAATTTAGATGGTGAATTTAGGCCGAAAAGCCATTGGATCCATCGGAACCATAAGATTAAACCTAGAGTTTGATTTATCGAAAGATAATCGAATTTCTTGAGGATTTATAGATTGTCATAGATATTTTATATGATTTTGATATTGATCGAGACCGAAAGGCGACGTTAATGTGATTATCATCTAGAATTCTAAGAACTTAAAGGGTCTAAATTGATTGCTTGAGTCCGAAAGGTGATTGTTAAGCAATTTAGACACATTCGATTTGATTCCGAAAGGAGATTTGCGATTACCTTAGACAATCTACCTTCAACAAATTCAGACAAGGTGAAACGAATATCAATATTAATCTACTATAGCGTCGTTGTGGTGATCATTTACCCTAGATTTGCCTCGTATCCATTGTTTTAGTACCAATTTTGTAAAGTTGCTTCCTTTTAGTTGGTTACTTCCTCCATTCCATATACTTAGTTCCCCGTTATTTTTCTTGGCTTAATTAAATCTGTTTGAATTAGCAATCGATACCACATAGTCCCTGTGGATACGACACTCGATATACTACGACTTAACTCATATACTTGCGGTGTAGGTTTTAGACTATCAAGTTTTTGGCGCCGTTGCCAGGGACTATTGCTTGTATTGGTTGTTTATTTAGATTGATTTTTCTAAGCCATTCTTTTTCTTTTGATTTCTTTTCTTTTTGTTTCTCTTTCACGGTTTGTGCTCTTGATATGGATTATGTTTATTATTGTGAGTTTTGTGGAGCTTTTGATCATGTAGCTAGTGATTGCCCAATGTTGTTTGGGAATGAACAAGAGGTGTACTACTCGTTGCATCCTCACCTTTCTTACGAGAGGGATATCACCGAGGGATACGCACCGCCTGGGTGTCGAGATCAAGCTTCAGAAAATTCACAAAAATCGTCCAAGTTGATTTATATGGAAGAGTACTTCACTTTCTTGGAAACCCACCTCTCAAAGATCCAAGTTGTTTTTGAGGATGAGATGTTGCGGATCCAAGAGGCTCAACAAATGAATGTTCCATGTTTTCCCAAAGTTTTCTGTGTTGAAGGTGAGGTTAATGACAATGACGATTGCACTATCGTCTTTCTTGACATGGAGGATTCCGAAGATGAGCTTGGGAAGCAAATTTTCATGGAGGGGTTTCCATTTGGATTTGGTGAAGATACGAAAGGACGAAAGAGGAGTACAATCCTTGGGAGTTTGAACTTCAACGGATCTCTACTATTATGCTCCAACAAGACTCTGCTTGATGGATGGATTGAGCCATGGATCATCCATTCAGGAAGGTTCAAGCGCTTTCGAAAATCCGTCAGAGGTAAATTTCTTTATTATTATTATACTAGTATTTTTATTTTTATTTTATAAATAAAGGTAAGGAAAACTGGAACCACTCGGTCGAGTGAAATTTCAACACTGCCCGAGTGGACTCCAGTAAGTTTGACAGTGCAGTCACTCGATCGAGTGGTTTGTCCACTCGCCCGAGTGGAAATCCCTTTCCTTAAAAAAATATTAAAAATGAAAAAGATAGAGAGACGCGTCCTTCTCCTCTCTTTGGTTTGCTGTTCTTCTGGCCTCTCTCCGCCTTCTCTATCGCCTCCCTCCATCTTCTCGTTCACCCCTCGCCTTGGCCGCCTCCTGCCATATCTTCTCGGAAACACTGCCCTCGCCTTCCTCTTCGGCGCACCACCACGTGCCGGCTTTCCATGGCTGCCTCCATCACCATAACTCCCGTTGCTGCTCGTGCTTGCGGCCTGCCCGCCCCTCTCTCTGTGAACCGCCGCCAGTGCACTCTACGCCACCTGTTGGCCACCGCACCAGCTACCGCCAGCAACCTTCATCTCTCGCATCAACCCGCGCAGCAGCAGCCCTCCATTGATCACTACCGGATTCCGCTCCCTCCCTGCTCAATTCACGAAATTTTTGCGAATAGCTGCTCACTGCGCCACTGTTGCTCTCTCGCCTTCGATTCATCCTCCAATTCCGCCACAAGTGCAGGTATACCCTCTTTCTTCTTCTTTTGATTCACCATATCTGAACTTAGGGTCTAAAGCTTCTGATTTTTGAGCTTAATGTGTCTAGGGTGAATTGATTGATGATGTTTTGATTCTGAATAATTTTGATTCTATCCTGCTGGAGGGAGTTGTGGTTAAAGGTGCTCCCGAATTTTTTATTTTGTCTGATTATTGCTGAAAGCAGGGGTTGATTTTCCTTCTGAGCATGGGTACCAAACTTGTGACTGTATAGGCTGAGTTTTGATGTGCTAGGAAGACTTGTGTTGAAATTTGCTCATGAAACTGCCTTTATATTTTGCTATGCTACATTTTATTCAGCCCAGGTGCGTATCTTATTCTGAATTTTGATGGTGGCAGTTGCTTAGGAGGTTATTATCTTTTTAGGAGTTGCTTTTGATAAGCTTGGTTAAGGGTAGGTTTTGCACTTTCCATGCCTTATGATCCTTCTACTGGACTTGATTGTTTAATTGTACATGATGATTTTATCAAGTCTGTTTGATTGTAAGTGTTTATCCCCTAGTGCTGATTTTGTTCGGATGGTTTTGATCTATATGTATTATTGATGAGGTGATATAGTGCTGATTTCCATTGGCGATTGGTTCCTGGTTTCTGTTGTGATATTGTTATGCTCGTTAGGGTTGCAGTTGTTGATGTTTTTGTGTTATACGCAGGCACAATTACAAAGGAGCTGCTGTCGGAATTTTGTAAGATATCACAGAAGGTTCTAAAATAACTCGTTGCACTACCACCTCATACTAGAAATGCTGAATTTTGCTCGATTTTGCCTGATTCTTTGATGAGTTTTCACCCCTTATTCTTTTATCATTCACTACTTTGGGGACAAGGTAGATTTTAAGTATGGGGTAGGGACCTTCTAGTGTAACTCCGTTTTTGCATTATTTTTTTCTTTTTCATGTGCATTTCATTTGCATATAGATGTTTTGAGATGAACCCTTGCTAATAAAAATTCCTTGCTCTTCTTGAAGAACATGTCACTTCCTTGATTGAAATTGGTTGATGATATCCTCTAAGGCATGTTAAAAAGCTTGTGATGATCTACAGTGTTGGGTTATGCTATAATTCTTTCAAAACTAATCATCATGAGACTTGTTGAGATTGAGATTCTGAGACAAAAGCCTGTGAGCTTCTGACCCTAGGACTGACATTCATGAGTCCTCTTTCCTTTGTGTGTGAATTGCTCATCTCGATTGCTCAATCTTCAGAACTTGCGTTAGAATCTCTCGATCGGTCACATATATGATTTGTGTGCATTGCATAAACATGATTGAGGCAACTTTTTTTAGCTTATTATTCCCTTCCTACCCTATTATGATATCCTTTTCTTGAAGCCCGTTGAGCCTAATAGCTTATTCATTTGTATCTCCACAAGATTATCCTTAAGCCTATTTTAGCCTCGTTTACCCATCCGGGAATTAGGATGAAATAGATTTATCTATAGTTTTGTGGACAAGAAGGAATATGTGCTTTGAGTGATTATGTATTGAATGAGGGGTAGGTGCTTCAAATGTAATTTTCTTGTGATGAAGAAATAAAAAACAGTGGAAAAAAAATGAAAAAAAAATAAATTCTTCTTCATCGCTAGGAAAAGTTTGTGAAAAGGGAATGGGTTATCAAAAGTTGAGAGTTTTTGAGCCTATTTGATTATGTGATGTGGTTGTGAGAAATTTGGTATGTGTGTTGAAAAAAGATGAATTGTGGTGGAAGTTTAGGAAGTAATTCTATTTCCCGGATTTTAGCACCACATGGCCAAAGAATCCATACCTTTTGTTTCTTACCTTGGCCCCATTACAACCCATGAAAAGACCTCATGATTTATGTTTATGTGCATAGTCCAAGTGGTGGAGAGTTATGACGCTAATTCAAGCTTATGGTAGATGAGTCTTCAAGATTTGAGCAAGAGCGAAACTTTTGTACCTTAGACACATGAGAGAGTGTTCCAGAAAAATGTGTCCTATGTGAGGTCTTGGAATTGATGTCTTTACTTGTCCCTTGTATGATTGCTTGTCTTGTTTTGAACCCTATCTAAATGAGCAAAAACATTGCTTGGATAGAAACCGAAATCTTTCTTGTGAATATTTACACTTGTTCTTGCTTGAGGACAAGCAAGGTTTAAGCATGAGGTGATTTGATAGCATCTATTTTAGTCATATTTTAGGCATACATTTGCATATTAGTTTAGGTCATTTTCATGCATATTTACCATATTTTATACTTTATTTATTTTATTTTGCATTTTCGGAGTCTACACCTGGTTTTTATGTGTTTCAGGCATTTTGAGGCTACTATTGAGGAAATTGAAGATTTAATATGGAGCAGCGAACATTTTGGATTGGACCGAGGAGCTAATTGCAGAAGTTGTGGAATTTGGGGTTGTTTGGTGGAGTTAATTTATAATTGGGTGTTGGAATGTGATTTAGTTATTTAAGTTTGTGGGTCAAAATTGTAATTTCCTAAAACTAAACTTATATACTCCCGTATGTTTTAAGAACTTGGAGGGGAGTTCAGACTCTTTGGGCGGCACAACACAGGCTTCGGCCTTCCGAATCTTATAGGTTTAGTTTTCGTTATTTGTTTGACGGTATAAGCTTTGGATCGAGGACGGCATTTCGGTTTGCATTCTATTCTAAACTTTGATCTATTTCTGTCTATAATCTAGTTCATTGTTTATTATATTATGTTTTCTAATTTCTCCGTTCTAGGGATTGGGTAATCCCGATGATGAATTGGTAGTGTTGAGATTGATATTCGTTTGTCTGATGATTTGTGATTTAATCCTATATGTCCAGCTCTAATTGATGAAAATTGATTAGAATTGATTTAGGGTTTGAAATCGAAAGACTAAAGCCCTAAGTTAGAATTTAGATGGTGAATTTAGGCCGAAAAGCGATTGGATCCATCGGAACCATAGGATTAAACCTGAAGTTTGATTTATCGAAAGATAATCAAATTTCTTGAGGATTTATAGATTGTCATAGATATTTTAGATGATTTTGATATTGATCGAGACCGAAAGGCGACGTTAATGTGATTATCATCTAGAATTCTAAGAACTTAAAGGGTCTAAATTGGTTGCTTGAGTCCGAAAGGTGATTGTTAACCAATTTAGACACATTCGCTTTGATTCCGAAAGGAGATTTGCGATTACCTTAGACAATCTACCTTCAACAAATTCAGACAAGGTGAAACGAATATCAATATTAATCTACTATAGCGTCGTTGTGGTGATCCTTTACCCTAGATTTGCCTCGTATCCATTGTTTTAGTACCAATTTTGTATAGTTGCTTCCTTTTAGTTGGTTACTTCCTCCATTCCATATACTTAGTTCTCCCGTTATTTTTCTTGGCTTAATTAAATCTGTTTGAATTAGCAATCGATACCACATAGTCCCTGTGGATACGACACTCGATATACTACGTCTGAACTCGTATACTTGCGGTGTAGGTTTTAGACTATCGGATTTACTTATATGTGGATGCTTGGTGTTGGGACCGGGTCTCTTTTGATTTTGGGTTGTTTCGGCTTGTTTCCTCTTCCTTCTTCCTTCTCGAGGTTGTGGGTTGGGCGGGGTTTGACTGTCTACTTCCTCCTCTCTTTTGAATAATAAATTATATGGTAATCAAAGATATATTTTAAAAATTCTATTCTTGATATAATTGCAATAAGCATATGTCATCGGTATTTATACAATCTATGGACACATGAGTAAGGACTATTTACTCATTTGGCAAGCCCTGTAAAGGGGCAAAAACAAATTACCAGATATTGCTTTATATATAGCCATCCTATATTCCAGAAACTATATTTGAATAGAACTTCACCAAGCCCTAAAGGGGGTAACTTAGCCTGGCTCTTATAAAAACAAAAGTAATTGAAGTTCACATAAATTATGAAGTAAAAAAGTAACATCGCCCAAAAAAGTACATGCCAATGTATGTGCATAAGTTGCAGAACCATTGATCAATAACAGCTGCAAAATAAGCATTCAATATTTGGTTACCATCTCTCCTGATCTTGGCAAAGGGCTGCTCAAGAAAGTATTAGACAAAATTTAAATCATCAACACTATTTCGTAGGGTTCATTTAGCTTCTGATTTTCAGCAATTAAATAACAGAGAAATTTAGTGGTTCCTGACAAAATTATATGAACTATGAAGTAATAGAAACCTTAAAAGCTGTAGCTTTTGTCTCAGCCACTGTAGTGGCTTGTAAAGCACTAGCCAACTCTTTTCCCATTTGCTCAATTTGTCTCATTGCATCTCTTATAGAGCTGTCACGATCAAGAGATAGGACTCTGGCATTATCACGCTCGAGCTGGAGTTCTTACTTGGCCTCAACCCATTCTTTCTACAGTTGAATAAGTTGAGTAAATGATGCATAAAAAGGGGTCCAACTCTTAACTCACAGAAATACGATAACAGAATTAGAAAAGTAATAGGCCTCAGAACCCACATCACTGGGAAACATGGATTGAGTAAGTAATACAGGGAAGGATATATAGCTGGCCTTGTGCTATACAGAAATTTCATGAATAAGCAACCTTAAAAAAAATATTGAAAAACAAACCTCGACATGATTTGTATGCTCTTTCAATGAAAAAAATAATGAATAAGATATGGCTTTCTGCAGTTTCCAATAATAAAGATAAGGGAAAACATGAATGAAGCATATCATTTTAAAGTATACATGCATACAAATGAACTCAGACATCCTAACTGACGGACTTGTTCTGCAATGTGCATGGTATTCAAACTTGCATGCATAAAGAAACAATGAATTAGATGGGGAAAAAATGAAGCAATGAATCAACATACTACCTACCACATACCTTGAGACGATGAACCCTCTCAGACAAATCACGGACTTCATCACATGCTCTTATTTCAGAATTATGAATCAACTCTTTCTCCCGCTTTAAGATAGAGACCTAATGACCAACAAAACGAAATTTAACACAACACAACCAACAACCGGGACCATAAACAACCAACAATCGGGATCACATAATATAGATATAAAATTTGTAAAAACTAATCCAATAAATTTCATGAATAAGCAACCTTAAAAAAATCATGAAAAAACAAACCTCAACATGCTTTGTATGCTCTTCCAATTTCTTCATCTTTGCAGTTTGCTACTGACTTTGTCCTTGGAGAAAAGGTCTTATTCGACAGTACACTCTAATGTTACCTGCCAAATATGTAAAGAGTACAAATTAAACAAATCTAACAACCAGAAAAATAACTGTTTTCTGTATAAGGAATCTACCTTTCAAATCTTGAACCTCATTGTATAACCTTCGATTTTCAAAAAGAACCACATGATAGATAAAAGCATAATCAACCAATTCCTTTAAGTTAATCCCTAGAAAAGTCAGAAGGTTCAACGATGAGAAAATGGATTACATGGAATAAAAATAGAGTGAAAAGTATGACAACGAATAGCAAGCAATATAAGATAATAAAGGGATTGTTGTATAAGAGGCTAAATCATAAAAGAAGCATCTACAAAAAATAAAGGGATTGTTTTATAAGCTTTAATTTATCATCATGAATATACATATAGGAAAACTTGGAATGAAAGATAAGATTCCAAAATACATGACAAAACCAAAAATTCTGACCACCCCTTCAGGATCGTTTATAAGTGATAGCAATCTAAGATAATAATCTTTCATTCCAAATGGCATAAATCCATTACAGAACTGAAATCTTCAGATTGAATTTTCTTTATAAATCTTCAACCCACATATTGCCGAATTTACACATTGCTATTGTAAGTTAAATTCAGAAATATTCCCTCACAGTTCTATAAATTTACCTTTTGCTGAATATGACAATCTTCTTCCCCTGAAACCAATTTCAAGGTCATAGAATGGAGTAGTGAAGAAATCACCAAAAATAGGAGATATGAAAGAGGAAATTGGGCGAATTGCAGGAGGAGGAGACCTTGAAGATGCCAGAGAATGTAGCGAAGAAATTGGAGACGCCCTCGTCCCATCTCCGCGCCTTCTGGAGGGAGGCCTTCTGCTCGGCCTAGATTATGTCCGAACACGCAGCAATGGACGCATAAGCCCTAGCCGACCAACGATTTAATCGTCGATCTAACCCTGTTAACCATATCTGATCTCCTAGCAACATATTAAGATTCTAAGACAAACATCATCATCTACTAAACTTCCCTGCCCTCGAAATCAAACATCATCATCTGCTACACTCATTCAATCCCTTCATTAGAAATCTAGAAATTTCAATATAGAGATCCCCAATTCGAAATGCGAAAATTCATTCAAAATCTAGAAATTTCAATTAAGCGATCCCTGAATCGAAAAGCAAAAATTAATCGAAATCTAGAAATTTCAATTAAGAGATCCCCAATTCGAAAACCAAAAACCAACATGAAATCAAAAGAACATAAAATCTGGAGGTGAGCAAAGAAAAAAGAATTGTAGAAGCTCCTACCGTTGACCGATCGGGAGAGGCACGAAGGAAGCCATGAAGTCGGCGAAGGAGGAATGAAGCGTCTGGCGGAGGAGTCCCGTGGATCGAATAGGCAGAGGTGGGAGAGGCGGTGAATCAGGAGGAAGAGACGTCAACCCTAAGCGTGGGTTAAGATTGGGAAAAAAAGGTAAAATAGGAAATAAAAAAAAAAGGTAATTGGCCAAAAATCCGAAAATGAAGGAGAGGGTGCCACGTGGCAAAAACTCTTTGCTTTTAAGTAGTTATATAGATATATAGATATATAGACATGGATATTTAGTAAAATTAAAGGAAAAAGAAGAAAAAAAATAGAATTAAAGAAAATCAAAGAAAGATGGCAAAAAAATGATTGGTCAACACTCTTGAAATTCCTCTAAGCTTGACACATCAATCTAAACTCTTCTAAATTAAGAGTTTATATGGATTTTTTTTTTAGAAAAAAAACTTCTAAAAATTATAATTTAGGCTAAGGTCAATGTTTTGAATTAAGCCCAATAGTTAGTAAAATTAAAGGAAAAAGAGAATTAAAGGAAAAAGAAGAAAAAAAAAAGATTTAAAGAAAATCAAAGAAAGATGACAAAAAAATGATTGGTCAAGACTCCTGAAATTCCTATAAGCTTGACACATTATTCTAAACTTTTCTAAATTAAGAGTTTATATGGATAGTTAGTAAAATTAAAGAAAAAAGAGAATTAAAGGAAAAAGAAAAAAAATAGATTTAAAGAAAATCAAAGAAAGATGAAAAAAAAATGATTGGTCAAGATTCCTGAAATTCCTCTAAGCTTTACACATCATCCTAAACTCTTCTAAATTAAGAGTTTATTATATGGATGGATGGATTCTTAGCCGATCAAAAATAAAAAATAAAAAAAAAATGATAATGAAAGTTGAGTGGAAGATCTTTATAAATGTCATTTGGCTTAACAGTTAACACACTCTCTTCCATGTCCCCTGTTTACCGAAAACCACCCTAATAACATCCCGGTCCACCCAAATTCTCGTTGAAGAAAAATCTTCACTGGTCAGTTGCCCGTTGCCACACCAGAACCACTCAATTTTGGAAGAAAGTCGATTCCGGGCATGGCGACGGCGACTGCGGTAACCTGTTTCACCATTAACACCACCAACACCGCCGCCAATCCACTTCGTCTTCAACCCCGTTTCCGCAATTTGTTTAGAAGCATACCTAGTTGCCCTTCGACCGTTTGTCTGTGTACGCAGAATGGGAAACCCTCCACCACCAAGGCTGATGGAGATAAGTTGTTTTCTATTACATCCGCCAACAAGAGCGATGTTGATTATCTAGGGCAGAGCACCAAGGGTGATTTGAATGTCAATTTCAACTATCTTGAAGAAGTCTCTGGTAATCTTTACACGACTTATTTTTGAAGACTTTTTTGGTTGAAATCAATGGGGGATTTTGCCGACTGTTCACAGTCATTTTTTGTGTTTGTTTGCTCTTTAAAAGCTTATCATTGGGTTTATTTTTTCTTTGACAAGCATGATTTCATAGTGCTTAAAAGGATAATTTAGGTTTTTCCCCCCTTTCCTGTTTGTGTGTGCAGGTTATGATGGGCAGATGAGTATGGAAGGGCCAATTGAGGAGGTGGCAAAGATGGAAGCTGAAGAAGCTGAATCTTTGCTCAGAGATTTGCAAATTCCGGTCTGCTTTTTGCCCTTCTTTTCTACCTTCCCCCTCTTCCTCTCTTTGCTTATCTGCGTGATATGGGTTTTTAGCTTTCAGAACTTCTGCTTGATTAGTTGGCGGTATGTCTAAGATAAACAAAGTATTAGTGATTAAGATATGTTGGACAGCTGTTGATGAGTAAGAATGCCCATCTATAGAACATAGCTGGTATGTGTAAGATAAACAAAGTGTTAGTGATTAAGATGTGTTTGTTGGACAGTTGAAAATAGGGATAAAGCGAATTCTTGGGAGGAAAAACGATTTTGATGAAGAAGCTCAGAGGCGATAAGCCAATAACTGGTAGGCTCAGAAGACGTGTTAGATAACACATAAAACATGTTTGCATAAATTTCAAGGCATAAGATAAGTTGAGGAAAAGGAATCCTTCCTTGTTTGGATTGAAGGGAAGAAAGGAGCACTCACCTTTAGAACCACTTCCCATGTTCATTTTGAAAACACCTCCTGGGTGTCTTGACTTTGTTTTTATAACTTGAATGGGGCAGAGGCTATTTCGTTGATTTGTGTGTTCAAGTACAAGTAAATAATAAAGCTTTGTGAAGAGTGTGGTATTTTTTTAATCTAAAAAAACAGCTGTGATTTTGTTTAGTACATTAAAAATATATGCTGGACCAGACTGGATTTATATATGCAGGTTTTCCAATTTTTTTTTTTTATGTAGATGACCTTTCCGGGGCTTGATCTGTCTATTAAGTTAACCAAACATTGGATACGTGAAGGAACTCTCACGGTTTCCTCTAAATGTGAGCAGTGAGCACATTGATGCAACATCATAATTGGTTCCTGTGAACATTCTTTGGTGAAGAGCATAATATAAGAGTGAATAGTCTAGGGGCTAGGGCTGCCCTGTAGGAATAATCAATGTTTATTAGGTTGAAATTGGAGCTTGGTAATTGCCAATAGTTTACTGTCATAAAGTTTATTTGGATGAAAAATAGGCGATTTGTAAGCTCTTGATTACCACATTTTTTCAACCATGACATTTTCTTCCATCTGCTGCAAGTTTCTGCTTCTGGAAGCTTGATATTTATAGTTTCATTTGCAGGGTCCATTTTCTGCTAGGCATTCCCCTCGAGGCATATTTTGTAGTCGGACATTGAATCTTCGGTCAATTAGTGCCATTGGTTATGATATGGACTACACCTTAATACACTACAATGTCACTGTAAGTAATGGTTCTTTATCTTAACTTAAATATTATCATAGAGATTTTCTTTGTGAGACTTCACATGCTTTTCTAGATCTTGTGGATATCCTAACTAAAATTTAGAATTCTGTATTTCCTGATGTGCCCGACCCAGCCTTGAATAAGTTCCCTAGGATGTAGTTATGCGGTTATGTCGTGTCAAAACCTCCAAAATTAGTCCACCAAAAAGTTCATAACAAAGATATAACTCAAACTTGAATCAACGGATAACTAACTTCTTTTTGGCCTTTTATTGATAGAGGATATTATTCAATCCCTTGGATTTCATTGGGTTGATGTTGTATTATTTGAAATGTTAGAAAATGAAAAAGGTTTTATTTATATTCTTAAACTTGTATAATGAAAAACCATTCTTAAAAAATTACACATAAAATAATAGTTATTTTGATCAACAATGTAAGATGTTTTAGATTTTCTAGGTGATGGATTAGTAATGATTTGTATTGATTTGTGTGTTTTGGATTTTTTAAATAATTTTGATTGGTCGTTGAGAGTAGTGAAAATTTTAAAAATTGTAAAATTTATGAAAAAGTTAGTGTAATTATGATGATTTTAAATGAAGAATGAATTTTCTTAAAATGCGTGTTACCTGTTAAAAAGTCTTATATTGTTGATCCGAGAGAGTATAATGTGGTGTTAGCGTTATTCTTCCCGAAAATTACATTATTCATTTGTAAATATGTTGATTCATATGTACATGTTAAATACTCCCTCCATCTCAAAATTTAAGTTGTTTTAAGATTTTGCACATGTTTTAATAAAACACTAACCCCTCAATCAACATCATTATTTCACTAACTTTTTCATAAATTTTATTGTTTTTTAATACCCACTACATTTTTAACCAATCAAAATCTTTAAAAAAGTCAACAACACACAAATCGATACAAATCATTACTATCCCCTACCTAGAAAACCTAAAATGACATCTATTTTGATACAAGAATAAAGACCTAAAACGATCTAAATTTCGAGATGGAAGGAGTATTTTTTTATATACTAATGAATAACCAAAATACCAAATTGGTATTTAGAACTAGCACCTTTAGACTCATGGGTATTAAAAAAAAAACGCGGATGCAATATTGGTATTTAAAAAATGCCAATGGACATATTGATTTTTTTTTCGGCAGAAGTCCAATTCTCATATATTGAACTCGGTTTGCATTTTTTGAACCATTTTTTCTCGTAAAAACAACTAAAGAAATGTTTTTTCACCTTTTTAACTAGTTCATTAGCTTTAAAAAATTTATTTATATTCTCGTATTTTTTTTATTCTAAGACCTACAACCCTCATAAAATTAATTTGTAGCTTTAGAAAATTGATTTTAACCCTAGATTTCAATTCTAAAAGATTAAACTTGGTTTAAAAATAGTATAGTTGGACATCTGGTGAAAAAATACCAATATGTCCATCATTGTTTTTTTAAATACCAATATTGCACCAAATGTTTTTTAAATACTCATATGTCTAAAGATGTCAGTTTTAATACCGATTTGGTATTTTGGCCAATAAATAATTACAAAAACGATTAGAAATTGAAAATAAAGCGTGGACAGAGTGAGTAAAAAATATTCAAAACAATGTTGTTGTTTAGATGAAAACATAACGTATTTTCCGGAAGTACTTCTTCAAAGAAATAAAAAGAAAATGAAGAATTGAAAAAAAAATGGTCACTTGTGTGTAGACCTGTCAAAACATAACCCGACCCGACCGTCCGGAATTTTTTGGGTCAAGACTCAAAAATTTTGACCCGGAAATTTTTTTCGACCCGAACCCGAAAAACCGAAAATTTTCCGAGTAATCGGGGTTTCGACCCGGTGACCCGATTGACCCAGTAATTTTGACCCAATTTACCCGATTGACCCGGTTGATTTATAATTAAATATAATTAATTTTTTTATATATAATTAAAATTTTGCGCAAAATTACTAAATCATGATTTTTTTTAATTTAAAAAAGAAAAAATTGACAAAACCGAAATCGACCCGAAATGACCCGAAACCCGGTCAAACCCGGGTTCTAGTTAGCTCGGAAATACCTGGAACCCGTTTTACCCGAAACCCGACCCGAACCCGACCCGAATGACCCGTTTGACGGGTCTACTTGTGTGTGAGTTCCACATTCCTATGTGAAAAGCGGGATGTATTTGTGATGGTGGTCTGGTCCCCACTACCATATTAGAAATTGGGATTAATCTCATCCATTAAAATTGAAAGATCCAATGCTTGAGACGCATTCACATATTATATCATAAGGGGTGTTTACATATTATATCAGAGCTATCAGAGATATGTATGAGGGTTTCCTGACTAGTGTTAGAACGCCGAGTGGAGATTCTGAGTACTTCCAAGTTCAGGTGGGGCTCCATCAGGGTTCAGCTCTCAGTCCGTTTCTATTCATTCTTGTCATGGATTGTCTTTCTGCCCCACTCCAATAAGAGGTCCCTTGGTGTATGTTGTTTGCAGATGACATTGTGCTTGTCGACAGCTCAAGAGCAGGTTTGGCATGCAGGCTTGAAAACTGGAGGGTAGTGCTAGAGTCTAAGGGTCTCAGATTGAGTAGGTCCAAGACCGAGTATGTTCAGTTTAGTTTTGGAGAGGGGTATGATCAGGGATCCACAGTTGCATTGGGAGAGGTTACAGTCCCCAGGAAGGAGTACTTCAAGTACCTCGGCTCGTACGTTCAAAGTGATGGGGGCATTGATAGAGATATTGAGCATCGAGTTCAGACTGGGTGGCTAAGATGGAGAAGAGCGTCGGGGGTGCTTTGTGACAAAAAAGTCCCAGCTAAACTGAAGGGAAAATTTTATAAGGTGGTTGTTAGACCGACTTTGTTGTACGGCTCTGAGTGCTGGCTTATTACTAAAGCGCAAGAACATAAGCTGTCAGTTGCAGAGATGAGAATGCTGAGATGGATGACCGGGCACACGAGACTAGACAGAATCCGAAATGCTGACATCAGGAGAGAGGTTAGAGTTGCGAGTATTGTGGACAAATTGCGGGAGTCCAGATTACGTTGGTTTGGGCACTTGAGTAGGAGACCTGCTTCGGCGTCGGTCCGTAGGTGCGAAATCCTGAATTTGGGAGAAATCCGTAGGGGGAGAGGTAGACCTAAGAAGAGCTGGCTGGAGGTTATCAAACATGATCTTTCTCTGCTGAACCTATCGGAGGATATGACTTCGGACAGAGACCACTGGAGAAGGAGCATACGAGCTGCTGATGTCTAGTGTCTTTTGTTTTGGTTTTGATTTGAGTTGTGCCCTCGCGCCTTTGTTTACTCTAATGCTTCTTCCTTGCGCCTTCCATGCCTTATTTTACGTTGTCTACGAGGTCCTATTGCACTATCGTTCTGGGTCTATCGGAAACACTCTCTCGACTTGTTCGGGGTATGAGTGCGTACATCCTGACCCCCATACCCCGCTTTTAGCGGGATCAACTGGGTTGTTGTTGTTGTTGCTGTTGGGTGTTTACATACTAATCATACTCTCTCTCTCTCTCTCTGTATATATATATATATACACTCTCTCTCCGTTCGGTAAAACGTGTCACTTTACTATTCACGCACGTTTTTTTATGAGATAAAAACTATACTCTCTCCGTTAATTAAAACATGTCGTTTTAGACATTTGCATATTTTTTAAGAAAGCATATAAAAGCAAACAAAAATACAATTATACCCCTAATTATTACTTTACTTTTTCACTTTATTGAAAACTACAACTAACAAATCTATAATCATTAAAAGGGTAATTTTGAAAAGTGAACACCAAAATACCTAAAACGACATGTTTTTCTTAACAAGATTTTACTCCTAAAATGACATGTTTTTCTTAACGGAGGGAGTATAAAATATCTATTTTTTTAATAATTTTTTAACAATTTCGTAGATATTATGAATAAGTACAAACTTGTTAAAAAAAAATTATAAAAAAATGAATATTTTATACTCTCTCCGTCTCAGAATACATGTCTTTTTTAAGACGGAACACGGGAATTAAGGAGTAGGTTAAATGTAATAATTAGATGTAAAAAGTAGGTTAAGTGTAATGATTAGACTTTGGTATTGGAGTATTTGTTTTTTTTTTTTTAAAAAAAATTTGTGAGAAGTAGAGTAGGGGTGATGTAAAAATTAGAGTAATGATTAGATGTAAATATCCGTCTATATTGAATTGAAGATCAAAAAGAGTAGGTTAAACGTAATGATTGAATCTAAAAAGACATGTATTTTTGACAAAATTACATATCCTTGTATTTTGAGACGGATGGAGTATATTTTTTTATCATTCTAAAGAACCGTGCGTGAATAGTAAACGACATGTTTTGCCGAACGGAGGGAGTGTGTGTATATATATATATATTTGTGGCTGAAAATGCTATACCAAATGCAACGTAGATGTTAAATCTTAGGGATTGGTTGTTCTTCAGGGGGGTGTTGAGTGATAACATCGGTTTTTCTCTAGGTTCGGTCTGATTCGTAGATATTTTTTTTAAAGTGGAAAATGACTTGATTGTAATTTACCAGGTTTTATCTTGTCATTAGATATTTCTTCATCTTTCCAATAGACTTTAGGCTATGTATAATGTATTTGGTGTATTGCTGATGCCTTATTCTTTTCCATTTACAAGATTGTTGATGCACCCTTCATTTTGCCTTTTCTGTTGATCCAGGCTTGGGAAGGACGTGCTTATGACTATTGTATGGAAAACTTAAGGAACATGGGCTTCCCTGTTGATGGACTTGCTTTTGATCCAGATTTGGTAAGATACCTCTTTTTCGTGTTGTATGGGTGGCTTGTTTTAATTATTTATTAAATACTGTTATGGATGGTTAGTTTGCTTATGCTTTGGTTCAAATTCTTCTTTCTATGTTTAGGTCATTAGAGGCCTTGTCATAGACAAAGAAAAAGGCAATTTAGTTAAGGCTGATCGGTTTGGTTATGTGAAGAGGGCTATGCATGGCACCACAATGTTGTCTAATAGAGCTATGAGGTATGTTTTGAAAAGTACAGTCAACATGATTCTTGTTCAGCAGTTTAATGAAAAGGAAAGTGTACATCTTGCTCCCCCCGACCCCGCTTTGAGCGGGATAAACAGAGAATGTTGTTGTTGTTAACTCAATGAAAAGGAAAGTGTTTCTGCAGAAGCCTCAATTGTTATAAACTTATAATCCTATCGTGGTTGCAGTTAAGTTGGCAGCCTGCAGTGTTGTTCTTGTTCTTGCTTTTTGTGGTCTACTTGCTTTGTCTAATGTTAGTTTACACCATGTTATTTGTTTGATGCATCATGCATGTTTGGATGATTTTGCCCCGTGTTATCTGAACATTTTTACATCGAAACATTATATTTGGATATTATAAGGTTTGACATAATTACACTTATGTGGTATGTGGTTTAAGAAATGTCATATTTTGTGATGCAAGCTTTATTTTCATTTCACTTGGATGCAGAACTTAAACCATGAGTTTTACCTTTATAAAAGGTGAGATTTTTAATGTAAGAACAGAATATATTGGAAACTTGGAATGCTATTAAAAGGTAAGTCTATAATTCTATCCCATGTATCAAGTATGCTTTATTTGCCTAACTCGTCAGCGTTGGTTAATAACTAGACACATTAAACTTTGCCGCTAAAAATGAATCAAAGGCCATAACTAGTAACTACACATCTTATCACAGCTCGAATTTTATACGCTGTAGGTAAAGGTCTGGTTGATATTGTCTGATTACTTGAACCATTTCATGAGATATTTTTTTTTTTTTTGAATTAATTCAATAAGCCTAGATTATTTTAACCATTACATAGTACTCCAGTAGGTTACCTCAATTTATGCTCAATAATAACCTAAAAAACCTTATTCTCAAAAGGCAACGGCATAAACCTATAATTTTCTTGGCATGATCTGAATCTGATTCAATGGGTTTTTTTTTGAATGGGTAAATCTATAAAAGAAAGAAGAGGATTACAAAAGAAAATGGAAACCAAACCCAGAGATTCATTTGTAAGACCCAAAAGTGCCATTTACATTCTCAAATAACCATGCCTAAGCTCAAATAATCACGGCAAGCCCTATCTGCCCTACTGAAGAATTGACATTTGGGTTGATTGTGTCCTTATTCAATATTTCTTCAATTAAAGGGAAAACTGCATTGTGTATGAACAATGTTTTTTTTTCTATGCAAGGAAGTGATGTTTATGGGAGAGAACTTGTAGATCTTCGGAAAGAAACTCGATGGGAGTTCCTTAACACGTTATTTTCTGTTTCAGAAGCAGTGGCTTACATGCAGGTATTCCTTTTTTTTTTTTCCCTCTTTAATTTTGCAGAATGCTCTTGTGTAAAATGCCTAGTCATTCCAATTTCCAAGTAAATGGAAGCTTAGAAGAGTTGGGTCTTGTCTAATAACTTCTTTCTGGCTCTTCATGGGCTGACCTCTGCCACGACATGCTGCCATCATGCTTGTTGTAGTATGACTTTCCTTTTCAAAATTTTAGTTGTAAAAAATCCTTATGTAGTAAATTGTTTTATCCCCACCCAAAAAAAAAGTAAATTGTTTTATTGGCTGTTAAACATCATTTGATACATCTATACCTTGTAACTTAAGAACTTCTCAATGCACAGAGTACTCCTAGAAGCTTTTTTTCTTGGGTAAATGAGGAGTACTCCTAGAAGCTAGTCCTGCTAAGTTCGTAACTCTGTAACTACCATTTCTGATTATGATATTAGCCTTGATAGTATGACACATTTCTCTTTCAGATGGTTGATAGGTTGGATGATGGATCAGTGGCATCTGAGGTTGGTCCCCTTGATTACAAGGGGCTGTATAGGGTAATTATCGATGAATTTCTTTAAAGACTTTATTATTTGATAGTTTCACTGTTTCCATCAAAAGAACATATCATAATACTGTATCCATGTCCAATTTTGGTTCAGGCTGTTGGCAAGGCTTTGTTCAGAGCTCATGTAGAAGGCAGGCTTAAGGTTTTGTACTAAGCACAGTCTATGCACTACTTTCCGAGAAATTTCATCTAATTAAGAACCCAAATTGCAGAGTGAGATAATGTCTAAGCCAGAATTATTTGTGGAGCCTGATCCTGAACTACCTTTGGCACTTTTGGATCAAAAAGAGGTAAAAGCAGCTCATTGGCTTTTGCTTTTCTCATAAATGATTCAGAAGATTGTAAGGTTGAGTTGTTTCACTTGGATGTTGCACTTGTCAGGCAGGCAAGAAGTTGGTTCTTATAACCAACTCAGACTATCATTATACGGACAAAATGATGCAGCACTCCTTCAACAGATTCCTTCCAAATGACATGAATTGGAGGGATCTATTTGACATGGTAAGTTCGTTTAAAGGATGCAATTTTACATGCCGTGGTACTATACTTTTGATACAAAGATGAACATGGAAATTTTTTGCTTTTGCTGTTGGCATATCCCACTTTTCAATTGAAGTGAAAAGTAAAATAATATATAAAATGGCATCAAACAAAAGGATCAAAGAGGTTGACATTTTTCACCTTGAGCAAAAATGCTATGCCTGATTAATAGTGTGTATTTGAATTGGCATATGCCTGCGTCATTTGTTCGGGGTACGAGTGCGTACATCCTGACCCCCAGACCCCGCTTCATTGCGGGATTAACTGGGTTGTTGTTGTTGTTGTTGTTGTTGTTTGCTGACATATGATTAATGAAATTAACTGTTAAACATCTCAACACACTAGTCTTATTACAAGTAGTTTTGTTAGTGGGTTGTTGGTTTAGGTATCCTTACTATCCGATTGCTTACAAGATACTACCTCCGTTAAAAAAAAATGTCTTTTTAGACATTTGCACACAAATTAAGGAAATCATAAACTTATTACCTTTATACCCCTCATTAATTATCCGCAACCCTTATCAACCAATAAAATTTGAGAAAAAAGTCAAAAAGTAACAATTCTCGTATCCCAATACCTAGAAACTTAAAAGGACTTATATTTTCAAACTAAAATTTAAGCCTAGAAAGACTTCTATTTTTGAACTAAAATTTATGTTTTTTTGTGAAAAGAAAATTTCAACTGGAAAAAGCTATCATAAATGATTAAATCCTATGTAGGAAAAACCTGTGTATAGGGCATATACAGAAGTTGCCAATCCATTGACTGCAATCTGTCAAACCAAAAGGATCTTAAGTGAGCGTCATGTAGTTTAAGAGACATAGGTTGGTACGAGACAATATATTTCATTACCTCACAAAGGGAAAACAAGAACATACCAGGAAAAAGTCTCAGGGATCTGGGAGGGTAACCACCAGTTGGGATATCCCAAATTGGCCACTACAGAGCCTTGCTCAACTAGTAAAGATACTTAATCACCACTGCTTGATATAAACGTAGAGGACTACTCCTTATGTACACTAATATGGGTTGTGACTAACAACTCCTAACAGCCATGTGACACTAGCAAATTCCTCTAACTGCCCCTTCTTTTGAATGCCTAGCCCAATTCCACATAATAATTCAGAGGTCTAACAATTACCTTGTGCTCGTGCATCTTAATCATACACATAATATCATCAATACGTGGATCATTGTTCTACAAAAGTGTGTTATTTCTAGCATTCTATAGGAAATACACAGCAGTAGCAAAACCACATCTCTTCATCTTGTTCAGCCATGCCCTACCTCTTGACTCTTTCTTGATCCCATAGGAAATACACAGTAGTAGCAAAACCACATATCTTGCATCTTGTTCAGCCACGAGTTATCTCTTGTACCTTGTTTCAAGTCAAATTACTCGATTCGTCTATGGGCTTAAGACATTGATGTTTTTTTTCTTGATTCGCTGCTTGAAAACCTTCTTGACCAACTTCTTCGATGGGGATCCTGGACATCAATTGATGATAGTGAAACCACTCTGTAAAAACTTCATGGAAAATGATACAAACATGAGCAGTTAGGATAAATGCTTCTAGGATAAGCTAGAAGTGGGGAGAATTATTAGTATAAATAAGGCACCAGCCTCTTAGAGCATCCACATTACTCATTCTCAAGTATCTTAAGATTTTTGTTTAAAAAAAATGTCAGAAAAAAATCAGAAAAAGGGAGAGAGAGTGTCCTCTTTTCTCTCAAAGTAACCACTACAAGAAACTAAGCACTGACATTGGACACCCAAATTTCAATTTTCTTTTTAAAAAAATATTAAGACACCCATATTGGGTGTTTGGGTTGCAGGTGCTCTTAGTAATAGCAATGTAATGTTTGCTTATTTGAAAATGTTTTCTGGGAATGAATATTGTCTTCCAGGTGATAGTCTCTGCCAGGAAACCAGAGTTCTTTCAGATGTCCCATCCAATGTATGAGGTTGTGACTGGCGAGGGTCTAATGCGTCCATGCTTCAAAGCTCATACAGGTCAAATTGCTTTCTCTTTTTTTTTTCCCCTTGTCTCCAATCTAATGGGCATCTTTTCAACATTTGATCCCATGATACCGATTGTTAGCTAATATAAATGCTAATACAGTTGTTAGATAAAGTCCCTAGATTAAATTAATACTTCTGCAATTATTAGCTGATGTAGTTTATTCCCTGGGACATTTAATATGTGAGTTCCTAGGTGTAGTTAGTGATTACAGGAGTCACTTAAAGAGTCTTCTTCTGTAATTATAAAGGGAGGCTTTTTCCCAACAATAGATTAACACTTCATCATTCTCTATCATTGATGGCACCTTATATAGACTCATTATATACAATTTCCCTGCTATGTGCATAGTTTGTGTATCAGTGTATGTATATGTCATGGAATGGAGAGGAAGGGATATTACTATAATCTGGTAGGCTCAAGGTTGAGATGGAGAAGCCTAGAAGTGCAGTCACTTGGATGTGGAGTAACTAGTTTTACTGTTGTCATAGTGTGTGCCTCAGAGAGTATTGGCGTACTACCACTGTAAATAAGAGGACTAGCCTCTAGAATGAGTTCTGCTTTTGGAATATATCTTGTAAAGGCACTATATCTGGCTGTTAACTCTGCCAAAGTCAAGTGAAAAGGTTATGGACAAGGAGCTCTTTGGAATTCCCTTGGTTGTCCTCACATGTTGTGATCTGGGTTCTTGTTTGCTTCCTGTTTTAAGCGCTTTCAGTATTGTGCGATAATTATTACAGTATGTAGTGATTATCTCTCTAAACAAGAGATTGAATGCTCATCACAAATTAAAAAAATGGAGTGGTTTGTAGGTGAATGCATGTTTCCTTGTTGCCATTTCATTAGTTACGGTTCCCTTAACTGCAGTTTTTATTTCCTGGAAAGAGAGCCAGGGTATTGAATGGGACTAAGAAAATTATTTTCAATGTATGCGAATTGGATCTCCGTATATTAAATCCCAAATCCCAAGGTTTGAGATGTTACATTAGTTTAAATAAACCCTATCTATTCCTTCATCATAATAGGCCATTCAAGGAATCATAACAAGGTTAAAAATCTGCTCTTATCAACTGATTCTTTGGTAATTTTCCCAATTTCATGTTCCTATTTAGCATAAACATAATAATTAAATTTGATGAGAAAGTGCAAGATTGAGAATGGGGAATGGGAGTGACTTGTAACAAAACTGTTGTGCCTTAGATGTTGTATATCAGAAAGAAGTTAAGAGTTGGACCATTAGCTGGGTCCAACTAGGCTGTGAAGATCTTTTTCCACAATGAAAGGGTGAGGGTCAGAGGTAGATTATAGTTTCACCTGTAGTGGCTTGAGAATAGTACCTATTATAAATTATAGAAGAAATGAGGCTAGAGGCCTGCTGTCATTTTCTTTTGTAATCGGCTTATGCCATTTGTGCGAGAGAGGGTTTCCCTTCTCAGGTAAAGTTAGTGAGGATTGTCAAGAGGATTCCTATCCTTTGGCTCTGGAAATCTGTGTTTATCGCTTTATTGTGTTTGGTCATTATATCTTGTGATTTGTATTCTTCACTATATCAGGAAACCTTTAACTTTGATGTTTATTATAAATTTCACCAGTGATCAGTTTTGCATTTAATAAGCAATCTACTTTCATTAAGTGATTTATTAGATAACATATATCTGACTTTGTTCATTTAAATTTTGGACAAGGTGGCTTGTACTCTGGAGGCAGTGCTCAGATGGTTGAAAATTCACTTGGCATTCATGGAGATGAAATATTATATGTGGGTGACCATATATACACTGACGTAAGCCAATCCAAGGTTCATTTACGTTGGCGTACAGCATTGATATGCCGAGAACTGGAAGAAGAGGTTTGCATTGGTTCATACCCATCTAATTGATTGAGTTTTTCATATTTGCTTATTTATTATCTATTTGTTTCCTTGTGCTCATCAAGTGTTTCCAATATTCTCTGGATTTGTGATAATTCAGTACAGAGCTTTGGTTGGTAGCCGGGCTCACCGAGCCACATTAATAGATCTCATTAATCAGAAAGAGGTTGTTGGCGATCTATTTAACCAACTTCGTCTTGCACTACAAAGGCGAAATAGGGACCGTCCTGCACAAGTAAAATATTCTCTTTGCCTTTCTACATCATACATCGTAAATTGTCAAAAGGTTTCTGTCTAGTTAAGAGTCTGAAGAGTCAGAATCATGTTTATCTTTTCGTTACTTTTCTTAGTCCACCTTAAGCTGCTCTGAATGAAAATTTGGTCTCCATGGAGCTGGACCTTCCTCTCAACTTCTTTTGTCATTTGCATGATTTTCAAAATTTTCTTCTGAATTAAAATTTTTGAATGCAGACCCTTGCTGCAACTAAAATGGATGACCAAGATCTCACAGAGAGCATGCAAAAGCTACTCATTGTTATGCAAAGACTGGACCAAAAGATTGTGCCATTGATGGAAACAGATGGTGAGCTATTCAACAGAAGGTAATAGATGTAGTAACCTGGTGCATGTTTTTTCCCAGCCAAGAATATGCATCAATTGCCCTTTTTTCTTTTCCTTTTATTCTCGAGAATATCACAGAAAGGGGTTGAGGAGAGTAGGCTGTTTGACTCCTTCCACCCTCCAAGGTTTAAAGGAAAGATTCCTAAAACAATAGATTGGATTTCAACATTTCACTAAACCAAGGATTGGACACAAAAGAAAAGGACAGTTAAAGAGCGAGATAGGGGAAGGCTAATTGCTAATTCTGTAACAGTTATACGTATTGTTAACTGGCCACAGGAGTCTCTCTGAAACAAGCTATCGGAAATAGTGGGTATAACTGAATGTAATTTATAAAAGAAACTTAATTGATACCAAAAAGGGCTCAATGGTTCCATGTGGTTATATGCATTTTTGTGTAATTGGTACATGTACGTTCCATGTGAAACAGGTGGGGATTTCTTTCACGTGCTGGACTCTGGGATAAAAGCCACCTGATGAGGCAAATTGAGAAGTATGTAACACTTCTTTCAATTTTCTTAATCCTAACCCCCGGTATTTCTCTCTATAGTTTACAAAACCTTCTCATATTTTTTCCAAAAATCCATCCCCCTTGTTTACTGAAGCGCTTCAATTGTTTGTCTACCATACATTTGAGGTGAGATTGTCTAGAATCTAGATTTAAAAAAAAAAAAATTCACCATGCAATTTGCAGGTATGCTGATATTTACACGTCGAGGGTGTCAAATTTCCTACATTACACACCTTTCATGTATTTTCGCTCTCAGGAACAGGTATCACTTGTGTATATTTCCATTCATTTCTAATTTTCTGGTGTAAACTAATACACTAATACTAATACAATATGCAAAGATGAGAATGTGTGAGCATGTCTTCCTTTGTTGCAGACACTCGCCCACGATTCATATTCATTCTACTGCTCGCAGTACAATGAGGACCGCAGGAACAAGTATTCTTTGTAGTATAATCAGGTGTTAAGCGCTGAAAAAATAAAAAACTAGCAACTTTTGCTACTTGCAGAGCCTTGCAGTGTGCTGTTTCGAGGATCGTTGATAGTTATGTATCTATCAGTGCTTTACCTCCCCCCTGTACCCCGTGTAGTTTCAGGTTTCCATTTGTACTCATTATAGTTGTTGTTGTTGTTGTTACTGTTATTGTAGATTCCCAACTAAATCAACACATTTGATCATAACAACTCAATATGATAATATTCATTAAAATCACCCTTTTACTAGTAGATTGCATGCGCAAGAGGACTAAACGGGGAATTACTGACCAAATTGAATGGATTTGAAAAATTGATTGTCCACCAAAGATAAAAACTTTTCTCTGGAAAAACCTCTTAAATAGAACCCCAACGAAAACCAGATTACAAAGCAATGGAGTCCATGTCCTTATGAAATGTCCTCTCTGCGACCATAATGTGGAGGATGCTACGCTCATCTTCACCGAATGTCACATTTACGCTTGATGTGATAAGAAGAATGGATAGACAAATTGAACAAATTATCCAAAATACGGACAAAGATAACAAACCGTATAAGAACATCATCTCGGAGATCTTATCCAAGCTTCGTCATAACAAAAATCGATTCTAGCTTTCTCCCTATGGAGAATTTGGACGATGAGAAATAGGATACTCTTTGACAACAGCGACATTGACAAGGTGGAAGATTGGTTAAGATATATCAAAGGAACAAGAAGAAATACGGAAAAAGAGAACAAATTGTATAAGAACATCATCTCGGAGATCTTCTCTAAGCTTTCGTCATAGCAAAAATCGATTCTAGCTTTCTATAGGGAATTTGGATGATGTGAAATAGGATACTCTTCGACAACAATGACATACATTGACAAGGTGGAAGATTGGTTAAGATATATCAAACAGTACAAAACAACATGGAAGACAACACAGTCAAAGGAACAAGAAGATGACGTGGACAACATAAAACCAAACTCTCGTCAAACGAAAACAAAAAATCTAAAAATGTTTAAATGGAAAAAGCCTCATATTGGTGTTGTCAAACTCAAGTTTGATGGTGCGAAGATCGGTTCAGGTGAGGCAACGTCCGAGTTTGTAATCCGGGATGACCGTGGTGAGGTCTTGTTGTGCGGGGCACATGCTCACGGGAAGGTCTCTGTTGACCGAGCGAAGTGTTTTGGTCTTCTGGCTAGTCTCTAGTAAGCGGTGAAACAGGGTTTCTCCTGCCTGGAGGTGGAGGGCTTCTGCATGAAGGTGATTAACGCCTTGAAGGGGATTTGGCGATGTCCATGGGAGATCGAGTTGGCGGTCTTTAATGCTCTTGGCCTTTGTCGGACATTTGATCGTGTCTCCTTCTCCCACATCTTTCGCAAGGGGAAATGTGTGGCTGATTTGCTGGCTCACGTTGGTCTTTCCTTGCACTTCGTTGACGTATTTGTTCCTGGCAGTGTTCTAAAAATCGCACCTAGGCGCTAGGCGAGAGGGCACCCAGGAATTTTTAAGCCTAGGCAGCCCTATAGGTGGAAATCTGCCTAGGCGCTGCCTAGGACTGCCTAATCCAGCCTAGGTGCCGCCTAAGTCTGCCTAACCCGATGATTATTCAATTTCAGCTTCTAGGCATGGGATTAGTCGATTTAAGGTTTTTTTTATCCCCTAAGTCGGGATGTATTTGTTTTGGAGTCGAATCTATTTTAGGAGGTTTAGAGTCGCTAGTTGAATGCATACTTTTGCGTTTATTTACTTAAGTGTTAGTTAAACACTGCAAATTTGGGTTTATGAGTGATATTATGGATTATTATTACAATAAGAATTATTGATATGTACTATGCGTTAAAATATAAGGAAATAATCAAGTTTGTTCTAAGTCCGTCTAGGCACCCGCCTAGCCGCTAGGCGGCCACCCGTTGCCTAGCGGCCGCTTAGCGCCTTTTAGAACATTGGTTCTTGCTGAGTGCGCCGACGTCGTCCGTCTGGATGCTCTTATGAGGTGGGTTAACCATGATTAATCCCCCCAAATTGTCGCCTAGTATAAAAAATAGATCGATGGTAGTTTCTAACCATTATCATTTGTTCTTTTTCGTCACTCATGATTTTTATCCCGCTATTCTTATAACTAGTGGTTCCGCTTTAAAAACAAAAAAATTAAAAAAATAGTAGGAAAGAGTCTGCATTCCATACATCATGTCATCTACATGTTCTAATGACTTTGCCCCGCACAATGTCTTCAAAATTCTGTTACAATCAATGACATCAACCACAACGCCACTCTCTGCCATCACATGGTAAAGAATAAGACCTTTCTCTATTTATTTTATGGACAAACCAATCCACGAAAAAAAATCAAAGCCACTGAATCCAAACTTATATTTAATTACTACTACATTAAAGGTCTTTTGTAGCGGTCAAAAAGTGCTAAAAGAAGTCCAAAAACCGCTACCTAAAGGCTAGTGTAGCGGTTTTATGTCCGCTACATCTGCTGTCGCTGCATTAGGTCTAAGGTGACACTTTTCTTTAGCTTATGTAGCGGTTTTTAAATGAATGACCAAACCGCTACAATATCATAAATAACCGCCACATATAGTCCTTTTGTGGCGGTTTGAGTATTCCATTAGGTGACACATATTATAACTCTATGTTAGCGGTTTTTCAACAAAGGGAACAAAATTCCTCACCTATTGTGGCGGTTTACAAAGTTTTAAATATCTGCATTTTCTTTTATTTATTTAATTATATCAATTATAATTATTACATGTAGATCTATATATGGCTGTAAATAATACAATTAAAATTGATTATACATAAATAATCAATTATCATTATGATTTCACAATGCCATCAAGTGGCTACAATGTCTATCACAAATTTATACTTTCACCAATGAACAAATTAAAATACAATAAAAGCCAAACATATCTCAATATATATGTCATAGATACAAGCATAAGCAAAACCAAAATCCCTACGAACTAGTCTTCCATTCTTTTGCCTTCCAGTTACACCATCATATACCACATCAATAACACCAGCTCAAAAGATTTTAACAAAGACACCAAAATTATCCTGTCAAAAAAGATAAACTCATAAATAGTAATTTAGTGTTAAAAGTTGAGTATGGAATTACTAAACATCTATCAAATGCCAAATTCAAAGTGGAGGGAGGGAGTCTTCAGATAACCATTTAAAAGATACCGAAAAAAAAAACCTAAAACCCAGTGGTTGTCGTGTATGAATGAAAACTATATATGATCCACAATGGAAAAAAGAATTCATGTTTGCCAATTTTCATTAAAATGACATAGTTTTGCATGTCACATTCAAAACGGGAAAGGAATCATTCTGAGCGAGTAGGTAATTATGCAACATGTATCTTGTTGCAAAACAGATGTAAAATACATCTTGTTAAAATTTTGAAACTTGACTAGATAATAATTCTAAGTTCGTAGAGCCTAACGCAAGAGATATTGCATCAGATAGTTTTTAGGCTTTTCTGGTAACTCTACAATAACATCAAGATATGTATTTATGAACAAGAAGGTGTTCCCTCTTCTAAGTTTTATCTTCTTTTACTTTCTTCGATAAGTTCAAAGTCTTTCATTCTAATGCTCACATCATGTAATTGTTATATGAGAAGCCTCATAATATGATCAAAGGATTATTAGCCACTTAACTTTTCATAATGAAGTGAAGAATGCCAAACTAATAATTGCAACAGTGGACAAGTTCCTTATTTGAAGACTCATAGATTTTAAAAGAGTGACTAAAGAGTGATTATTAGCCACTTAAATAGTCAATTAAGTTCCAAAATAACAAAGCTAAGGATGATTATATGTAAATAATATATTGAAGGGTAAAAGATAATAATCATCAGTGTAGTTTGCAACCATAAAAGAGCATCACAAATTAGCAACTCGGGATAAACTGTTTAAATGAATACCTAGTTCATGAAAAAATGACAAGGATAATGTAAAATAATAACTCAATGGTAAACATGGAACTGAACAATCAAACCTTATCTACGTGAAATAGAATTAGGAGATAAATGGAAAGTAAGACTATAAAAGACAAAGATCTCACTTCATTAAAAAATAATGCTATACAATAATATTAATAAAACGTAATCTAGGCTCTTCTATACCTTTAGATCAAACTTTATGCATATAAGGGTGCAAGGATCCACTTAATTTGCATGGAAAGAATTAGCTAGCAGAACATGCATTCATATCTCATAATCTAATGAGGACATATAAATTACAATGATTGTTCTGAGTTACATATTTTGTCTAGAGACCAAATACTCCTACGCTCATGTTGTAAATAAATTAGGTGTAAGTTCGATCAAAGTAGGTTCACCCGATCTCCTAGACTTGCTATGAAAATAGGTTCCATTAGTACTTTCAATCAAAGTCAAAATAACACAATTTGCACACTTAATTTGTTTTACTTCCTCATATAATCTCTCCCCTCCCCCCCCCCCCCAAAAAAAATTCATCTAGACATAATTTGATCTAAGAGGGAACAAAGAGAAGATGATGTATTTTGTCAATATAAAGAACAATAAAATCTTATCATCGATACGTAGGTTCTACATTTTTATCTCACTTCAACAAGATTTTGATCTAAAATGTTATCTTGCTTAATAGAGAGTTACCAAGTTTGTAGAATAATATGGATTCTTAATGGAGTATATAAATATACGCAAGAATCGCACCAAGGTTGTGTGTACATGATTTTACTTCAACGAGATTTTCTATGCTCCAAAATCTATCAAACCAAGATACACAAGTGTTCGTTTGACACTAGAATAAAAGTATGATCATTTCCTTCAAGTCGATATTCTAATAAATAAATTGAGTTTAGAAAACCAAGTTTCAAATTAATAGAAGCAGTTTAATAAGTTCATATACCATTAAAATTTTAAGGAAAACCAACCAATTCATTGTATAATTAAATTGGTAACATAAATGATGCAATTCTCCATCAGTTCAATTTGTAAGTTCATCCACAAACATCAATAAGCCTAGACACAACAATATGACTCGATCAATAATAACAAGCCTAACAACAACTCAAGCAGTAATTCAATCATCTAAATTCAGTAAACAAACGATAGCACCAAAAGGCCAAGAAGTTTAACCTCATTACCACTTACCAGTCGAATCCCATGTGAAGTTAAGGCTCGGTCAAGGGTTTGACTGCGGCGACTCGGCACATGCCATAGGCGTCTCCAACAGGTCCGATGTTGGTGAAGGAATCGCATTCGGCTCGCATCTGTTGGAATCACACCCGACAAGGCATCGACATCAAGAAGCGAGGATGAGATCTTAGAGATGGGGAGGAGGTGAGGCATCGATTGGCTTTGACAACAACCTTAAGTCCGGCAATGGGGGCTTTAGATCTAAAGCGGAAAGGTTGTGATTTGTCATCCATGATGGCGAGAGAGAGTTTGAAAGGAGAGATCGATCGACACAGAGAGATGGGAGATTGAGAGACCCACCATGAGAGATGGAGATCTGAGATTGAGAGAGGGCGATTGAAAGGGAGTGAGATAGAGATAGCGAAAGAGATGAGAAAGAATCCATTGAAGGGGAGTTTTTGAGAGCTTGGATGAACAGGGGAGTGGGCGAGAAGGAGAGATCTGGTGAGACCATGAGAGAGCGGAAGAGTGGGGTGGAGCGGCGCTAGAGGGGTTGGGTTTCTTTAATGCGAATTTCACAAACCCTAGGTAAATCTAAAACCGCCACAACAGGTCTTAAAATCTGTCACAATAGGTAATAAGAACCGCCACAATAGGCTTTAAAACCGCTACAATAGATAAAATATAAACCGCCACAATAGACTTATAAAAACCGCTGCACTAGGCTTATAAAAGATGAAATGATGATAGATTAACAAAACCGCCACTTAAATCGCCAAAGTAGAATAAACTGCCACATTGCTCCGCTACATTAGCTCGTTATTGTAGTAGTTATTTGTTTCTTTCTGAAGAACGTCCACATTTGCATCAAACCGATCCCAAAAGACAAGCAAATTCAACAAATTCCTCAACGCATAGGGAGCAACCCCTACTCTACCACACCACATTCTGAAGTACAAACCCAAGCATGATCAATCCTATGATTCCTACAAAACCCAGTAAGCAAACAACTACAAATAGTGATGCCATTAGACCCATAACCACAAAACCTATCAGAAAGTGCAAAGAACAGATCAAAAATCCGAACCCCTGAATCATTTCATCGAACACATTGTGGGCATGATCAAACATGTGATGGGAAAGAAGGAGATGGGGAAGTAAGGAGTAAGATTGGAGGGTAAGGGCAAACCATTGGATGAATCTGATTGTGGAGATGGGTATCGATTGGAGATAGAAGAGGATTTGATCAGTGGTGGCTGCAGGACTCCCTGAAAGGTGGAGCGAAATTCTACACTACGAAAGTGTTACATCGTCAATTCATCAACAAAATAGCATTCAATGAAACAAGTATGCAAATAAATTCGAATGCTCAACATCAACCATTTAGAGTGAATACATATGGAAGATTAAATAGTACATAATATAAGTTCATTTTGATGATAGAGGAAGTAAATCAAGTTCTCATAGCTTGATAATGCTCCAAATTAGGTTCATTGTCAATACTTTGAAGATCTTTCTCAATGTAGCACACAAAATTATCACAGAGGTGATCATCCAACATCTTGCTACGCAAATCTGACTTGATAATATTCATCGCAAAAAATGTTATTTCAACAGATGTAGTCACAATTGGCAATACCAAGACCAACTCTAGAAGCCGATAAATCAAGGGGAAAACACTATAAATTCCCACTTGATAATATTCTAACATTTTTCTGAATTTGACTATCGGAATCATTTCTCAGACTCGGCCCGCTCAAAACCTCCTCACTACCATTAATAACATCATCTCTATTATCAAGCTCAACATCATCTCCATCAACAACAACAACATTATCAATCAAAGGATTATGAATTGAATTATCCACATTTGTCTCCATATTAGCATTATCAACATTTGCCTCCATATTAGCATTATCAACATTTACAACTATATTGCGAGGAGTGGATGAACCAACACTTGGCACTTTGTTGATTCGAGCAAAATTTATCGATACCGGAATCCCTAATCATAATTAATAAGCAATGAAAATGAAAAAAAAATCCCCAATTTTCATGCTTCAAATCACTTCGAATCTCAAACCCTAAAACCTAACAAGTAACACAATTTCAATTCTACAAATCTCTAATCCCATTTCATTCATAAGCAATGAAATAGACAAATTATCACAATCAAAATCCCCAATTTTCATACTTCAAATCTCAAACCCTAAAATCTAACAAAATTTCAATTCTCTAAATCAATTCAAATTACAACATTTCAATTATAAACAACCCAAAGCGATGTCGTTTTGTAAATTTATTATTTTATTTTATTGTTTTTTTTTAAATAAAGGGGACCCGTGGGTCGAAGGTACGGCCACCACACCCCAGGGCCACCACTGGATTTGATCGATGTAGTGAGAATGGAAGCGTTGGAGCCACCAGGGATGTAAGGAGTGGAGATTTTCAGATTGGAATGCGTTGGAGAGTTGGGTGATTAGGAAAGGCGGGGCAGAGGCAGGAACAGAACTAGGGGTGGGCTGATGTATGCTACATCCCACCCCATTTTAAAATTAATATAGGTATAATATAGGTCTATAAATGAACAAGTTGCTTGGTTGGTACATTTGGTTGAGGAGAGGAGTGGAAACGAGGGACCAAATCTTGCCCTGCACCTTTGGGGGTATCGTAAAAATATATTCTCAATTTTCAAATGTAATAAAAATATCCCGACCTTAGAGGGTAGTGGTAATATATTACCACGAGTTTTCTCACGGGTAAAAAATGTTCACAAGGAAGCCTACATTGATTTTTTTGACAATGGTTTTCTTGAACGGTTTCCTTAGGAAAAAATAAAGAGTTGGACCGGGTTCCCATCCAACGCCTTTTCCTCCCTTCTATCTTCTTGCGTGGACTGTGGTCGCCTTTTGAATTGTCTTCCAAGTCTTCTAGATAGCTCATGGTTCCTCTTCAATGAAAGTCTTCCTCCCTCGTGGTCGCCTATCTTGAGTTATCTCTGTCACATCTTTTGTAACGACCTGAATATAAATATTCGGGTTACATTTCGAATATTGGATACCTTCTTTCAGATCTTGCAATTCAGGTATGAAGGGCCGTTGGGTACCCTTAACTTACCCTAAAGACTAAGTCGCGAAAATTCATTTTGAAAGAAACTACGAGAGCGGAAAGTTTGCCACAGTGAGGCCGGGTCAAAACCGAAACCACAAAACATATTACCAAAAACTATTAAGCCGAATTAGCGGAGTTAGACATTTTCTTTGCAATCGCCTGGGAGGTTTCCCACGCCATAGAAGCTAGAGCAAGCATAACTGCAAAACAGACCTAAAACAATATATGCGGGTCAGTATCAGACCGAGGCCCTATCGCATTCTAGGTCCCACAAGTAGGCATACCCATACGCTATACCTGTAATAAAGATGCTTCTAATGCATAACGGAACTTAAACACACAAGTCATGCTTATCAGGATATAATATGCGGAAGTAAATAAATGGCCCAAAGAATGCCAAGTGACATATCCCTCTCCTACCTCCCCCCCCTTCCTGTTAGGGCCAGCTTAGTGCTATAACATAGCAATTCCACCCGCAAGTGGTTAGTGTGCACATCATAATCATATCATCATCACGCTCATCAAATAATCAAGATCATCTCATATATAGACAATAATGACTCAGGACAAACCTGATGGTGCTGGGATATGAACCTAGCAAAGACTCTAGGACTCATAGTTAACAACCGTTCTGTTTCTCAAACACACAGAGTAACCGAATACTTATTCAAGTGTGCAACCCTAACATGATACTACACGACAGGCTTCAATGCTTATGCAACACCTAGTATGTCATATGACTACAAGCAGGAGGTTTTTATTTGATCAGTCTGAGTAAGTCCGTAAAGGAACTTGCCTGGAAAGCTGAACAACAAAGCATAGCGGAAAACAGAATCCAATTAATCAACAAGTACCTATTATAATAATAAAGAATACGATAAGCTATAATGCTACAACTCATACATACAGAAACCATGTTACAAAACGTTTACAAAACCATCCGGAAGTTAAACCATTTCAAAGCCATTTTCCGATACGAGAAAACATTCGAAAGCCAAGCTATTCCGATATTGCCAAATTTCCATCAAGTTTCCACAACTCATCATTACTCATGTCCAATCCCATTTTCAAACCAAGCATAACACCATCAAACGGCATTTGGTGACAAAAGTTCGAAATCCGACAAGTTAGGTTAAGTCAATCTGTTAAACGAAGTTCGTAAACATCAAGTCATCAAATCGTTAAGCCTTAGTAAAGTCGTAACATTTAAGGAATTCCGACATTTGATTTGAAATACAATTTCTCAAAGCATTTCCGAAAGATCAAATCGATATAATCAACACTTTTCCAAAATCCGTCAAAGTCATATTTAAATCATTAAATGATCCCTTAAATAAATGATATATTCAAAATCCATGTTCGAACTCGATGATCGACAATAAACCCGTCATAGTTTGTTTCAACCCAAAAACCAACCAAAGGACTCGAGAGATCAAGGGGAACACCTTGGCCAGGGCTGCTGCATGGGATAGATTTTTGCCGCGACGAAATGGCCACTCGCCACGGCGAAATCCTTCCCAGGTTCCCCGCGAAGGAGCAATCTTCACTGGCCGCGAAAGCACATTTTCGCCGCAGTGAACAGTACTTTCGCCGCCGTGAACAATAATTTCACGGCCGCGAACAGTGTCTCCTTCCTCACAGTAGCCTCTGTTCTAACTTGCTACGGCGAGATTCGAACGTTTTGGCTCGTTTTTGCCTTGAATCAATTCCTTTCTTTGTCAAACCAAAACCAATTTAAAGTAAATTCAATCCCGACCTAAACCAACACCAAAAGACACAAACGAGGACTAGAGGGGGAGAGCGGAAGAGGGATTACCTAGCCTCTTCGAGGCTTCTTCAAAAATCTTCAAATGGGGGGTCCTCCGAGCTTTGATTCGATGAGGAAATGAGAGATCGAGTCTGGGAAAGGTAGAGGATGAATAAAAGAGATCCTTTGCAAAGTTTGGGATCAAAACGAGCAAAAACGAGAGAGATCAAGCACACCTTCGAAAAATAGGGGAAAGGAGAAAGAATGGCTCGATTTCATGTTTTTCAGGGGTTAGATCCACTCCGAATCGACCTTAGAAGGTAGAGAAAAGAGTTAGGAGCAAGCGAAAACAAACGGGGAAGAAAAATGAGCTAAAATGAAGGAGAATGAGGTGTTTTACCGAGCTGAAAACGGAACTGGGTGTTGAACTCGCGGCGGCGAAGATGAATTTGCGGCAGCAAAATTCCCCAGAAAGTGTTGTTTTGCTTGAAACGACGTCCGGTATTTGTTTTTCTTGGCTAGATCTTCAAGAAAGAGGTAATGGAGGTGTGTTTGAGGGTTTTAGGTAGGGGAGAAACACAAAAGATGAGATTGGAAGAAGGGTTTTGAAGATTGAATGAAGGAGGAAGGGAAGAAGGTGGCTAGGGTTTCTTTTTTGGATCTTCAAATTGAGAGAGAGATTTGTGTTTTTGGGTGGAGGCTCAGAATTTTTTGTTGACGTTGTCTCACTTGGGGATTGATGCTTTCTTTATATAAAGGAACACATGGGAGTTCTAGGGTTTTAATGAGGAAAAGGATGCAAACCCATAAAGAGGGAGAAGGAGAGAGAGAGAGAGAGAGAGAGAGAGAGAGAGAGAGAGAGAGAGAGAGAGAGAGAGAGAGAGAGAGAGAGAGAGTCCCGCTAGGTCCGACTCCGAATCCCGACAATTCAACCCAAATCCCGACTCCTAGAAAATCCAACTCGAAATTTTAAATCGTTTCAAAATGACACACGAGGCGCTAAGTTTTCAAATCCGAAACTTGACAGCGAAAATATGATCCGTCAAAATCTTAAATTCAAAGGATGCTAGAATCATTTCAAAGAATTTCCAAAAATAGCAAGTTGCTTGAGGACGGTTTTCTGAAAGCTTTCCAAATTTGGCAATTAAATAATAATTAAATTTTCCGATCTTTACATCTTCTTCATCTTTGATTCATTCACAGACTTGACTGAGTAAGTTTTTATTTTTTCCCATCTTCGTTGTTTATGTTGTTGTCGGTTTAGTTTTGTTGTCGGTTTAGTTTTGTTGTCGGTTTGGTGTTAGAAATAGTCGTGTTGTGTTAATTTGAGACAGTTTTGACCGGATTAGTTGTTTGGTTGAATCAATTTCATTTTTCGAGTTTAATTTTGTTGTCGGTTTTTTTCCCTAAGAAAACCGTTCAAGAAAACCCAATTTTAGTGCTATTTTGTAAAAAGGCTTCCACGCAGGCTGCCTTGTCAAAAAAAAAATCCACGTAGGCTGCCTTGTCATCATTTTTTACCTGTGAGAAAACCCGTGGTAATATATTACCACTATCCTCAAAGGTCGGGATATTTTTATTACATTTGAAAGTTGAGGATATATTTTTAAATACCCTCAAAGGTGTGAGTATTTTAATTAGTTTTCCCTTGTTTTTTCCTCATTTTCGTCTTTCTTTATGCTTTTTTGTCTTTTTTTCCCTTTCTTTCTGGTCCTTCCCTTTTTTGTCTTTCTTTCTCCCTTATAGTTTTTTGTCTTTCTTTTTAGTGTTACTACTAATCTTTCTCCTTTTTTTTGGTCTTTCTCTTTTACTCCTAAATTTTTCATGATTATCTTTGATAGTTAATTAACTCTATTGATGCTCATTTAAATATAAATAAAACAACTCACTACGTTCAAAATGAATAAAAACAAACACATTGTCAATACAAGAGTTACCCATTCTCTTAAAGATAGTTACTATGAAATTTAATTATTGGAATGTAAGGGGTCTAAATAGAAGGAACGTTTGGACCCATATTGAATCGACAAGCAGAATGAACCATATCAAAGTACTAATGCTAGCTGAAACAAAATTAAAGAATCCACCACCGGAAAACTGTTGGAAAAAACCAGGTTTGACAGAATGCACTTCTGTCCCTCTTCAGGCCTATATGGTGGCCTCTGTCTTCTGTGGAAGGAAGCATAGCTTCAAAACGAAACATTTGCAGTGATACCCTCGGATAATAGAACAATACATGCAACTTACACAAACACCTTGATAGGAACGACAATCAAAATTCTATTTGTCTATGCACCACCCCACGAAAATGAAAAAGAGGTCTTCTGGTCTTCCCTCTCGGATATGATACAAAACATCCAACATCAAATAATAATAATTAGAGACCTGAATGAGATACTTGACACTGATGACAAAATGGGTGGAGTAACACCCAACGCAAATCGATTTCGAAGACTAAATGAAATCATTACAACTCATAACTTGATGGATGCACCAACGTTAGGAAATAAATTCACCTGGAGAAAGCGAGCCTATGGACTCGACAACATTTATGAAAAACTTGACAGAGCCCTAGTTAGCTTTCATTTACTTCATCAATTCCCAAATCTATATACAAAAAATCATGCTTTCTTAAAATCTGATCATGCACAAATCACACTGGATTTAATGGATAACCAGAAGCCTAAGTTACAACCTTTCAAATTTGAAATGGCTTGGACCAGTAGGTCGGACTATGAAACACTTGTTCGCCAGGCATGGCGAGTTGATACCCCTGGATCTCATATGTTCAAGTTAAACAAGGAAATTGCAAGAAGTAAAGAAAAAGAGCAAATCATGGAGCAAAGTCACCTTTGGTAATATATTCCGACAAATTGATCAAGTTGAGACAGAGTTACAAGAGCTTCAAACAAAGCTGTATAACTTTTATAATACGCACATAGAGCAGAAAATAAAAAGACTTTCCACCAAACATGCTTCTCTCTTAACCTACCAAAAGAAATACTAAGGGACAAAGAGCAAAACGAAAACATGTAAAATCCATAGACATAAACACAAGATACTTCCACAAAAGAGCCACAGGGAGAAGAAATAAAAACAATATAAAAACTATACAGACAACAGCGGGGGTCACCCTGACAAGAGAAAAGGATATAAGGGATATGATCAGAAATGACTTCACAAAGCGCTACTCTCAACAATCACGAGCCAATCACCCTAGTAGACTACTAAATAACATAAGTACGGAAATCACAGATGACGACAACAACTGGCTTACACGCCAGGTTACAAATTCCGAAATTAAAAAGGCGGTGTTCAGCCTGGCAAATGACAAATCACCTGAGCTCGATGGCTTTCCAGCGGGTTTTTTTTATAAAATATTGGCATATTATTAAACCAACCGTCATTAAGGCAGTGAAAGGTTTCTTTCTTAGTGGATGAATTCTCAAACAAACAAATCATACTTTCAATGCTCTCATACCAAAATGTGAAAACCCCACAACCACATCCCATTATAAACCAATAAGTCTATGTTCTACCACGTATAAGATCATCTCCAAGATTCTTGCCACAAGACTGAAAAAAATAATCCCAAAAATAATTAACCCACTGTAAAGTGCTTTCATTCTTTCTCTAAGAAAAAAGGATCCACGGGATGGATGACAGTAAAACTAGACATGGAAAATGCTTTTGATTTAGTAGTCTGGAACTTTATGCTTTCAGTATTAAAAAATTTGGCTTCTCACCCCGATTCTCGGATTGGATCAAGGAATGCATAACCACGGTCACTTATTCCGTAGTGGTAAATAATGAGCCCACAGAATTAATAACACCCCAAAGAGGACTCAGACAAGGGGACTCGCTGTCACCTTACCTGTTTCTTATACTATCAGAAATCTTGGGTAGGGGATTACAAATAGAATCTACAAAAGCTCAAAGTCATCTAGGAATAAAAATAACGCGAAATAGAACCAAAATTCCATACTTGGCATTTGCAGATGATATTGTTATTTTTGCCTCCGCATCACTCACAGCATGTCAACAGATCAACAACATACTTACGGAATATTCATCAATATCAGGTCAAAGAGTCAACCGGCATAAATCACAATTTCAGACATCAAAAAACGTAGAGAGACACCAAAAACAACTTATTGGCACTGAATTAGAAATTGCTTACACCACCAACCTAGGGAACTATCTTGGCTGCCTAGTTATTAGTGGATGTACAACTAAAGCAGAATTTAAGGAATTATTAAACACAACTAAAGCCCAACTTCAGCGTTGGAAAGCTAACGGTCTCTCCCAGGCCGGTCGCTGCACCATAATAAAGACAACCTTATCTGCAAAACCACTGCACCTAATGCAATGTTTTTTTTATTGCCAAAATCAGTACATATAGAACTCGACAAAATAAATAGAAACTTCCTATGAAAGAAGGGCCCACGACACAAGCCATTAATAAGCTGGTTTGAGATATGCAAATCTAAATCCAATGGTGGATTGGGTCTACGTACATCAGAAGACATGAATAAAGCCTTACAACTTAAACTGCTTTGGAAAATTTCAGCAGAACTTAGGAACCCTTGGGTAACACTAATTAAGGAAAAATATCTAAAACAACAAGAACTTCTTACTTATAACAGAAATGGGGCCACTTCTTGGCAATGGACTTAGTTGACTAAATTAATTCCATTATTTAAGCAAGGAAGTCGATGGTCAATTGGAGACAGGAAAAATATTAACTTCTGACTGGATCATTGGACAGGCAATGCGCCTCTTATATCTTTAGTGTCGCAACCCCAACAAATTGAAACTACCACAGCTATAAAGCAGCTACTAACGCCTGGCAAGACATGGGACCTTGAAAAATTGAACAGACTGGTTGATCAACACCTAACTAAAACAGTAATAAATGATATTAAAATAACACCGATACCTAAGAATATACATTTGGATAGGCTATACTGGAAATGGAGCAGAAATGGATGGTTCTCTACCAAATCAGTTATAGACATGATAAGTAGCATTAAACAACATCAAAAATCCAACATGAGATGGATTTAGGACCTAGATATTCCACCAAAGATTAAAACATTCCTTTGGAAAATTTCAAAGAATGGCATACCCACCACATCTACGTTGGCATCACGACGATTAGGTATCCCGACCAACTGCCCACAATGTGATTCCAGCTTTGAAGATATACCGCATGTACTGTGGGATTGTCCTATTGCAAAAGACACAATAATCTCGATCGACCCAGGACTGTACATGCACATTAACAATGCTTTCAGGGAAGGCACTACCCTCAATGACATAATTAAAGATATCAAAAACAACATTGGCATGCACCGTTTTGTTAAGCTTGCCTTTGCCTGGTGGGGAATTTGGTACTTTCAGAATAAGACGCTATTTGACGATATTCACCTGGATGTGAGATGTATTAAGTCTTTCGTCAAAGAGCAAACATCACTATGGAAATCCGCAAAAAATAGTGAAGATCTTGACAACAACACAACCAACAACCGAAACAAAAGCAACCAAACGGAGAAAAAAGACAAAATGGAAACCCCCGTCGATTGGGAAACACAAACTTAATTTCGATAGAGCTCTTTCGAGCTCTGGCTCTGGCTCCTATGACTTTATAATCAGAAACCATATGGGAACCCCGATATTCTTTGGTTGTGGTCCTTGTCCTGTCCCTTCTGTTGCGGGAGCTGAAAGCTTTGGGGCCTGGAAAGGTATTGCGACTGCACTAGAACTACACATATCCGACTTGGAAATAGAAGGGGACAATATAACCATAATTAACAGTCTAAAAGGTCTTGGGAAGCCTACGGGAGACTAGGAAATGATTGTCTCGGACAGTCTAGTCTCGCTAGGTTTCTTTTCTTCAGTCGAGATTCGTCATGTCTATCGCGAGGCAAACCAAGTTGCGGACCGCTTATCGCATCTGAACTTTGCCATGCACAACCATATTAGCCCTGACGATTCTTTGCTTTGCTCTCTCATCCGTATGGATGCCCTTGGCTCTTAGGGTTCCCCTAAAGCCAAATTTTTTCCGGTTCAAAAAAGTAAAATAAATAAATAAATAAATAAATAAATATTTTATTTTTAACTCAATAGATATAGTGAAAAATAGGGAGAACAAAAATTAAAGGTAAATCTAGCCTATTCAAGATTGTCATCCTGATTGGTTCCTTGGTTGGGTAGAGGGAATCTCCATGTAGGACGAGAGATGAGTTAAGAGGGCGGGGGAGGTTTCGCTAGGTTTCTTTTCTTCAGTCGAGATTCGTCATGTCTATCGCGAGGCAAACCAAGTTGCGGACCGCTTATCGCATCTGAACTTTGCCATGCACAACCATATTAGCCCTGACGATTCTTTGCTTTGCTCTCTCATCCGTATGGATGCCCTTGTCTCTTAGGGTTCCCCTAAAGCCAAATTTTTTCCGGTTCAAAAAAATAAAATAAAATAAATAAATAAAAAAATTATTTTATTTTTAACTCAATAGATATAGTGACAAATAGGGAGAACAAAAATTAAAGGTAAATCTAGCCTATTCAAGATTGTCATCCTGATTGGTTCCTTGGTTGGGTAGAGGGAATCGTCATGTGGGACAAGAGACGAGTTAAAGGGGCGGGGGAGGCCTTTGGAGAAGTGTCTTTGAGCCATGAAGAAACATGTCAATCAACAGTTGACATAACTCCCGTTTCACCGAAAAATCCCAAATATGGTCTATTTGCACTTTGCAGGGAACTAGGGAAGTTGGAATTAACCTCCTTAGTCCTTACATGGGAAATAATCCACTGAATGCAACTACGCTGAAGATGAGTGATTGCCACATTCGTCTCAAATCTCAATTGAATCCAACGCCGTGTGCGTTTGCCCGTATCCGATCTCCCATACAATTAGTATGTGAGACGATTGATTTGGTATATTTACTAATTGAACGGAAAATAAAAAAGACAAACCTAACTTGAATTGAATGATGAGATGTGAATGAAAAAAAATTATCATATACCTTGAAAGTTGAACAAATCAAGCCTAGTATATAAGTCGATGATCTACTCTTATTGTCAATTGGTTGAATGATGTCTCACCGTGTGCATCTCCCGGCCTGGAATTTTAATATTTTGGGTATTAGGATGAAGAATATGACTTTAATTATAATTTTGTACAAATTATTTGGTTAATAGCTCTTAGTTACATAGCACAAATGTTGTGAGCCTAAATTGCCATGTTTTACATTGACTTTTATAGCGATTTCTGCATGCATTTCATATCATTTGGTTAGAATAGTACAGAATCGATGTAGTTTATGCTTATTTTCCAAATTATGGAGTCCACACTAGTTTCTGTTTAATTTCGTAGAAATCGAGGCATTTTACAGCAATTCGGAGAAATGAAGGAAATCATGGAAAAGCTCGAGTTCAAATACAGATAGTCCAAGGTCTAGTAGCAGCTGAGCCAGGCCACATCGAGCAGAAGAGAAGAGAAAGAGCACTCGACAAGGACTAGTCGATATCGACCACTCTGGTCGATATCAAGGACTTCATGGTCGAAATTCACCAGTCGAGCACCAGACGAGCAGAAAACCATTTGAGGAGCATAGGACTACTCGATGTCGGGGACTCTTGTCGACGTCGAGTACCCGTCGAGTCCACAATCCTAGCCGAGCTCGAGCACATCACAAAGAGAAGAAGAAACCTACTCGACGTCGAGTACTTTACTCGATGTCGGGTACTCTCCAGAGCCATTCTGAGTCAAAATCGAGCGGAGTCCGAGATATGTGGATTATTTGCAAGTGAAGTCACGTGGGATTCTATCAAGTCATGTGAAGATCTATCAAGAGTGAAGATATTTATCCACTTTAGTCTTACTTACCTTAGGGATTTATTTGTTTTATTTCCAAATTTTATCATAAAGCTTTAGATAGATAGGAATAGATATAGATAGAATATTCTTTCCTTGGATAGCGGGGATTGAATACTATAAATAAGGCCCTAGGGGCTGGTTTTTGTTCAATTCCAAATTTACACACAAAACAATTGATAGCGAGTAGAGAGAATTTAGAGAGCTTTGGCCGATTGAGGTAGAGATTTGCGAGAGCGATTTTGGCTTCGATTGGTTGTAAGCTTTTATTTTGATTCAATGCAATTTAGTTCCCTTTTATTATTGATGTGTTTCTTTATGATGAACAGCGAGTAGTCACCCAACTTCTAGGGTTGGGATGAGCCCGACGGTAGCCATGTAAGGTAATGCGACAAAGGTAAAACTTTTAATGCAATTTCGTCTTCTATCCCTATGAGCATGATTCTTCTGCGACAGTTGAAGGTGATTCTTGTTTGTGTTATTGAAGCGAAAGTGATCTTAATGCAAACTTGGATTAATTATGTGAAAAGGGTTAGTAACAATTAGGGTTTATGCGAAAGCCTCTATCTTTCTATTTGTTAATAACGATAGTTATTTGATGAAAAGGCATGATCTTTCATACCTTTAGCATGATTCTTATATGGTTGTCGTTGTGGCATTGATACCCCGATTTTGAAAGTCTTTTATATTATTGAATTCCCACAAATTTCGTATTATTTCTGTTTTTATTCCGTTCACAAAGTCACTATTTTTGTTCTGCACTACTCGATCTCGACCAGTTCTAGTCGACGACGAGAAGTCTGGTCGACGTCGAGTACTCCTTTCTGCTCGACACTGCTTGTTTTCGCTATCTGTTGCACGGTTTTGCAGGTTTAGTCGTCAAGTCTTGTCGATATCGAGTACTCTACTCGACACCGAGGAGCATTCTGGTCGATTTTGAGAAGAATTTAGGAGCTGAAAATGCGAGCGCTGACACGCTTCCTCGTGGATACGATCCTGAATACCCTACCACTACAGCGGAAGGGTTTCTTGTATTTTATTTATTTGGACAGGGAGTTAGTTTAATTTATCTTTCAATTTATTTTCATACTTGATTTGCCTCCACAACAACAAGTAGCATAAGCGAGTTAGTTATATAACTGCACTTTATTTTTCTCTGTTTTGGAAATACAAAAAATGGTTTCCGCAAATATCTTCTCTTCCTCTTATTCTTCTCCGACGGTATCGATCATCAATCCTAGATGATCTAGGATTAGTATGTACTCTATCTGATCTTGAGGTGGTAGATTCAGTTGAGTAGCTAAATCTTTATAGGTTGTTTGTGCAGCTAGTTTCATATATAGACATGCAAAAGGAGCTTCTTCATAGACAAGCTAAGCAGATCGATCGATATTAATTATAGGTCGAGGGGCCACTTAGATCAGTGCGAAGGAAACGCTAAATTTAATTGGAAAATGGAACCAATCTCACCTCCGATTTCTTTCCAGATTGAAATAAAAGCATATACGGATGACGACATGGAGGATAAAATAAGCTACATGCCAGAGGAATTGAATAGGCAATAGAATCGATCAATGTAACATACCGACGACCTTGGTCAAACCACTCCATTGGATAATTCCACACGCGCCTCAACAACCGACCCTATATAATCTCGAATCACCCGAGACTGGTAGTGCTACTATCTTTGAGGTCAGGGAGAGTAGAATTTGTCGAGAACTTGATCCATCCCTTTTTCTCCACGAACAGGAGAGTCGGTCTTAGCCCAATCCCGATCACCACAGCGACAAGGCTAATCACCATGACTTTCAAGGAAGAGAGTGCTAGCACGACGCACATCAGAGCCGTCGGAGAAACGCAGATCAGAACAGCTCCAACCGTTCCAACCGGGACCTTGTAAGGGCGCGGCGCGTGAGGCCTCTTGATCCGAAGCGTCACAAACGCTATGAACTCGAGGAACATGCCGAAGCAATACAGGAAGTTCTCTGCAGCAACTATCTCCTCGAAGCTCAACCAGGAGAGCATGATGACACCGGATGCAGACAACAAGATCCCGACCAAAGGAGTGCCGAAGCGAGACCTCTTTGCGAAGAACGCTGGAAGCATTCCCCTCTCGGCCATCCCTAGCAGCTGGAACGAGTCGTTGCTCATCTCCACCACGAACAGCCCCATGTTAGACATCGCAGCCGCCCCTTGTATCCACCAGCTCAGCCAGGCGCCACCTATGATATAATTAACCAAGTAATTAAGACACTATATATAATTAATTTGTTACAATGCAATTAAATCACCTATATATATATATATATATATATAGTATGGATCTTTTGTTCACAACTCTTACGGTGTACCTTGTACACAAATGTGGACCATTGATTTATTGAGATGGATGGGTGAGATTAAAAGGTATTTTTCTTTTTCTTTTTAATTAAAAACATGTGGGACCCACCCACTTTGTGGAGTAACCGGCCTCACCTTCCAAAAATGTGGCGCGTGATGGGTACGGAAGGGGGTGGTTTTGTGGGGTGATATCATATGGGTCCCGCAGCCGAATTCCATCTACATAATATATCAAAATCTTTTTTGTTCCAGGTCTTTTTTTTTTTGTAAATACGGGAGGGGGTGGGTTTTTTTTTTGTTCCAAATCTTAATTGTTAAAATTGCAAATTTAGGGATTTTTTATTATTTAAATACATAGCTCATATCAAAATCTATTTGTTTTTCTTTTTTTTAAAAAAATTGTTTAATGGATTAAAAAAAGCGGGTACCGACTTGTGGATTTTATTTAAAAAAAATGGTTAGGGGATCAAAAAAATCAATAATGGTAGATATCCCCTCAAATATTGTAAATCAATTTTTTTGTTACAAAGATTTGGCAATTCTAAATAATATTTTTTCGTTCAGTTTAGAGAAAAAATTCCCAATTTCAATAAATAATTTATCTCATTCTACCAAATAATGTTTTGTTTTTTTCCATCAATTTCAGATAAAAGAAACCCAAAATCCTCAAACAATACTTACGATTCATACAAATAATGCTCAGTATTTCAACGAATAATGCTTCACATTTTATCGAATAATATTTAGTTGTGTAATTATACTCATACTAACGAATAATGAATCAAATTTCACCGAATAATTAAATAACCGTTGTGAATAAGTAAATTTTTAGAATTATTCGGTTGAATCGATTGGTTTATTACGTACATTGAACGATAATGAAGAGATTACTCATGTGAAATTCTTATTTTTATTAGGTATACAGAAGCGGTGAATAATTGGATAATCGTTGTGAATAATTAAATTTTTAGAATTATTTAGTTGAATCGGTAGATTTAACGCATACATTAAACGATTGGTGATTATTTAGTGGAATTATTATATTTACGAGGTACACATAAGCGATGAATAATTGTATAATCGTTGTGAATAAGTAAATTTTTAGAATTATTCGGTTGATTTAATGCGCACAATGAACGATAATTAAGAGACTATTCGGTGGAATTATTATTTTTATGAGGTACACAAACGCGATGAATAATTGCATAACCGTTGCGAACATGAAATTTTTTAGAATTATTCGATTGAATTGGTCGATTTAACGTAAACATTGAACAATAATTGCGAGATTATTCGGTGGAATTCTTATTTTTACGAGGGAGTAGAAACCGAGCAAGGTATTAACATAACCCTCTGCCCAAATGCATCAACAGCATTAGTCACCAAGGTGTCAAATCCATCTCCATGGATTGTTGTTGTCCTCGCCGTCCACCGGTTGCCGAGCTTCGCTTGCTGCACCAATCCACCAACCGAGGAAAGATCCACAATTACTTTAATAGAATAGAAGGAATTGAAAAGAAGAAGTCATAAATTATAAAGAGATTGCACAGTGTTAGGCAACCCCACAAATTACAAAGAACTGAGATTTAGAACGATGCGTGTTTGCCAAAGTAATTGAAAATTCAAATCGTACAAAGCAATTGAAGCTTCAAATCGAGCACAATGGCTCCCCGTATCGTAGGGAGACCAGTTCGATTGCTTGCTGCTTCGTCATGGCGGGATCGATCGACGATCGGAGAAAAACCCGAGAGGGATCATTGCGCCGCCGATGATGCTCTGCCCCTAGAAGCGCCCACCGGAGAATAGGATTCCCCCCTGTTTGCCTCCGCCTCGACGCCGTTGTTCCTTTCTAACACGAGAAGCCGGAATTGCAGAGTCACCGCTGGAATAGTTGCGTACAAGGCTGACGTCGCCGACGCTGCTTCGATCAAGTGCTTCTATGGCGATTTCCAATTGATGTGTGGATGGAGATTTTGGAAGCGTTGGGAAGAAGACTGCTTTAGGGTTTTAATTATCCTTCACACGCGCTTCACTCTCCATTTATTGGGTTGAAAATAGAATTTTTTATTTTTTATTTATTTATATAACCCGTCCACGTGGCGGAATCTCCTCCCTCAATTCCATTAAGATTAATGGATGGGATTTGTGTACAAGGTTCACTCTCCATTTATTGTGTAGGTCAGTTCAAATCTCCTTCTATATATATATATATATATATATATATATATATATATATATATATATATATATATATATATATATAAAAGGAGATTTGAACTGACCTACGAGTTTGGCCACGTCAGTGAAATAGCCGTCCGTCCAAAGGGAACGGTCGACGTCAATAGCGCCGGTGGCAGCAAGGAGAGGGAAGAAGTAAGCGGATATAACGAGCAACACCGTGCAAAAGAGAGCCTTCGGGATCGTCCTCTTTGGGTTCTTAACCTCTCCGGCCAACGTACTAACTGAATCCCAGTAATTGAGATTCCAAAACAACGTATTGAGATACAAACTCCACTTGACGCTCTTCAAATCTACCCCAAGCCACCTACAAGGCTTCAATCTCGGGATCGACATCAATGTCAAAACCGCAAAAGGGAGGATCGAAACCACACCTAAGGCCACGGCAGCCCATCCCACGATCGCCATGCCCAAATAGTTGAGCAATGTGAGGGCTCCGGTAAGGCCTAGGATTGCGGCCGTCCTTGGGAAGCCGTGGCTGAGAGCTGGGATCGAGGATTTAAGGTAGTCTAAGAAGAGGACGGGGTAGAGGGCGTTGTCGACCACACCGCCGAGCCATTTCATCCAGCCCTGTTGGAAACCCCAGTAAGGGCCAAGGGTGGTCGAGACCCATACGACGTTGCCACCGTTCTCCGGGAACATGGTAGCGAGCTCGGCGGTGATTAGGGCCTCTGGGATGCTCCATATGAAGGGGAAGATGAGGAAGCCGACGAGGGCGAGGAGGGGGCCTGCGGCGCCTACGGTGTCTTCGACGCCAAAGGGGCCGCCCGAGACGCCATAGAAGATGAGGAAGATGAGGGGCAGGAGGGGGATCTTGTTTGGTGTTGGGGTGCGTGGAGGGGACGCGCCGACGAGGTTGGCGGTTGTGTGTAGCTCACCCATTTCTATTGAAGGTTGCACGGTCAGTTTCTGCATTTGCAATGCATAAACATCAATAAGAATTTCATTTTATTGATTAAAATATGTATACGTTATATATTGCTTCTAAAGAGAAAAAAAATGTGTGTATAGGAGTTATAGATAGATTGAATTATATGTGTGGGAGTTAGTTAAATTTCAGTTGTAACAGCTTCATCAACAAGCTACCTTAGCTAGTCGTTTTGAGCTCTCGATCTATTAAGGCATTGACTGTATTGGCCATTTTGATCACTGGTGAGAAAGTTTCATGGAAGTCTATCCCTTCCTTCTGTGTATAGTACTTCCATCCCTTCCTTCTGTGTATAGTCTTTAGTCACTAAACGAGCTTTATATCTCTCAAGAGATCCATCAACTTTTTGCTTGACTTTAAACACCCATTTACACCCTATGGCTCTTTGTCCTGGAGGAAGAGAAACAACCTGCCATGTACCATTTGCATGTAAAGCATTGATTTCATTATCCATAGCCTTAACCCAATTTGGATCCTTAGAAGCTTCAAGCCATCTTTGAGGTTCAGTAAAAGCTGAGAGTTGGGACAAAAGAGTGAAATGAGAAGAGGGTAATATGTATGGTTCAACAAAGGTAGAAGTCATGGTGGAAGTGGTGGAAAAAGCACAGGCATAGTCTCTCAAATAAGCTGGTGCATTGTGAGGTCCGGTGGACCTTCTGACTTGAACATGGTCAGGTTCAGGCTCATTATGGTGTTGATCTTGTGGGCCTGGAGGAGCAATAGGTGCATTGGGAACAATAAGTGTAGTGGGACCTGGAGTTTGATCATTAAAAATGTCAGGAAAAAAATTGCCAGAGGGCGGAAAATTGGAGGTTAGATAAGTATCTGTATGTAGGACAAGCAATGTGGGAGGATCCCCATCAATGAACTGAAATGGAAAGTGTGTCTCATGAAAACTGACATCCCTGGACACAAAAACAGACTTGGTTTTGAGATCAAACACCAAATAACCTTTCTTGCCATAGGGGTAGCCTATAAAAACACATGGTGAGGCTCTTGGGTCAAATTTGTTTCTATTTCTAGGTGAAGTGTTTACAAAACATAGGCATCCAAAGGCTTTTAAATGAGAATAGTCAGGTTTGGTTTTGAACAGAAGTTTATATGGAGAGACATGATGAAGGGATGGAAAAGGTGTTCGGTTAATAAGGTAAGTGGCAGTCAAAAGGCAGTCTCCCCATAATTTAATTGGTAATTTGGATTGACAAAGCAATGATCTGGCTACTTCAAGTAAATGTTTGTGTTTTCTTTCGGCCACACCATTTTGTTGAGGTGTGTAGACACATGTGGTTTGGTGGGTATTACCTTTGGCAAGAAAGAACTCAGTGGCGGCATTGTCACAAAACTCTTGGGCATTGTCTGATCTGATGGTCTTAACATATGTGTGAAAATGTGTTTGGATATGGGCAACAAAGGACTTTAAAATAGACAATGCACCAGATTTGGTGGTCAAAAGGTGTGTCTAGGTACACCTACTGAAATCATCCATAATGGTAAGAAAATACCTGTGGCCATCACGAGTGTGATGTTTAAATGGTCCCCAAGTGATCAATGTGGATTAAGTCAAAAAGACAAGATGATTTGGTAACACTGTGAGGGAAGGACTTTCTGTATTGTTTGGCTTGAGGACATATTTGACACAACAAATGAGACTTTGATTCAACTGTGTTCTTTACATCATCAATGTAATACAATTGCTCAAAAGAAATATGACCCAATCTACAATGCCACATTTCAGGACTATTCAAGGGCAACTGCACATTATTGGAAAAACTATGTTTATTACAGCTGGCATTGAAATATTTAGCTTGCAGTAACTAAGGAACTAAATCTTGATGCTCCATGTCCACAAGATATAAGCCTTTGCCCTCATGACCAAGGACCAACAAATCTTTCATCGAAGGGCCCTGAATGTAGCATTTGGTTGACGTGAAAAGAATATTAGTGTGAAAAGAATATAAGCCTCTACCATTTCCCCTTCCTGAATCACCTCTTCCAGAAGGTGATCCTCTTCCATAGCCTTCTCTACATGCGGTGTCACCTCTTCCTCTACTTCTACCATAACCTCCACGTCCTGCTGCAAAGGCAGCACCATCACCAAATGGTGTCTGTTTGGAACTAATATATTGATCTGGTTTCTCGTTGTTCTTCCTCTTGAATCACCATGTGGTACACAAGATTTATATCAGGAAAAGGCTTCATCATCAAGATATTTGCTCGAATAACATCGAAAGATTCATTTAATCCCATTAAAAATTGCATCACTTGTTGTTCTTGAATAAACTGATGAATAAGCGACAACGATTGACCACAATCACAAGCAGCAAGTTCAACCAGATCTGTATACTCATCCCATAGCTTCCTCATATTTCCGCAGAATACTGAAAAAGACATGTTACCTTGCACAAACGACGCCAATTCTCGTTGAACTTGAAAAATGCGCGTACGATTGGAATGAGCAAACCTCATGTTGAGCTCATCCCAAATTTCTTTCGCCAATCTTCGATACACGATCTGTTCTGCAATATTCTTCTCAAATGAATGCATAAGCCAAGAAACAACCATGGCGTTGAATCTTTCCCAATGATGAAGCATAGGTGACATTGGATCTGGTTTTGCACACGAGCCGGTGATCCGAATGGTGAAGGTACAATTCATCCATTGGATCGATTGCAGTACGATTTGTATTTCTGGTTTGATTTGCCATAACTCTGATACCATGAAACAATATGAGAAATCAGATTGTGCAAAGAAAGGTGAACTCAGGGAGAGTTCTAGAAGGGAAAACGAAGAACAAGATGTAAAGCTTTCATTTCATTTTTTGTGTGTAAAATGAGAATGAACTGACCATTGCTAATTACAAAACAAGCACTCGGTATTTATACACAAGGCATCTGTACTCTAACAGAAAAACAAAATCCCCAACTAACTACTTTGACTTTGACCATGAGCTAATTCTTCTTTACCCTCTATACTTTTTCTGCTCATATAAGGAATTGTTTTCCTAAAATCAATGAATTTTTTTTCGAAATAGCCAAATTTTGGAAAGAAATTTTGGAAATAGCCAAATTCCAAAACTTATTAGGAAAATAGCCAAAACAGGGCAAAGTCGCTCTTTCAAACAATGACTTTTCCCAAAGATTTTCCTGTATTCTCTCTCTTTTTTGTAACAACGACTTTTCTCAAATTTGTTTCTATTTCTGTCGTTGTTTGTAACAGCGACTTACCTGTATTCTCTCTCTTATTATAATTCATTCTTTTGAAAATGACTGGAAACTTAACAAAATGTATATATTAGGGAAAGTTGTTGTTACAAACAGCGACTCTCCCTTTTTTATTTATTTAAATTGACCTTTTCGTAACTGAAGCGAAAAAAAAAAAAATAAACCTACCCCTGCATAGGGTTTGGTCAAACAGATTCGCTGCAAGCCTACCCCTGGCCGCCATCAGGGAATATATTCCCTGACCATGAGTCGCTGTTAAGAATAGCGACTCATCCACCTTCTCCACAAAAAAAAAAAAAAAAAAATCGCTCGGGCTATTTAACCCTAACCGTGCTTCATTTGTCGACCATCGAAAAACCACCATATCTGCCCTCTTTGCTGGTCAAAGCCATCCATTGCCCCCATATCCGAAGACCCAAATCGCCTGAAAGCCCTCCAACTACTGTAATCGACACCCAAAGCCCTCCAGGTAGCTATAAATCGCCCCAAGGCCGACTGCGCTGGTGGAGATCGAGGAAGAAACCGCCGCCACAGGATCTGTTGAAGAGCGCCCAAACTGGTGGAGATGAGAAAGCAACAATAAGACCCCACTCCATCCCTACATTCCCGACAAAAAGGTTGGTAACGAAATCTCCCATTTGTGTTTTAGCGGAAAATATTAAAAACGAAATATTATATATAAGTATAAAGTGATTTTTATAATCGATATGTTATTAGTATTTTAAACATTGGATAAAATTGAAAGATGGTGATTGGTATGAAATTTGTAGTCCTTTTGTAGTAGATTTGTTATTGGTGGATTGTTATGATAGATTTGTTATAGTAGAACTATATTTGCATAAAATATGTAGCCCTAATTGTATGAAATTTTAAAAGATAAAAATGATTTATTATAGTAGAATTAAATTGATATATGGAGTTGATAGGAGAAGAGATTCATGAGAAATGTATAATTATAAATTTAGTATACGGGAAATTTATTAGTAATTTGGTATATGGAAATTTCTAATTTTAGAAATGATAAATATGAAATTTTAGAAGTGAAAAAATAATTTTTTATCATAGACGTATAAGTATTATATGAGAAGTTCGGAAAATAAGTAATTACAATATAAAAATAAGTAATTACAATATATGGAATCGATATATGAGAAATTTATAATTAGTAATTTAGTATATGGAAAGTTATAATTTAGTATATATAGCACCAAAAAAAAGTAATTTAGTATATGGAAAGTTATAATTTAGTATATATAGCACCAAAAAAAAAAGTAATTTAGTATATGGAAAGTTATAATTTTAGAGTTGATATATGGAATTTTAGAAGTGGAAAATGGTTGTTATACTCAATGTGCACATATATTATATTAGAAATTGGGAAAATAAGTAATTATGATATGATAATTATTTGAAATTTATAAGTTTAGAATTACGAAAGGGAGTTTGATTGTTGATGTGAAATTATTATATCTAAATTTGGGAAACTAAGTTATTATGATATGATAATTATATTAAACTTGAAATGATGTATTATTGACAAGATTACTACAAATACATTTAGACATGGACAACGAGGGTCACTATCTACCGTACGGTGGTATGAGGGGATTCAGTGGTCTCTTGGCCAACGTTCAATATGGGGGCCAAACTAGCACATCTCATTCTACCGTGATGGAGTCAGAAAGTAATGAAGATATTGTAGCTGATGCATTTGGGATCGACTACGAAGACGATTTGGATTAAGAAGATGAGGGCACTAATGATCCGGAGAGTGAAGATGTCGAACTGAATAGGGAGAAGGCCAATGAGATTATCAGGAAAGCAGCTGCGGGTATAACTCCATGTTGGAATGATGCGTAGGAAGCCATGGTCCAAGAATTGGACACATGGACAACTTGGGACCCGTCAACCACTTTCAAGTGCGGAATGGAATTCGAGAAGGGGCTGTTCTTCAACAGCATAGAAGAGCTAATATACCAGATGAAAGTGTACTCCATCTCCAACAAAAAATCATTCCGTGTTGTGAAGCACAAAATTTCGAGGTATGCAACAGTCTGTAATCGAGCTACTTCAAATGGATGTACATGGAAACTGACGACGAGGCATGTTGATGCCACCCTTGGGTTATGGATGATAGTAACATACGCAGGTCCGCACGATGATACATGCACGAAGGATATGATGGCTATGGATAATCGCATTATCACTGCGGAGTTCATCTGTCGTGAGATTATCCCATTGATTCTTGTTGACTGAACACTGCGACCAAATGTCATCATAGAGGTCATCAACTTAAAGTACGATGTCATGGTATTGTACTTCAGGGCATGAGTTGGCAAGCAGCGTGCAATCGCAAAAATTTATGGGGATTGGGAGGAATCATTTGCCGAGTTGCCACGTCTGTTGGAGGCAATAGTTATTACCAACCCAGGGTCGGTGTATGAGGTCTCGGTAATACCGGAGGCAACTGGGTCGTTGAGCGTATTCCATCGTGTTTTCTGGGAATTCGGATCGGCAATTACCGGGTTCAATCACTGTAGACCAGTGATCTCCATTGACGGTACCCACCTTTATGGGAAGTATAAAGGAGTGTTGCTGATGGCGATGTCAATTGATGCTGACAACCACATATTCCCTTTGGCATATGCCATTGTCGAGAGCGAGAACACTGAAAGTTGGCCGTGGTTCATGCAGCTCATCCAGGAACGAGTGACGCGGCGGACTGGGCTTTGTGTTATTTCTGATCGCCATCAGGGCATCCTTAGGGTGATGCAAAATCCTCATTGGATCCCACCTCATGCCCACCATCGATTCTGCATTCGACATCTTGCATCGAATGTGAACAACACGTTCAAAAATCGCCCCTGAAGGCGCTGCTGAAGAACGCTGCGTACGTGAAGGAACAAGATGAATTCGATCAGGCGATGTTGGCCATCCATAGGTGTGATGAGCAAGTCTACAACTACCTTTGTGAAATACCGCCCAAGAAGTGGTCTCTCGCATGTGATGGAGGATTCAGATATGGTGTAATGACCATGAACATGTCTGAGTCTTTCAATGGGGTCATGAAGGGTGCAAGATTCTTGCCCATCAAGGCCCTGGTCGAGGCAAGCTTCTACAAGTCAAACAACTACTTTGTATCGCGGTTTGGTCAGGGACAGTCACGCATCGCAGAAGGCCATGACTACACCAAGGCACTGGAGAAGGCACCAGGGAAGAACTTGAAGCTGATCCTGATGATGCAGGTGACCCCTTTCAGTGTGCCAGGGAACTTGTTTGAGGTTTCTGTATTCGCCCCCATGGGACACATTAGGGCTGTTCAAAGAAGGTTCACTGTCAACCTCGAGGAGAGGACTTGCACTTGTCAGCGGTGGCATCTGTACCATATTCCGTGCGCCCATGTACTCGCCGTGAGTCGTGGTAGGGGATTGCCTTTCTTGTAATATGTGTCCCCTTGGTTTAGTTCCGAGGCCTAGGTGGAAACATACTGAGCTCATTTCAGACCACTTGGTGATGAGCAATGCTGGTGTCCAATGACTTATCCTATCCTCATTCCAGACGACAGGCGAAAGTGAGAATCGGGGAGACCGCGATCAGGACGCATTCACAACGAGATGGATGAGCCTGTCCCATCAAAAGTCCATTGTCGCTTATGCAAGCAGGAGGGTCACAACATTCGCACATGTCGGAACCGCGTCGGGCTATCGGGGTTGTAGGTGTTAGTGCTTCTTGTTTGAGGTTGTTTGTAGTCTCAGACGACATTGTTCATGAGGTGGTTGTGGCTCATGTATTATGTATTTTTGTGACTTCGGTGGATTTGTATTTGTGATTGATCATATGATTGATGTATTGTGTGACTGATTATTACGTATTGATGGTTTATGTATTCTGCATTGATGGTTTATGTATTCTGGATGAATGGCTTATGTATTCTGTATATAATAGTGTATTATGTGCTCTCTATATGACGAGATAACTCATGTATCCCCCTGTAGATTCAGTAGTCATGGATCAAGGACCACAAGTGGCGGATGTGCTTACTCGACAGCTCCATCATCGTTCCACATATGTATGGAACGATGCCCCATACGTAAGATATTAATGCAACTACAATTAGTTCCTCATGTGTCATCTCCTGTTGACATCTTTCCTTCTAAAACCTGCTACAGATGTTGAGGCCATTGATGAACAGATTACATCTCCGGACGTTTGGGCGGGCACACATGGATGATAGGATCCTACATTATGTACGCCTAGCCGGGTTCTACTACGTACATCACTTGGGGTCAACGTTCGATATGGATCGGATATGCATCTCATCACTTCCCTCGTGGAGAGATGGAGGCCGAAGACACACACTTTTCACCTCACAGTTGGGGAGGCTAGCATCACACTGCAAGATGTGGCGGTCATAATGGGCCTGCGGGTGGATGGAGCTGCAGTTACACGCATTGCCAGCCACAACTGGTGTAGGATTTGCCAGATCTACTGGGGGTAGAGCCACCACTAGTAGACTTACGAGGCTCGTCCGTGAAAGTGCATTGGTTAAGGAATGCGTTCGGACACGTGCCCGATGACGCTGACGATGCAACAATTCAATGTCATGCCATGGCATACATACTGTAGTTGATGGTAGGTGCCATGTTCTCTGACCCTAGTGGGGGAGAGGTTCGGCTATTGTACCTGCCTCTCTTGGCTAATCTAGAGCAGGCAGGGCAATATAGTTGGGGATTAGCGACTCTGTCATACTTGTACCAGCAGTTGTCCAGAGCCGCAGACAAGGAGAAGATGGAGATCTCTGGGCCCGTTATCTAGCTTCAGGTAATCTCTAAACTTACTCGTCAAATGCGTTCAATCGTCAAGTTTGTACAATTGTACCAAGTATATAATATCGACTATGAATATCATGTGATTCAGATATGGGCAGGGGAACACATCCCGATCGACCGGCCAGTTTGCACCCCGGTGTCGAACATGACACAACAGCAAGCCAGGAGGGCAAGGTGAATGCAGCAAAGGAATCCAGCGGTACAAGGGAGGCAACCATCCCCTCTAGGGCAACACTTTCAAGTGGGGCAAGACTGACTAGCAGTGAGGTAATGTTTTGTAGCTACTTTGTTGTCTGTGTGTCGTGATGTCGCAAACAAATCCATGGGTGAATATGCAGGTGGATGCACTGCATGTACGACTCGGGGCACGAAAGGATGCATTTGCCACAATTCCGTGACGCCTTGTATAGACAACAAGAGGCTCAGGATCATTTAAATAACGACTTCCTTGTGATTTTTGAAATGTTATGCTTTTTTCTTCTGCTGAAGGACGCTTACAATGAATGCAGTTCGTATGGGAGCCGTACACAAAGGCGATCCTGAGCTAGCTCGGGGACATCTGTCGAGAAGGTGCCCATATCTGGATGGCGCTGGTCTCGTTGATCTGCTCTGACGTGGTTTAGGCGCATCGACCTGATCGTGTGTTGCGCCAGTTCGGCCACGCTCAGTTCCCCCAGGGCCTGCAGTGTATGATGTGCAGCTACAAGCCATTGATTGTCGTGGCAAGCATACTACGAACTGGGCAACACTGTTTGAGGTGCATATCAATGCTTGGAACAACCGTGTAGAGTCGATAGTGCAGCCTGACCAGGGGTTCCCTCCCTCATATGCACATGATGAGTACATGCGTTGGTATAGACCGCACACCCCGCTTGTTTATCAGCCGATAAGCTGTTGCTCCGCCCACATGATACCAGCCATCCGCACCTAACATTTACTCTATGGTAAGTGAGTAGTTTTTATCAATTGGTGCAATACAATGTGCTAGGGTCTTCGTTACTCATGTATACTCGCATCTATTTTTAGGGGCACTACGTAGTTGACATTGGCGATCGAGGGCGCCAAGTTGGTGAGATCGAGCAACAAGCATCACAGCCGCGCGACTACTCTGGTCTAGTCGGTACCGTTGCATCCTTTGGGAAGTACATCTCCTCATAAAGCTCAGAGGTATTAGGTCAAGTTTCATTTGACCATGCATACTTTGGTGGTGGTTTCGGCGAAATAGGCGGATCTTTTTTGCAATCTACCCCGGAGCAGACCCATCGCTCGGGAGATGGAAGCCAATCTAGGTATGCTGGGCTTTCAGGATTTCATTCGACCCCGAGATACGCTGAGTGGTCCGGGTATGGTATAGCGTCGGGATCTGCTGGCCATGTGCACCCATCTGTATATGCTCAGCCTTCGAGTGTTGGGTTCGCATCGCCGTTCGGGAGCACACCTCCATCAGCTTATGAGTACATTCCTTCTTCACTCTCCCAGTGGGCAGAATAGACATTTTCTGTCTCCTACTGGTGTGCACAATCACATATGCATGCAGATGTTGGCCCTTCATATGTGCGAACTCCTCATTTACAACAATGCTCTCGATGTCGTTACAGTCTATGGGTCCACTTCCGCCCTCTACTTCAACAGGCAATCGGAATGTGCAAGAATCTCCCGTCTAACGCATACGACCCCGACAACCCGCCTTCCCGCCTACATTAGCCGAGGGTACGGTGTGGGAAGAGAACGTTCAGCAAGAGGGTAACCGGGAGGACCATATAGATGATGAGAGTGGAGATGAAGAGGAGAGTGACGATGACAGTGAGGAGGAGAATCATCTACAACGTAGTAGTCGTAGGCGATATGATTATTTTAGTATTATGGTTTGTATATTATAAGTGTCACTAACTTTCCCTTTTTCTTTGGATTTTCTAAAGTTCTTGCAACATAAACAATATAAATAATTAACATAGTCATAGACGATTAAAAGTTTCCTACAATTCTGTCCATTTTCTTTGACGGATATAAATTACCCGTTACCTGAATTTACGATTACATATATGTTTCGTAAATATGTAAATAAATTCTCACACCAACCCTAAAATTTATATATACAAAATCCAACTCCAACCCTAATTATTTTTTTATGTATGTAGGGATGGTTGAGAATTTAATCCCTTAGCAGGGTCAGCAGGCGGGCAGGGGATCCTGCAGTCATATTTGACCAACACCAGAGTCGCTGTTACAAACAACGACTCTGGGTTTTTTTTTCCTCTTTAGTTACGTAAAGGTCAATTTTAAAAAAAATTGGGAGAGTCGCTGTTACAAACAGTGACTCTCCCTAATATATATATATTTTTAAGTTTCCAGTCATTTTCGAAAGAATGAATTAAAAAAAAGAGAATACAGGTAAGTTACAAACAACGACTTACCTATATTATTATTGTTTTAAAATCTTTGGACAAAGTTTTTGTTTGAAACTGCGACTTTGCCCTGTTTTGACTATTTTCCTATTAAGTTTTGGAATTTGGCTATTTCCAAAATTTCTTTCCAAAATTTGGCTATTTCGAAAAAAAAATTCAAAATCAACAAGCACCTTAGCCTCGTTTTTACTATTTTTCAAAATAGTTTGACTATTTTCCTTTTTTTTTACCAATTCAAAAAATCAAAATTTGGGGACCAAAACCCATCGGATGAAGCTCAATTTGAAGTTGGATGGGATCTCCGAAGGAAACCCAAGGACAACATACTAGAGATGGCGAACTGATCCGAGGCTTGAGTGGAAAGGTCTTAAGAACTCTTTTTTATTAGGTAAAAATTCTGATGGGGCACGGGACCCTTTACCCGAAAGCATCCTGCCGGATGTGGTCACGGAGACCTGGATCAGTATAGAAATTAGGTCCCCTGGTAGAGTAGCTAAGGTGTGCAACCTTATCTGCCACTCGGTTACCAATGCGGGGAATGTGAGACATTCGTACGTTCTCTAATTGCATAAGAAGGGTTCGAATGTCAGACAATACAAGCTCAATTTCTCAAGGACATTTGCTATTTGTTCGTAAGGCATCCGTAATTATCTTAGAGTCACCTTCAATTATTAAGTTGTTTAGGTTGAGTTCCTTTGCCTTTTCGATCCCTTGTCTTGGCGCAATTGCTTCTGCCATTAGTGGCGTATGGCCGCCCATCATTTTTCCTCCTATGCAGACAGGGTTCCCAAGACAGTCGCAATATATGAAACCAGTCGATCTTTTTGTGGTCGAGATGGATGAGCCATCAAAGTTTAATTTAAGTCAGCCAATGGGTGGTTTTTTTCATAAGTTCATTTTTTCCCGGGATCTCAACTGTTTTTGTTCTTGTGGCATGTTTGTATTCTTTTTGGGTGGATGTAGTTTGTCAGCTCTCTTCCAATTTTCTACGTTTCATAAGATGAGTTTTTTAATACTTTCCGCGGACGGAATTGGAACATTCTGAAGATAGCTTGATTTCTCGTATGCCATATGGTCCACCACCTGAAAGCTAGATTTTGCTTGATTTCCTTAGAAAGATTGGTACTAAGAAAGTGCATGATTTGGTCCATATCTCTGTTTTGAGATATAAGCGTGTCAATTGCCCGAGCAATATTTTGAGGAAATTGTGCTTGTAAGTTATTGTAATATCTTCAACGATGTTTTCTGGTAAGACCGATTCTAATTTCTCTTTCCACCACTGACCACCCAAAATATATTCACTGACAATTTCATTTTCAGAGTTTTGGATATTCATTGTGTTGCAAATGGAGTTAGTTGTTATCCAGTTGTCTTCCAAAAACTGATAGATTTTCCATTGCCCACAGATCAAATAAGCCCAAATTTGAATTTTTCTGTTAGTGAGCGTAGTTTGGTCCATTGCCAAGAAGCGTTTCCTTTTTTCTTGTAGTTAAGAATGTGTTCATTTTTTAGGTATTTATATTGGATAATTTGAACCCAGGGATTGTCTGGTTCCGCTACTATTTTCCACAGAAGTTTTAATTGAAGTGCTTCATTCATGTTTTTGGTTTTACGTATGCCTAGTCCCCCAACAACTTTTGACTTGCAGATTTTATCCCACTCTATAAGTGGGCTATGTTGTGCATCCTTGTTCCAGAAGAAAGTTCTATTTATTTGGTCAAGTTGTTTATGTATCGAAGCAGGGAGCATGAAACTCTGCATAGAATAAAGCGGTTTTGAGGACAAATTGGAGGTTATTAGAGTTGCTCTGCCCTGTTGAGATAATGCATTTGCGCGCCATTTACTTAGTTGGTCTTTTGATTTGCAGATTAGTTCACCAAAGGTATCCTTTTCTACGCTCCCATTGATGATAGGACATCCAAGGTATTTCTCTAGGCTTTTCTCAAAAGGGATAGTGAAGACGCCTTCAATTTCTCGTGCTCTTGTTCTAGAGATGCCTGGGGTGGCTTGAAATGCGGATTTATGATAGTTGACTTTTTGACCTGAGTATCTACAGTAGTCTTCAATGATTTCCTTGATTTTTAAGCATGACGAGTTATTTCCTTTGCTAAAGATTATTATGTCGTCCGCGAATGCTAGAAAAGGAATTCTAGGGCCGGAGTTGCCGAATTTGAATCCCACACCGTTGTTACTAGTGTTCATTTCTAGTGAAAGTTTTCGAGCTAGAACTTCAGCCCCAAGGAGAAATAGGAATGGGGAGAGGGGGTCTCCTTGACGTAGCCCTCTAGAGGGTATGAACGGCTCTGAAGGGCCATTGTTTACTAAGATAGACAAGGAGACAATAGTCACACATTCCATAATCATATTTAATAAATGTGGGTGGAAGCCAAATTTTTGGAGTATGTGTCATGTGTAATTCCAGTCTACTCTGTCGTAAGCTTTTTCCATGTCAAGCTTCATTGCAATCCACCCCTGGACACCCTTATGGTTTCGGAAGAAGTGGAAGATTCCATGCGCTATGAGTATGTTTTCTTGAATTGCTCTATCAGACACAAAAGCCCCTTAGCGCGGATGAATTAGTTTTCCCATTATGGTTTTCAGGCGTTCAGTGATTATTTTTGAGATGATTTTATAGATGGTCGAACATAAGCTTATTGGTCTACAATGAGCTGTTGTAGAAGGATTATCATTTTTTGGGATTAGCGAGATGAATGTATGGTTTATTTGTTTGAGAAGTTTTCTGGTATGGAAGAAAGCTTTGATTGCTCGTATGATATCCTTTCCAATTATGTCCCAATATTCTTTGTAGAATTATGTTGTCATTCCGTCCGGACCCGGGGACTTTTCATTTCCCAAACTAAAGACGGCGAATTTAATTTCACTATTTGATGGTTGTTGTATTAGCATTTTATTTTGTTCGTCTATGATTGCTAGGTTTATTAGGGCAATATACTCTTCTAATCTGTTGTTTGAATAAGTTTGTTCCTTAGAGAATCTTCTTTCAAAGTCCTTTTTAATTTCTTCTTTCACATTTTTTTCACCGATGATTTGCGTTCCTTCTGCTGACGTAATTGATCGAATAATTTTTCGATTCCTTCTACCTGATGCTACTCTATGAAAGTAGGACGAATTGGTGTCTGCTAGTTTAAGGTGTTTTGATTTTGCTCACTGCAACCAGAAGGTCTTGTGAAACAGGAGCAACTGTTCTTTCTTTTTTATTAAGTTTTGTTCTTTAATCCTTTCTCTGTCATTTTGGGGGTAGTTATTTGCTGATTGTATTTCAAGAATCGCGTCTTCTACTTCTTGTAGCTGTCGAAAGATATTTCCAAAGGTTTTTTTGGTCCATAACTTCGCTTTTTTCTTAAGGGTTTTTGTTTTCTGAACCAACCGGAACCTGACTGACCCGACACACAATGTACTCCAGGTCTTAAGAGTTTATAAATTCCGGTGTGGTAAGTGTATGTATAACACTGACGACAAAGCTTTGGGCAATCTTTTATAGTCTTTTAGACTCTACTAAAAGAAACCGTGTCTCGAGCTTATACTAATTGAGTCGAGTATGAATACATTTTTAAACTCGATTGAGCTTGACTCATTTTTTAACTTGTTGATTATGAAAACATCAATCCTAATGCTATAGAGAATCGAGGCAATTTTTTAAGGGGGGAGTTTGTGAAATGTCCAAAAAAGTTGTCCTAATTGGTGAATTGTCCACATTTTTGGACAAATTGGTGGAGTGTCCATCTTAGCAATAACAATTTTATCTATTGCCTATAGCCTCACTTTTTTTTACTTTTTTTTTTACATTTTGTCGTGCAAAAATAAGCGTATGTTGTGCATGTGCAAAAATAACCGTATGTTGAGCAAATATGACCCAAGTCTAGGTTTTTTTTTTACATTTTTTCGTGCAAAAATAGGAGTATGTTGTGCATGTGCAAATATGACCATATGTTGTGCAAATGTGACCGAAGTCTAGTTTTTTTTAAAACATTTTGTCTAGCAAATATAAGAGTACGTTGTGCAAATATAACCGTGAGTTGTGCAAATATGACCCAAGTCTTTTTTTTTTAACATTTTGTCGTGCAAATATAAGTGTACGTTGTGCAAATATAAGAGTATGTTGTGCAAATATAACCGTAAGTTATGCAAGTATGATCCAAGTCTAGTATTATATATATATATATATAATTTTGTCGTGTAAATATAAGAGTACGTTGTGCAAATATAAGAGTACGTTGTCCAAATATAACCGTAAGTTGTGCAAATATGACCCAAGTCTAGTTTTTTAATTTATTTATTTTTTACATTTTGTCGTGCAAATATAAGAGTACGATGTGAAAATATAATCGTATGTTGTGCAAATATAACATTTTGTTGTGCAAAATATAATATATTTTTTTCCGCTTTTTTTTTTGTTTCTGAACTTTTTCATGTGCAAAAATAACTTTACGTTGTGCACATATAATAATTTGTTGTGCAAATATAACTTTATGTTTTGCAAATGTAAAAATAAAAATATAGTAGATGTGAATCACATAATAAAATATAGATATTTTTGTAATTCCCATATTTATGGGATGATTTTTATAATTTAAAAATATAACTTCTCCTTCCTCACGTCAATTTCCATTCGAAGGATTCGAGAAGCTCAGGTGCTACTGGGACTCCCCAAAGACAGTAAAATCATCCGATTGCAGCATCTCCTGAACAGAGACGAGGTCTGGATCATCCATCTCGACTGTGTTGCCTCATATTCCTCTCCATCCCTTGGATCTTCATCGAAGGAACCACCATTTAAGGAGAGAAAGCACCGATCGAACCGGCATAGATCTGATCGGAGTCGAGATCGGCGCACGTCCCGGACTTCGAGTTCCTCGTTCGAGATCGGCGCCGTATCGGAGTCGAAGAGGAACAGGACGAATCGGATTTCGCCATAGATCGGAGTCGAATCCGATTGCAACTACTCCGCCATCACCTTCAATGGCGGTCGATTGCAACTGCTCTGCCTCCGATGAAGATTGCGAATCTGCACCGGAAAACAGATCTAGAGGAAGATGGACAGATCGAGTCGTAATCGACGAGCGGCGAGATTCACATTTAGATCGCAGTATCTCTCCCACTCAGATCGCAGTCTGGAAAACAGATCGTGAGCGATACAGTTGATGGAGGAACAACCATGCACATTTCTCCAATTTGTCCCAAACCTTGGACATTCCGCCAATTAGGCCGAAAAAAGTGTCTATTTCACAAATTTTCTCCTTTTTAAGGGCCATAAGAATGTGAAATTTCTAATATCAATATCACCTTCAAATAATTAAAAAAAATCCATTTTAACCAAAAAAAATATTTAAAATCCATTTATTTCTATAATAAAATAAGAATTTTTAAAAATATATTTAGCTTATCACAATTCACACCCTTTAATCATTAATACTTTTTTTTGAGCACACAAAATCCTTAATACTACGTAGTATTGAAGAGTGTTTATTGTGGCAACTTGCAACAGTAATTGATATCATTATATTTAGGCCATATTTTTCAAACGTTTTTTAAGGGGTGGAAGGGGTACCCGGGGTGGGGGTAGTTTAACCATTTCGGAATGGCTCACTAGAAAGGACTTGTGGGTAGTACTCATAGATCCCCAGTTCGAACCCCGGAATGGCCGCTCTTTATTTACCAATTCAAGGGGTGGGGGTAGTTTCCGGGTGGTGTTTGGCGCGGGATACGGGAGGTGGAGGCCGGGGGTGGAGATCTTCCGTTTTTCACACCTTCAGATATGAAGATGGATTGGGGTGGAGGAGTATTTCATCCCCTTTTCATCCATTTGCCCTTAGATTTTGCAACAGAAATTGGGGAAATGCAAAGCACCAACCTCCTCCTCAACCGGTGACAATTGTTGACAGCTGGGAAACAGTAGGTGGCGCTGCCGGGGGGGGGGGGGTGTCGCCGGCAGTGGTGGTGGCGTTCAAGCGCGTTGTCTAGCGGTGGTGGTGGTGTCAAGCTCTTCGCTTGCCTCTTCGTCCTAATCAGGTTCGAATTCGTCGACATTTTGCTCAACGGTGTAGTGAATCGGGTCCTCGATCTATAGGAGAAGATGATAATCGAGTTAAAATCATTGCTTGCGTTCGATATTGATAAAGGACAGATGTGAATCGGGCGTTCAAGAGCTTGATTGGGCGGCTGCTGGCGAGGGTTTGGCTACTGGTGTCGGCGTTGGTAGTGGCGCAGGCTTTCTTGTACTTGGTCGAGGCTAGCATTGTTAGGAGGCAAAGGAGGATTGCTAATTGGGTGTTGCACGTACTTCTTGCTTTCACTCTCAACAACAAAGATTTCATCAGGTTTCATTCTGTGCGTGATTTGTGATTTTTCATTGCAGTGGTTCTTTTGTTTGAGTGGCTTTTTTTGCAAGGGGACATTGATAAAAGCCGATCCATTTGTTTGGCTAAGGAAAAATCAAGATGTAAGGGTAAAAGGGCTATTTCACATTATAACTTCAATAAATAATTGAGGGAATTGGGTAATTTAGACCCTTTGCATAATTGGATTAGGTAAATTGGATTAGGTAGTTAGCCTCGTTCAAATTTTTTTAGGCGTCCTCGACCCCTGTCAAAGTTAATTAACTATCTGAACTCTGTTCCACTTACCCTTTCCTTCTCTCCCTCAGATCTGAGAGCGCTCATCCATGGTATTCTCCATCTCTGTCTCTCTCAACGGCCGTTCCCATGACGCCTGAGCCTCCAGAGAATCAGCCTCGGCAAAAGATGTTGAAACTTGAAACCTATCCCTGTCGACAGAACTGGGAAGGCAATAGATGAAATTGATGCCAGCGCTCCCCGCATTCTCTCCGCCCTCCGTTCTCTCATCGTCTCCAAATACACCAACGTCCAGGTGAGGTTTCTCTAAAATTAAACCTAATTCGTCCAATTTACTGAATTCAATTCGATTGATAAATAGTCCGAACTCTGGAACCAAAAATTGGGGATTTAGGTGAACTCGGTTGCATAATTGGTAAACATGTCGCTGGAAATGGCGAACAAGGTGAAGATCGTACGGTCAGGGATGGTGCCGTCATTGATCGATGTAGTCAAGGGGGGTTCGCGGTGGCGCAGGACCATGCGTGCGGCGCGCTCTTCAGCCTAGTGCTAGCCCTAGCCGCCATTGATGTCATTCCTTTTCCGGTTCTCTATTGTGCTTATCTATGTTGATTTCGTTTGTTTGCCACTCTTACTAACCTTTCTTCAACTTGCTTTCTTTAATGTGTATATTATGTTCCGTTGCTCGTGATGCCATTTTTGTTCCTGTGGCTGCAACTGTCCCCAATTTTGTGAAATTGCTTCCATTTTCTTCTTGTTTATTTATTCGTCTTGCTGTTGAACTCTTTGTGTATCTTTAGGTTTTCGAATTTAGGGGAAATTAGGGGAAGATTGAGAAATTTGAAGGTGCTGAATAGCTTTGAATTAGGCGAGGTAAGAGTTGCATCCAAGGTGTTCGATGAAATGCCTAGATGAATTGAGTCTGTTTTTGTTTATAACTAGAAAAGATTCTTGTAATGTAGGGTCTCATTACAAAATAGAGGCAGACTTTGGATCCTGCAGCGGCTCCTTTTGCCAGAAATCCTGTTGAGAATGATGGACTCAAGGATCGAGGGCACTACTCGTCTTGAAGTGGTAAAAGCTATGGGAACTGGATTTATGTTGACTATGAAATAAAAGCTATGGGAACTGAATTTTCTTCAAGAAAGAGCCAAATATGCTCGGTCTTGACTTACTTTGAAGTCTGAACATGTGATTTACTCATCTATACAAGAGCCTAAGTGATAAATCTCAATGCATTTATTATTATTATCTTACAAGCTTTCAGAGACAGAAATCTGGATTAGGTGTAGTATTTATGTTGTTTCTCCTTCGTGGTTGGCCATATGATCATTAACTGAGTTATGATGTCATGGCAGGTAATTCAAAGTATGCGAGTTATGATGACAGAGGAATCAGGGAATGCAGTGAGCACCTCATTTCTACTAGATGACGACTCAAGGTAACTCATGCTAACCTCTTGTCTCACTATGATCATTAACTGAGTGGGGTGACAGTGCTTCCCTGGGTAGCGCTTTCCTGAAACGTGGGGGAAAAAAAATCTTACACTAGCTGATCAACCTAGTAACCAACCTTGTTTTCTGATGCAGCATCCCGTTTACTGTTGACGACATAGCCAAGTCAGTGGAACTAGCAGAGATGGTCGATGTCGAACCTCCTCCGTTACTACTTACTACGCCAGAACTCGGGTTTCGCATTTCTACAGCAATGATCCTTGCTGATGTCCAAAACTCAACTCTCTCTGCACATATTTGTGGGTCTGATGAAAGTGCATTTTCACTATTTTGTGTATAAATGTTCTCCACTTTTCATTTCCCCGGGCTGTTGTTTTTCTGGTCTTGGGTCTGCTTTTTTTTTGTTGGATTGTTTAGGGCTTCAGCTTTCATTTGGCTGCCTTTATAAAAGGCCCTGTTGGTTTTAGGTTTGTCATCTGCACATATATTTGTTTGTTTGGGGGTCCCAATTTGTTATTAGTACTCTATTCATTATTCAAATCAATGAAATCGGTGACAACTAATATTAATGTCGTAGTTTCAAAGACTTTGTATTTTTATATGTGCAATAAGGTGACAATATTTTGATTCCACGTTTTAAGCTCTTATGTCATCAATTATATAAAATTATCACCATAAACAATTGTGATTAATGAAGCGTAATAACAAATGTCATCCATAAATAAAAATTTAATGAACATGTCACCACAAGTGATTGCATCAATGAAGTGTAATCACAAACCTGTCATCAGTGAATGAAAGTATAATCGATGATAATAAATCGATTTACACTTGATTAAATTAAAAACATGTGGCATCAATCGATTTGATTAAAAAAAATGGCATCAAATAATTACATTATAAAAATGACATCAAAACACCATTTTGAAAAAGTTGTATCACATAAAGAAAAAAATGTCATCAAAATACTACTTTGAAAAAATATCATCAAAATACTACTTTAAAAAACATCATCAAAAATATGGCATCACGGTAAAAAAATATCATCAAAAAATTGACATAAAAAAAATTGGCATCAGTCGTTAACAGTAAAAAAAATCGCATCAATGGTCAATGTAACATTATAGTAAACAAAAAATGTCATCAAGGTTTAAAAAAAGTGGAATGAAAAAAGTGTCATCCAATCATTTCATTAGAAAAGTTGCATCAAAGTGAAAATAAAATATAATAAAATTTTGGCATCAAAACGGTAAAATATGGCATCACTAAAAAAAAATCAAAATTGGTTGGTCAATGTTGACCGGTCAACGGTCAACGTTGACCGGTCAATGGTCACCGTTGACTGGTCAATGATCACCGTTGACCGGTCAAAGGTCAAACGGTTGACCATTCTACTCTATTGGGAAGGGGTCTACATGAGACTAATTTAATTAATTTGGGGTCTAAGTACACAATTTAACATTCAAAAAGGGCCCTCTACCAAAATCACCCTAAATAATTTTCTATTAACCAAACACTTACGATATATATACCCTTCGAAATTAATATCCGCTCTTTCCACCCCTAAAATAATCTCCACGCTTTAAAAGTAATCTCCACCCCCTAAAATTCCCCCTAGAAGAAAACACAACCTTAATAGTTTAAGGGTCTTAAGAACTCTTTTTTTTTAAAATGCCTCTAATAACTTGCTATCCTCAATAGTTCAATGACAGATTTTAATTAAAACACTCTGATTGAGAGTTTCCACCCACCTTCACCGCCTCTTACCACCTCTTTGCAGTCCATGGCTGCTTTACCTGCTCGGTCTCTACTGACCTTCCTCCATAACCTAGAAGAAAACACAGCCTTAATAGTTTAAGGGTCTTAAGAACTTTTTTTTAAAAAAAAAGGCCTCTAATAACTTGATGTCCTCAATAGTTCAATGGAAAATTTTAATTAAAACACTCTGATTGAGCGTTCCACCCACATTCACCGCCTTTTACCACCTCTTTGCAGTCCATGGCTGCTTTACTAGCTCGGTCTCGGTCTCTACTGACCTTCCTCCACAGGGTGACCTCCTTGATTTTAATTAAAACATTCTGATGGAGCGTTTCCACCCACCTTCATGGCCTCTTACCACCTCTTTGCAATCCATGGCTGCTTTACCTGCTCGGTCTCTACTGACCTTCCTCCACAGGGTGACCTCCTTTAGGTCTGTCATATCGCTTCTCTGAGGCTCCGACGCTGCCTACCTACCCAACCGTCGCTGACCTCCGGGCTCATCTCCCAGCCGTCGCTGACCTCTCAAGTCCGTTGTCCTCACTTGAAGCCTAAAAAGAAAGAGCTCTTGTGAAATAGGTAGGGCTTGAATCACTTATAAATCACTCCCAACATCCTTATGATCGATATTTGATGTGGGACGAGGGTGTTACACTTGCGACCTAGTAATTCACCAATTGTTCCCTTGGTTTTACCACCGACATCTTCCACTGCCTTTAGCCTCAAATATCCGAGTCTTTCATTGCCATAGCCTTCAACAAAGTTGGGCTTCCCTTCATCCGATTCCTCTAATCTCGGCTCCGACCGTCTCGATTTTCACCGCATCGGTTTTTAGCAGTTCACGTTGTGCTATTTTGGCCCTTCACACTCTTTCCTTCACTGCATCCATTTTTGCACCCTCCCTCGTCTACTCTGTTTGCCTCTATGTGCAGTTGCTTTGTCTTGTTTCGATGTGTTCCATTTGTTTTTCCCACCATTAATTTGTTGTTGGTGGTGTCTGCCCTCTCGTAGTCGAACTTTCTTGGTCAATACTTCGCAACTTCGAGAGTTTTCCTATTGGGTATCACTACCAGAAAAGCGCAATATAGCCTCAAAGCTATTGGCAACGAAATACTTAGAGGGTACGTTTGTAGCTATTGCCCTCAAAGATGCCCTCGAACAAATATTTCGGGTGTAATTATCATTGAAATAAAAACGAGACTATTTTTCCATACTAAATACTTTCGAATATATATTTGGAGGGCCGATTCGAGGATAAATTAGGCACGAAAAACAAATCGAGGGTACTTTTTTAAGGCTATGGCAAAGGGATCTTACCAATGAGTTTGATAGATGGTACACTTGAGGCTATTGTCAAGGGTATACAGGATCAAATTTTATTTTGAGGGTAAAAACGAGGGTAAAATCACTCAAATTATTTATGAGGCTAATTTTGAGGGTAAATTCGATACTAAATGGCTACCATATTTTTTGGTGGCGAATAACATGGCTATATAACTTCAAAATATATTTTCGAGGGTAAATTCGGTGGCGTGTAACCTCGAAAAATTGAATTTCGATTTGAGGGCCATTTCGAGGGTAAAATTCTTTGTCATTTTTAATGCGCGTATTCAATAGCCCCAACTACTTACTTCACTTTATCAACCAATCACAACAAAAAATCCGAACCCTTTACACTCTTCCCTCTTCATACAATCTTCTTTCTCCCATTCTTCCACAAATTACAGATCACATTCTCATTTTTCTTGTTTTGATCAAGAGCTTTGTAGTTTTCAATCTTCGTTTCCGGTATGTATTATCATTTTGTTAATTATTTTGTTATTTTCATAAAGTTATATATTATGAAAGGAGAAAAATGTATTTTTGTTTGAAACCCCTCCAAAGATAGATATAAAATGTAGTTTGATTACCCTTGTAAATATAGTACAATTATTGATTACTCTCGTTAGTAGCCTCGAGTTCTTATTTTGGAGGGTAAATGTAGTGTGATTATTGATTAGTCTCGTTAATACCCTCCAATTCTTATTTTCGAGGGCATATGTGTGATTATTGATTACCCTCAGGAATACCCTCGAGTTCTTATTTTCGAGGGTACGATAGTTTCATTACCCTCGTTAATGCCCTCAAGTTTGTATTTTCAAGGGTACCATAGATTGCACATTTATCTTGCCATGTAGCTACGAAATTATGATTTTGAGGTTATATGTGATGCTAAATGGCCCCTAATTGTCCTTTCAATGGTACTCTCAAGGGTATATTCCTGGGTAAACTTATAATCTTTTTGGGCCATATATCATCATATTAATTATTTCTTCAAATTTTGTTCCCTTTGTAATATAATGCCATTGCTAATATTTGTAGATGAGTAACCGTGATTGGATGTACATAAGGCATTTACCCGATGGAGGTGGTTGGAATGAGAAATTTCTCGATGGAGTTGAAGAATTCCTCAATTTCGCAAAATCACAAGACCAATATATGGATAAAGAGAAGATCATGTGTCCTTGCACTGCATGTAAGAATGGGAAATTTGAAGATGTTGAGACGGTACGTGTTCATCTCTTTAAAAAAGGTTTTATTGATAATTATTATCGAATGGATTTCACATTGAGAATCACCCTTGATTGAAACTCCCCTAACTCAAGATCGACCTAGATCTGACATAGATGGTTTGAGCTTCTTTGGAGTAGGAATGGATATATTTGATAATTTGAATCCTTGTCAGAGAATGGTATTTGATGCAGTTGGGCCTAGTTTTGTTCCTCCTCAATGGTTCGATGTTGGTGCTTCAGATGTCCCTGTTAATGATATAAATAGTCAGGGAGAGGGGTTGGAAAGCACAACGGAGCTTGCCGAAGAGATTCCATATCAAACGATGACTTTTGGTCTTACTAATGATAGCACTTCGTATTTATCTGATAGATTTTTTGATGTGTTGAGGGCAGCAGAAGATCCTATTTATCATAGTTGTGGTGTTTCACAATTGTCTGCAGTGAGCAGTTTTTTGTCTTTTAAAGCTGATTACAACTTGCCACAAGCCGGATATGATAGACTTATGTATGAAGTGGGTAGAATCTTACCATCAGACCATAGCCTTTTTGCGAGCTACTATGAGAGTGGGAAGTTGGTTGCAGATTTGGGCTTGCCAGTGAAGAAGAGACATGTATGTCCCGAAGGATGCATGCTATTTTGGAAGGAGGATCTTAATGCTTCACATTGTAAGTTCTGTAATAGTCTCAGGTACAAGCAACAGCAGACTAGGAAAGGGAAATCTATTCCTCAAAAAGTGCTTAGATATTTGCCCTTGATCCTAGGTTTGCAACAATTATATGCAATTGAGGACACAGCCCTACACATGTGTTGGCATGCTGAGCACGAAACCGAAGAAGGACTCATTTGCCACCCTTCTAACGCAGAGGCTTGGAAACATTTAGACAATTCATTTCCAAATTTTGCATCAGAGGTTTGAAATGTCAGGTTAGCTTTATGTTCAGATGACTCAGCCTATATAGTCGCGTTTAAAGTCTTTTGTTTTGGTTAAAAGTATTATGTTAAATAGTATTAAAAAATGTGTGATATTATAGTTGAGTTTAATTGCAAATGTGTGTTATTATAGTTGATTTTAAAGTCTTGTGTTTAATCAGGGATTAAAAAAATCAATCTGTCTTGGTTAAAAAAAATCAATCAGTGATTAATATGTGTGTTTATGTTTTTGGTTGTTTATGATGTTGTAAATATCTAATCTGATTTTGTATGATTAAGTTAGGTTATATTATAGTTTTGGTTAGGTTATATTATATTTGAGTTTAATTGCAAATTTGTGTGATATTATGATCCTACATGAGGCTTGTTCATTTTGTTCACATTTTGTAAATATCGAAATGTCAGGTTAGGTTTATGTTCAGATGGATTTGCTCCTTTTGGTATGAATGGCCAAAAATACTCGTCATGGACAGTAATTATTACTCCATACAACCTACCGCCGAGCATGTGCATGCAATCTGCCTATTTGTTCTTGAGCACCATTATTCCAGGTCCGAACAATCCGAAAAGGCTAATAGATATTTACTTGCAACCTTTGATTGATGAGCTCATATTGTTGTGGAATCAAGGTGTTCTAACATATGATGCCTATGCAAAGGAAAGTTTTAGGATGCATGCTGCTCTTCTATGGACAGTGAATGACTTCCCAGCATATGGGAGGGTCTGGGTGGAGTACCGCTGGAAAATTTGCATGTCCTCATTGTATGGAGCACACACAAGCCTTTCGATTAGAACATGGACGAAAGGCTTCATGGTTTGACTGCCACAGATGCTTCTTGCCAACAAACCATCCATTCAGGAAGGATCGGAATAACTTTTACAAAGGGCGTGTTGAGACTGGAGCTTCTCCTCCGTATTTGTCTGGCCATCAGATATGGGAGCGTGTTCAACACATGCCGACTGTTGTTGAATCTCTTAAGCAGTATCTAGATGGTTACAATAGTACTCACAAATTCACAAAGCAGAGTATTTTCTGGACTCTTCCTTATTGGAGACATCTTCTTCTCCGTCATAACCTCGATGTCATGCATATCGAGAAAAATGTATTTGACAACGTGTTTAACATTGTCATGGATGTCAAAAGGAAGACAAATGACAATTTGAATGCAAGGAAGGACCTTCAGGAATATTGTAAGCGACCAGAGCTTGAAGTAAAGAACGATCATAAGGGTTTGAAACCAAAAGCGGTGTACAGCTTAAGTAGAGAAAAGAAGACAGAGGTACTAAATTGGCTGAAGGGTTTGAGATTCCCAGATGGCTATGCCTCTAACATTGGTCGATGTGTTCATTTGGATGAGGGAAGGCTAGTTGGGATGAAGAGTCATGATTGTCATGTATTCATGCAGAGACTCATCCCAATAGCGTTCAAGGAGTTTCTTCCTTTAGGCATATGGGGGCCATTGACAGAGTTGAGCTTGTTTTTTCAAGCTTTATGTTCATCCACACTAGAGAAGCGTCGTATTGAGGTTTTAGAACGTGATGCACCTCTCATATTGTGTCAGTTGGCAAGAATCCTTCCACCTTCTTTCTTCGATTGCATGGAGCTTGAAAATTTTTGGGTTGATGGTAGGATGAGAAAGAAACAATTGAACTGTATGCTTAAATTACCCTCTTTCCTGAATAAGATGTAAGAAGTTGAAAGTGCGTTCCTCCATAAAAACAACAGTGCTTTCCTAGTTAAATATAGGTTTTAGGTTTTTCATGCTTTTGAAAGTTAACTTGCTGTTTTTTTTAAAGTTAACTTGGGCAAAGTGTAGATGATTGATGATGGTAAATTATAGTTAGTCAATTGTAACAGTGCTCTTTGTGTACCAATTGAATAGATCAATTGATTTGTGCTTAATGACTTGACTAATGCAGCAAGTAGCTAGCTAAATGTCATTCATATGGAGTAAGTGATGTTAATTTCTTATTCTGTTTGAAGTTCAAGACGCACACATATTAATCGATTAATATGTGTGCGTTTATGGTGTTGGTTGTTTATGATTTTGTAAATATACAATCTGATTTTGTATGATTTGGTTAGGTTATAATATAGTTTTGGTTAGGTTATATTATATTTGAGTTTATTTGCAAATTTGTGTGATATTTATATTCCTACATGAGGCCTATTCATTTTGTTCACATTTACATGTCTTTAGGAACAATATGCAGCCTAGTGAGACAGGAAAACGTCGTATTCTTCTTTGGCGCAGCCTATTTTCCACAACTCCTAGTGTCCCACCTAATGCTCCTGCCCTCGCCCCGACTACTAGTGGCCAGCCTAGTGCACCTGCCCTCGCATCGACTCCTAGTGGCAAGCCTAGTGCTCCTGCCCTTGCCTCAACTCCTTCTTGCCAACCTAGTGCTCCTGCCCTTGCCCTGACTTCCACACCTACTGATGGCCAGCTTAATACTCCGTTAAATGAGGATGAACATGGCTCTACCCAAACTCTTGTTGCTAGATCAACTGCCGGATCGAGTGCTCTACCTTTGGGTGGTGGACAGAAGAGGGAATACACATGACTTTCTGAGCCTGATGTCTAGTAAGTGTTGAATTATAATTTGTTTAAAGCTTCATTTAATTGGACATAATAGTTTCTTTCACCTTTTTTCTTACTTTTATATGTTTCTTATTCGTATAGTTGCTTTGAGCCCCATCAACCAGCGTATAAGAAGATGACTGAGATCGTCCATGGTTACTACAAGGGTGATTGGACAAGTGTGAACAAAGTTCCCGTAGATGTGAAGAATGTATGGTTTAAAGAGTTTGAGGTGATGTGTTATTACATGTTTTTTATTCTGAACAAATAACATTCTTTAAATTGACATCAATAATATAATTTATATCTTTACTGATTGTATTGATGCAGAAGCGCTTTCATTGGGATGTTTTTGATGTGCAAATGCGAAAAGCATTTCTCCATCAAGCGGCGAATCACATTTCCAATGTCTTTAAGGGACATCGCCAGAGGAAGACCATTCCTGATTTTGTGACCGCTGAACAATGGGCCAGAATGGAAAAGAAAAGAAAAACAGATCCAAATATGATCAAACAGGCTGAGGCGAATAAGCGAAACAAAGCTTCTCAGAAGGCGATTGATTCTGGTGTCTATCACGGGGGTTCTCGAAAGTTGACAAAGTGGATCAAAGTAGTTGTAAGTTTACAAAGTTTCTTATTCAATTTACTATTGTTGTTCAGTTTTGCTTTCATTGATCAATATGTGTGCATTTGTTTCAAGCTACTGTTTCTTTTTATGGGGATGCATGAGGCTTGATTGTTTCAAGCTACTATTTTTTTTGGGTGCTTAAAGCTACTGTTGATTTCAAGCTATTGTTTTAATTTCATTTTAGTGTTGATTTTAGTTTGTTTAATTGTTTGATTTCATAATGTTTTGGTTAGGTTATATTATAGTCGAGTTAACTATTAGCTACTGTTTTGATTGATTTTAGCTACTGGTGTACATAATTGTTTGATTGATTTTAGCTAAAGTCGAGTTGACTTTTAGCTACATATTTGATTGATTTTAGTTTGTTTAATTTCATAATGCTTTGATTTCATAATTGCTTAATATTAGCTACTGTAAACATGTACTGTTGACTTTTTTTTTTAATTCTTTTTACATTTTTCTATTTTTGTAGGAGGAGAAGGAAGGGAAGAGGCCAAAGATTTCTGATATGGTGCAGAGGTTGTTCTCAAAGGATGGGGTTTGGACGGGATCTCGACCTGCCGCCATTGTGGTGAGTTTCCCTTAATAATACTATTGATTTAAGTTATATGGAAAATGAAAATCCCTTAAGTGATGAAATGACTTGAGCTTTTTCATGGCTTGGGGGCTTTTTCCTTTTCGAAACTATTGCTCACTTGTGGTTGCTAAAAATGCTTATTGATTTGCTTATTTGAATCTTTGCATCTACTGCTGCAAAAACAACATTTTTATTGCTACAAAATAGTTATTTGCTGTTGTAAATCATGCATTGCTTTCTTGAATTTTTGCTGAATTTTTGAACTTGTTTATGCTGCTGAATTGCCTATTTGTTTTTGCTGCAAACAACTTGTTGTGCTGAATTGCCTATTTTAGAAGATGGTGTTGAATTGCCTATTTCAGAAGATGCTGCTGAATCTTTAAGTTATTTGTTGCCGATGCAAACAATTTGTTTATGCTTTGCTGAATTTATGCTTTGCTGAATTTTTGAACATGTTTGTTGCTAGTGCTAAATTGCCTATCTGTTGTTGAATACATAGGAGAAATATGAAAATCTAGCTACTACTCAGCCACAAACTGATCCAATTTCAGAAGATGGTGTTGAATGTGAATATCAAGAGAGAGAAATTGAGAAGCAATTGTGGATTAAAGCCTGTGGTGGACCTAGTCATGGGAGAATATGTGGATTAGGGAAGAGGGTACAACGCTTATTTGCACTGGCAAGGTGAGTGCTCCCTCCATCAAAGGCCAATCTTTGCAAGCTCGTGATGAAACTCATGAGCAAGCCTATCGAGACGAGGTAAAAGAGCTACGGAGTACTATTGCCGATCTTGTGAAGAATCAAAGAATTTCAATCCACCATTATTCATCTACTTCAAGGAGGTCAAGTTCCACCATCTACTTCCGACTCTTAGTTCTTGTAGGTAGGTAGTATGTGCAGGTTTGTGCAAAACTCTAACCAGTACACTAATTCATGTGCAAATATTTTGGGATCGATTTGCACCTTTTGTTTAGGGAGTTGGTGTAAATATATATGTTGGTTGGGATTATGATAGGTCATTTTAGATAGTTGAGTTTGGCTTATGAGATTGTGGATAATTATAACCACATGGAGTTACTTTTGGCCATTTCAACTAGCATTTTGTGATGGCTTTATTATGAAATTTAGGATTTTCTATAATATATCTTGTTTATGTTTGTTAATTATTGTCCTTTAAAGCAAAATGCTCATTTCATACAGCCTCAAATTTAAGAACAAAAAGAATTCGATGCAAGTAAATTTAACCTCGAATTTGGTCAAAAAATTTAATGAGTAAATAAATTTAACCTCAAATTTAGGAAGGAAATTACTAAACTTAACCTCCGAAAATTTTAATGAAATATGTCATTTCAATTTGTTGCACCACCCTTTAGCATCGTTACTACCCTTAAAAAAACGGTAGCTAAATTGGATGCTATTTTACCCTCGAACCTACCCTTATTTTATTTAGAAGCTATATATCGATACTACTTAGCCTCGAAAGCTATAACCTCGAAAATACACACAAATTATAGTTCAAGGAAATTTGAAGGCTAAATAGCATTAAATTTAGTTTCGAAATAGTTCGAGGCTAATAGTCTAGAAATTACCCTTCAACGTATTTTGGGGCTATTTTACCCTCGAAGCAATATTTTCGAGGCTAAAGTTCGTGGCCGCATTTAACCTCGCTCTTCTAGCCCTCAAATTCTATTTTGAGGGCGAATCTGATGGCAGTTTCGAGGGTAGCATATTTTCGAGGCTATATCCGAGGTTGTATATTCGTTGTGAAATTCGAGAGTATAGACGCGTTTTTCCTAATCTCGTGTGTTGATTTAAGGTCGCATCGGGTGTACTTAGGTTTTAGGGGCTTTGGGTTGTGGGTGAGTCGGTGAGGCATTGAGTTGGTGTTTCTTAGGCTGTTGGTGTGCGTGTGGCGGTGTTGGCTGCCTGGTTTTATGTGGTGCTTAGTTGCTGAGCTTGGTAATGACCCTTTTTTAGTTTGGGTGATTTACATTTGACCAAGACTCAAACTTTTATTTCTTGTTCGTGCTCTTTGTCGGATGTGTTGCTATATTTTGTCGGTGTTGCTGCTGCTATGCTAGTCAGTCCTCCTCGTTCAAGTTTTGAGAGTTTCTTCTTCTTGTGTTGGCTTTTCATTGTTATACTTTTCTTTTCTGACATTTATTTCATGCTATTTCCTTTCTGTCATTTAATTTGCTTCTACTATTTGTTTATGATTGTACATGATAGTAAGTGGTTCAATATACCCTTATTAAGTGGTTTAGGAGTGTTATATTAGTAAGTGGTTTAGTAAGAACACGTGTGTTTTTTTAATTAACCAATCAAATTGCTTCCTTCGTTCTCATCGGATCGGGGTGTTCTCATACATTCTTATTGGACCTAAGCATGGATGCAGAGACGGGTTGGGGTTCACTACAAGTCTACAACCCATCACATTTTTTTATAAATTAAAAAAGGGATTAAAATTACAAAAATATTAATAAAAAAATTATGTATTTTTAAATTAGAATAAGAGTTTTTTTTACTGAAAATTATATATATATATATATATATATATATATATATATATAATTTAGCCTATCCAATCCATTCAAATTTTAATTTTGCCTGATTAACCCCTAAATTATTTTAGGCTTTGGGCAGTCACCCATCCTACCTTTACTTATAAATTGGGCCTGAAATATGAGCAACAATACTTAACTTGAATGAGAGTACGTGGTTCCATCTATTTTTTTTTTTTTTTTGATTGGGTAAAGATTCGGATGGAAACCCTATCCGATAGCATCCTGACGGATGAGGTCTAAGAGACCTGGATCGTAGTACAAGTCTGGTCCCCTGGTAGAGTAGCTAAGGTGTGCAACCTTATCCGCTACCTTGTTACCAATACGGGGAATGTGAGTGATTTTTACATTATTGATTCGTTGGAGAAGTACTTGGATATCGGACATAATTAGTTCTATTTCCCAAGGGCACCCGACCTGTGTGCTTAGGTAGTCCGTGATAATCTTTGAGTCTCCTTCTACTATTAGATCTGATATTTTTAGATCCCTAGCCATTTCCACCCCAAGTCGGAGGGCTAGAGCTTCTGCCATAAGTGGGGATTGTCCATTAATAGTTTTACCCCCAATGCTGATCGGGTTCCCATGCCAATCCCTGATGATATAGCCAACCGAGCTATGTGTGTTCGAAATGGAAGACCCGTCAAAATTTAGCTTTAGCATGCCGATCGGGGGCTTCCTCCATTGTATATCTTTTGCAGAATTTTTTGTATTTTGGTTTTGTCTCTAACTTTTTGCTACCTCCTCGTTTTCATTTTCGCTCCACCTGCTAGCTCTTTTCCAGTTTTCAATATTCTCCCTTACCATTTTCTTTAAGCCTTCCGCAGAAGGGATGTTTGCCTTTCTGAAGATAGTTTGATTCCTAACAAACCATAGGGTCGACCATCTTATAGCTAGGCTCTGCTTTTTTTCCCCCGGAAGAGTGGAACCCACTAGCTGTAAAATTTGGTCCATATCTCTATTTACCGATAGTAGGTTTTCAATTTTTCGATGCAATTCTCCTGTGAATTGCCGTTGAAAATTGTTAATGGGACATTCAATGAATAAGTGGATGTCGTCTTCAACAAATTGGTTACAGAGGGCACAAGTGGTCGGGACCGCCACCCCCTTTTGGGATAAACGGGTTGCCGTGGCAATGCCTTTTTGTTTTATTTTCCATAAAAAGTTTTTAACTTTTGGGGGTGCATCCAATCTCCATATCCAAGAGGAGTCGTCCGGTGACCTTTGCGGTGAGGAAGAAATTAGGTTGTAAGCACTTGATGTTGTAAACCATCCCTTTTTCGCTGGCCACCAATACAATCTGTCTATAAATGGGTTAATCGGCAAGGGAATTCTCATAATTTCCTCTGTAATAGTTGTCGGAAGCACAGCGAGAAGCTTCTCCCTCCACCATTGTCCACCAATGATGTAGTCGCTAACTGAGTCTTATGGGTTTATGTGTTGTATGGACTCTAGTCTCTCCATAAGAGGAGTCGTTGTTACCCAATTGTCTGTCCAAAACTTAACTGATTTCCCATCTCCCACGAGCCATATGAGCCCTGATTTAAATTTCGGAATGAGTGAGCACAGTTTTGCCCATTGCCACGACGTATTGCCCTTTTTAATATAGGTGAGAATGTGGTTGTCTTTTAAATCTTTGTGGCGAACAATTTTGACCCAAATGTTATCTGGCTCGGCTAGAATTTTCCATAGTAGCTTTAATTGGAGAGCTTCGTTCATTTCTCTAGCTTTTCTTATTCCCAGTCCTCCCGCTGCTTTTGATTTACATATTCTGTCCCAGCTAATGAGTGGACTATGTTGCGCATCTTTGTTCCAAAAGAAGGTTCTGTTGATTTGGTCTAGTTGTTTATGAATTGCTCCCGGAAGCAGGAAGCTTTGCATCGCATATAAGGGTTTAGATGATAGATTAGATGTTATAAGGGTTGCTCTACCTTGTTGTGATAGCGCACTAGCACGCCATTTGGTCAACTGATCTTTGGATTTACATATTATCTCTCCAAACGTTTCTTTGGTGACCCTCCCATTGATGATGGGACAACCCAAGTATTTTTGCAAGTTTCGTTCAAGTGGAATGTTGAGTATCCCTTCTAGCTCTCGTGCTCTTGCTCTTGGGATACCGGGAGTGGTTTGGAACGAAGACTTATGATAGTTAACTTTTTGCCCAGAAAATTTACAGTAATCCTCAATTATTCCTTTAACCTTTAGGCAGGCTGAGTTACTCCCTCTAGAGAATATTATTATATCGTCCGCAAAGGCCAAGAACGGAATGGACGGGCCAGAGTGTCCAAATTTAAACCCGACACTGTTGTGATTGGCCTCAGCTTCTGCCGAGAGTTTACGCGCTAACACTTCTGCCCCAAGCAGGAAAAGGAAAGGGGAGAGGGGATCCCCCTGACGCAATCCTCTAGTGGGGTTGAATATCCCTGTAGGCCCATTATTAACTAATACGGAGAAGGAGACCGTAGTTACACATTCCATAATGATGTCTACAAATTTTTGGTTGAAGCCGAATCTTTGGAGAACAAGTTTTGTATACTGCCAATCTACTCTGTCATATGCTTTTTCCATGTCGAGTTTTATTGCCGTCCAACCCTTAGGGCTTTTTCTTGTACGGAAGGAGTGAAAAATCTCATGTGCAATTAGAATATTGTCCTGAATGGCTCTGTCAGACACAAATGCACCTTGAAGAGGGTGGATAAGTTTTCCTATGATTCCTTTAAGACGTTCAGTTATTATTTTTGAGATGATCTTGTACAAAGTAGAACATAAGCTAATCGGTCGGTAATGTGTAGTCATTGATGGGTTATCATTTTTCGGTATTAGGGATATGAATGTATGATTTATTTGTTTTAGGAGGTTGCCGGAATGGAAAAAAGCTTTGATGGCCCTAATGACGTCGGAACCAACAATGTCCCAATATCTTTTATAGAACTCCGCTGTCATGCCGTCCGGCCCAGGGGATTTGTTATTTCCTATTGAGAAAACAACCACTTTGATTTCACTATTAGTTGGTTGTTGAGTGAGTAATTTGTTTTCTTCATCTTTTATTACCGGATTGATCACAGAGAGATAATCTTCAATCTGGGGGTTGGTATAATTTTGTTCTCGGCTAAATCTTTTTTCAAAGTCTCTTTGAATCTCTTTTTTAATATTATCATCTCCTATTATCTGAGTTCCTTCTGTTGAGGTAATTGTTCTAATTATCTTCCGATTTCTTCTGCCTGTAGCAACTCTATGGAAATAAGAAGAGTTGGTATCCGCTAATCTTAAGTATTTTGTTTTGGCTCTTTGATTCCAGTATGTTTTTTGGAATAGCAGTAGATTTTCTCGTTTTATTAGGAGATTTTGTTCTTTTGTGTGTGCAGTTGGGTTTTGGCTAGTTGGTTGGTTTGATTGTATTTCTATCAGAGCCTCATCGACGTCTTGGAGTTGGCGAAATATGTTACCGAATGTTTTCTTGTTCCATTCTTTGGCTTTTTGTTTAAGAATTTTTGATTTGTGTGTTATTCGGAACATTGCTGAGCCCGCGCATGATGCTCTCCAAGCTTGCTTGACAATATTTCGAAAATCTTTTCTCTGTAGCCATATATTTTCGAATTTAAATGGTGGTGGTTTAAAGGAATTATTTCTGGAGATATTAATCATTATGGGGCAGTGATCCGATTTTGAGAATGCTCCATTTTTAGTTGCTAGATCAGGGAACAAATCGATTATCTCATTATGTACTAACACCCTGTCAAGTTTTTCGTATATGTTATCCGGGTCAACTTGTTTTTTCCTCCATGTAAATGGGTTGCCGAATGAGGGGATTTCTAGCATGGCGCAGTCATCTTTAAAGTCTATTAGCCTCTGAAATCTGTTTGGGTGAGTTTCTGCCCCGCCGCATTTATCAGACGGTTGTCCTATTTCATTTAAATCTCCCATAACTAGACTGGGAAGGCTACTTTGCGCAATCAAATTATATAGTTCTCTCCAAAAGGCCTCTTTTTCTGAAGGGTTGGGTGGGGCGTATACGAAAAGCATTAAACACGCGAAGTTCTCCTTTATGTTTTCGTATTTTACGCCGATGATCCTTGGAAGGTGGATAATTACCGAGATTGTTTCATCAATAAATGAGTTTTCATTCCACAAGAGGGTTATCCCGCCAGCCCGACCAGAGGTCGGGGACCAACAGATATTTGTGAAACCCGCATTTTTCCATAGGGATTCTTTCGGTTCTCTTTCCGTCTTTGTTTCTGCTAAGATAAGCATCTGAACATGGTCAAGGGTGCGCCATCCACTAATGTTGGTCCAGAAGGTTGTCTTTCCGATGCCTCGACAATTCCAATATCGAATAATCATGATCTATCTTTTTCTGAATGGGCAGGAAAAATGTAGTCCATCCCATACCAAGATCTTACCCCTTTTGTAGTTTTCGTTGCCTCCTCCGCACAAATTTGTTGTTTGATGTTTTTCAGCTTTCGTTCTTCACCTCTCGTGGGACTCTTATCCTTAGAGATATGAGTCTTTCTTCTGATGAAGTTTATAGGTCTTTGATGGTTACCTTTATGTGTTTTCAAGCAGTTATTTCCTAAGTAGTATCGCGTTTGAACCCTACAAGGGTTCGTTAACCATAACATATCAATGCTGAGTTTATAACTTGGGAGGGGATTTATAGCAGATTTGTTTTTGCAGAAGGTGTTGGTGGGATTATAAAGGAATAGCTCATGTTTCCAATCTGAAATGGTTCGGAAGGGGATTTTCACAAAAAACCAGCCCTTTGACCAAAATTGCATCCACTTTGTTTCAAAATAAGACCTCCTTAGATGATAATTAAGTGTCCGACTTTGACAAGCCTGAATCAATTTCCCCATAGGATGTTTATCATAGTTACGTGCATAGGAAAAGTTAGAGGGTATTGCTTGAAAGAGCATGAAAATTAGAAGGGTGATATGGAGAGCCTGCACTAGATCCTTATGAAATACCATATGGTTCGAAGGAAAGTTCCATGGCTCGAGATCAATAAGGAGATTGATGCTCAAGTCCATTTTTATACTTAGAATTTGATAGCTTTTATAAGACAAAAACCAATTGATAAGGATATTTTTAAAAGAGGAGGGGTGGGTACTGAGATTGTTTAGCAGGGATAGGTCTCCCAACCAGGTGGTAAATAAACACTTGTACATGTCCTCCATTTAATTTGATTAGGATGGGGTTGGAAAACAAATATTGAATACTTGGGGGAAATGGGTAATCTACATGTATTAAACCTAACTAGACAGAGATTTAGTATGCAGGAATCAGGGTTCGCAACCGACACTGCCCAAGGATCGTAGACGAGCCCCCATGAACAAATAAGGATGATGGAAATAGGCTTAAGAAGAGATTTAATTAGTGTGCAAAGGCTACTTAGTATTAAAAATACCATTTGATACATAGAGGGTCTATTCCAGAACGGTATAACAGCAACAAAGTCTATAGTCTTCATAGGCGAAATTGACACATGACAAGGGGATACAATCCAGCAGCAGTTATAGATAGCATACACAACATACAAGGAGATCCTACAGATTATTCTAAGTTCATCATCACGATCATAGCACAAATTGAGAGACGTTGAGTTCATGAGTGTGATACCTCTAGTTCTAGGGATGTTCTCTTTGATCTCCTTAAGCTTCTCCATGTTGACCTTGGGCGCTCTGGTCTTTTTCCCCTTTCTAGGTTTGCTTCCCACAGCTCCATTGGAACTAGGGATGTTCATCTTGGGAAGGTTTTCACCCATGTTTTCCATAGGAAGGCCCTTTTGGGGGGCATTTGGCTGGGGGACGAAAGGGTCGTCCCCCAATGGCTTTTTTCCTTTGCTTTTTGATGAGGATGCCATGTTCAGAGATAGCACAGGAGAAAGATTAGATACAACAACTCGATAATGATAATAGAAGAGGAGAGATAGACAGACAGTGGTGTGAGAAAGTGAAGGATCACCCTCGGTTTTCTTATAGAGGTGTAAAGATGCAGAAGGGAAACAGTGGAAGCAGAACTCACCCTGCAATAGCCGACCGGAGGCACAGAACCAGCGCCAGGGGGACAACCCCGACCAGATCTGCTCAGGGAGAAAAGAATCGCCGATTTGGATGACAGTAGACTCTTGCACCGTACCTCCTCGCAGCGGCCAAGGAGGGGGCCTTGCCCTCTCTCCCAAGCGTTGACCCCAAAGAGGGATATCTCTCAGAAGGAGCTTTCCCCGACAGAAAAGAGCCGAATGGACAAATTGGCTTTTCCATCTCCAGTTCAGATCCGACA